>JASUUG010000093.1:0-47266 GCA_030449905.1 Luvunga scandens | reverse complement strand
ACCTCGATTTAGATATCTTATGAATAAACTTTTTTAAACCTTAAGTGCTAGTTTGCCTTGGCTTGTATGAACATAAGCTGGACAGCTCTTTAGTTTCCTTAGTTTGCTAGTTGACCAATCCACTTCTCATAAGGTGTTTTAAATTCAATAGTAGTAGAGGGACTTAGGTTAACCAGATAATAATCTGTCAAAAGTGTTTTAGCCCACAAAGTTTTAAGAAGTTTTGATTGTGCCAGCATACTCCTCACCCTATCCATGAAAGTTCTATTCATTCTTTTAGCCAGGCCATTTTGTTGAAGTCAACCTCACTGCCTTATGTTTTACAATCCCCTATTAAATCTTTGGTTACAAAATTATAAGCCATTATTTGTTGCAGAGTTTTAAATTTCTTTACACATTGATTTTCCACGAAGTTCTTTCTATTCTATTAATTTTTCAAAGACTTAACTCTTACTTTTAATATATACCCATATCCTTCTCGGTAGTCATCAATGATAAAAAAGAAATAATTGTTACCACTTAGAGACACTTCTGTCGTAAAAGTTCACAAATCGAATGAATATATTCCAAACCTATTCTTAGATCTGTGAATCGACTCTATTAAAACTAGTTTTGGTTGCCTCCCCAAGATATAATCCTCACAAATTCCAAGTTTCTAATTTAAGACCCTTAAAACACCTTGTTTATCTAGTTCTTTAAGCCCTTTCTCCCTTATACGCCCTAAGTGCCTTAGATGCTATAGTTTAGTTCTCACAATGTTGGCATTAGTTGATATACCAACTTCACTAAGAGCTATTTCTCTATTTAAACACACATTTAATTTTTCCTCAAATCTTTTGCGACGGTTTCAGTGCCTTAATTATCACCATTTACCAGATTCAATCTTAACACTATACCCAATTCTCAAAGGCGTAGTCGAGTTGGCTAGTGATAACCGTCACCCTCACTGCGTGGGACTCCTCAGTTCAACCCTTAGGTTAATGGGGCTTAAAATTGATTTAGGTTTTCCTACCCCCCGTTTCCTTTAAAAAAGGAAAAATCTTAACATTATACCCTATTTGGTAAAGCATACCTAAGGAAATCAAATTCCTTTTAAGATTAGGCGAACCTAACTCTATTTTACCCCCTTACGGATCCATCTTCTAGTTTAAGTACAACATTACCAATCCTGGTAATCCTACACATAGCATTGTTTCCCCAAATCCCTCTACCTTCATCAAGATCATGATATTTAGTAAAGTAACTTTTATTAGGATATGTGTGAAAAGTGTAACTGCACTAAATCATTTACCTATGTCTCGTCGCTGCAACACAAACACCAATAGAGTCATATCCTTTTTTCTTCTACAATTGATTACATTACCACTCCACCTTTTTCTTTATGCTTCATTTCTGGACAATCCTTTTGAAAGCCTCTCTTTATGACATAAAAAGTACTTCAAGTTCTTTAACTTTTCTTTATTTTTTCTTGTTTTTTTCTTCCCTTTGGCCTTGCTTTTACTATTAAACCCCTCACAAGGAACTATTTCCTAGACTTCTTGTTTTTCTTGTCACCTTTAGTGTTAAGTGCTGACTTTATTGCATCCAGTCAATATCCGCCTCCCATACATTAAGGCATCAACAAAATACTCATAAGACTTGGACAGAGAGCTTATTAAGACCAAACCTTTATCCTTATCATCAACGCAACATCTATGGTTTCAAAAGTGTTACACACTTTATTGAACTCATCAAGAGTAAGCCTTCAGGGCATTTTCAATGTGAACATTCTCTTTTAATATACAATATGTTGGCAAGAGAATTGTTCATGTATATACTCTCCATTTGCCCATAGGTCAACAAATCTGTGGTTCTTCTTGGCTATTTTCCTTGTCACCAATGAAGACTTAATGATGGCTTTCTCTTACCTCTTATTTATCTCAGCCATTTATTAAAGGCCTGGGGTTAAGAAACTTCTTTCTTGGATATTGGTTAAGGCATCTCCCAGACATTGTGTTATTAACACTACCTTCATCTTAACCTTCTATATGAAATAGTTTTTTCAATTGAATTTCTCAAGATCAATCTTGTAATAGCCATACATGTGTCTTGATTTGAAGAACTTGCTCTTATACTACGTGTATTGATTTGATTGCTTATTTCACCTTTTTAGCAATAAACCATTACCCATGAACCTTGTCAAGACCTGGCTCTGTTATAATTAAACCAACAACTGATTTGAATTTTCAATGTCAATACAAAAACTTAATTCTAGGTTAATGGGGGCTTAGAACAGAAGATTAAATTAATCTGGAAATAATTCATACTCACACAAAAAAAGGATTTAATGTGGTTCAATTGTGCATAAATGCACAATATACATCCACGGGAACTTTCTTGGTGTATTTTTTCATACATGTTGATCTCTTAGGCAGAATAATCAATTGAGAAAATAGTAGAAGGTGAAACTTCCAGTGAGAGAGATCTACTGGACTATTCAAAGAGATACTTGAGGTGGAAGTAGACTTGTCATATTGCCATTCAACACTGTATAAGAGGCCAGAAGATCGATGTTGAAAAGTTTGATTTGAAAATCAACTTCGGTATGTGGAGGCGTGAAGTTATAGATGCCTTTATTCAAATCGATCTTGATGTTGTTCTGAAAAATAAGAAACACTAGTATGATGAAGAAACATGGGATTATATGAACGAAAAAGCATGTGGTCACATCGAGATCTTGCTTAACCAACGATGTGAAATATTTAGTAAAAAATGAGGAGTGTGCGATGACATTATGGCATACATTGGAGGAAAAGTACTTGTTGAAGCCCTAAAATTGCCTTCATGCAATGAGCTAGTTATATGGCTTTTAAATGAAGCACAAGTGTCATGCATGATCATGTCTCAAGATTTGAGAAGTTACTTGCAGATTTGAAGAATCTTGATGAAGATATTAAAGATGAAGTCAAGGCTATAATTCTATTGCACTCACTTCCAAAAGAGTATAGCCATTTTATGACTACTTTATTATTATGAGAAAAGCATAATCATCTTTAAGGATGTCTCGCACACCATTGACTAATTTAGAAATTCAAAATAATGATAAACATTCTGAAAAAGCATCGCCTAAAGCTTTATTAGCCAATAAAGGATAATGAAGAAAAGAAGAAGGGGGTGGAAAGAATTCTCGGTTAAATCAGAAGAAAAATATAGCTTAAGATAAGTGTGCCTTTTGTTATTTATGAAAGGGACTATTAAAGAAGGATTGCTCAAAAGCTCAAAAGAAATATAGAAAGGAGACAGTGAAGCTAATATGGCACGTAAAGATGAAGACTCGACTATTCACTAAGTATTATGCCTACAACATACCTGGCTAATTTGGCGCGAATACTTGATACCAAAGTAGCCTCATCATTTATGTCCTATAATAGAGTGTTTCTGATTTTCTTGATTTGGAATTAGAAAAGCGGTGGTGATAGGGGAATGATTAATATTGATTGTTCTTTTTCTTTATGTTATTACTATGGATGTTAGTGTGCAAGTGTAAAACAACAAGTAATATACTAATGAATATTCAGATCGTTTCCACGAGTTGATGTTCTTGACTTGCTGCGAACCTTAATAGTGCGGTGGCTTTCTAATTGATCTAAAAGCAATTTATTAAACTAGAGATCTAAACTAAAATGAATTGGCAATAGATAAAAGACAATAAAAGAAATTTTTCACGTTAAAACACAAGGATAAAATTAATGGGAATAGAGTAATTGAGTAGATAAACTCTTTAATGACTTTGACTTGTTTCTTAATTTTAACATTCTTCTTCAACATCCATTACAACACCGGCGAATCACACATGCATCCTCGGCTATCACCTATTGGATATTTTATATCTAATGCAACTAACAAGACCAATTTTTATGCCAACATTAAATATAGTATTACTCGTTTTAGGTTCTATTTACCCTATAAGGTGAATCCTTACGTCTAGTTCTCCACTAGTTTTAGATCAAGCATGACTCTATTCAAATTGAGATTTACCCAACTTCGTAAACCTAATCTAAAAAACCATGTATTATCCTAATTGGTTTCATTAAGTCGACCTTTTTTAGTCTCTTTCTTAGCTTATATCCACTAAATAGTAGTCACCTGAAATAGAAAATTGAATTAAGTACAATTAAGAAAAATACTATAAAGAAACATAGAAAGAACACATTTTTATTAGTCAAATATCCATTAAGATAATTTATCATTCAACTACAATTGAATTTAGTTCATGAATTGCAATAAAACAGCAAACAAAATACGTTTAGCCATCCATACAATCTCGTGAAGAAATAGAAAACAAGAATATAATAGAAAGGGTGGAAGTCCATTTGGGTTTATGAATTCTCTTTTCTCGCTCATGATGAATTCTTTGTTGTAGCCTTTGTACTTTTTCTTATTTTTGTTTTTCCCTTATTTTTCTCAAAATTTTTCCTTTGAGAGACAACTCTCTTTGTGTGTGTGTGTTCCTTTTATAATGCGTAACTAGGGCAACCAAAGTATATGGCACATATCCTCCATTTTTGGAAACTTTAGATTAAAATCTTTAAATTATTTCACGCAAACTCTTACTCTATCAATGCTTTCTAAGATTGCTGAATGACTATAGCATCAAGATTTCCATATTTGTTTCAATTATTCTCAGCTTAATTCTTTCATTGTTTTTACAAATTCATCGTAATAAACCTTCCTCCGTTGAAGCTTGAGCTTTCGATTACCTATAATTATGTACACAATGTAAGCACAAATTATTCAAACAACATAATTCATAGAAAATTACAATAAAAAGAGTGCTCATGTAAAAATGTAACTAAAATGCAAATAAAACATATCATTTACTCTTCAAGTAGTCTAGATTTAAGCCTAAAAGTACTATAATAACTCTCATTTTATAAAGTTATCAATTAACCTTCTCACACAATAAAGATAGGAAAATTCAGCTTAAAATGTTCAATAGCATTGTTAGAGAACTGAAAAGAAAGTTAGATATGTTTTAGCTTTAAAGAAAAATCTAAATTCTGTAGATGTTTTAGAGGCTAAAGGCTATAAGGTTACCAATGAAGATGACACAATGAAATTCATACATGGAGTTATGGTGATTACAGAAGGGTTTAGTGTCATAATTTATACTATTTAAAAAAGAGGTACAACCGATGAACCTAATGTTTTTTTAGCGCACTATGACACCACTAAGCTATGGCATGTATGGCTGGACATCTTTGGAGAAAAGTCTCTACAAACTCTAATGAAGCATGGACTTTGAAAGGTATCAACACCGTAAACTAAAATTCTCATGAGCATTTTGTTATAAGTAAGAAAGCAAGGTTAAGTTTGGTACGGCTAATCACGATACTGAGATCCTTGAATTTGTTCATAATGATATATGAGGACCGATAACTCTATGAAATGAGAGTTTTTATAGCACTTTTTGACTCAAATCAAGATTATTTAGAGAGTAATTAATGCGTTTTAGTTGCATTCTAGCTTAATTTTGCATACTTATCTATTTTTAGTGTACTTTTTATAAATTAGATTGTTTTAAAATAAATTGTGTGCTTAGATCGTGCGTTTAATTGTAGGCAATTGGAAGTGCCATTTTAAGGAAGAAAGGTTGTGCAATGGACTTAGAAAAATGAGAAAAGAAATTGGCTGCAGACAAGTGGAAGCTAGGCTGAAACAATGCAGTGTTATAGCCAATATTATAGAACCATTATTGTCAGAAATCCTAGAACAATAGAGGAGAAAAATTTGCGAGAATCTTAGGAAAAATCTACGATCCGTAGTTTCAAATCTAGAAGATACGTGCTTCTGATGTTCGGTTTCCTAGTTTGCAATTATAAAAGGAAGCGCACACAAAGGAAAATGAAGAGCCATCATTCACAAGAAAAATTGAGAAAAGAAAAAGGAAAATAGCAAAGAAACAAAAAATTCCAAGCTGAATAAAAGAGAATGCAGGGCGTGAGGAAGAAGAAATCAAGCAATCACAAAGGGCCTTGCACTCATCTTTATCTTTTTGTTTATTTGATTTATGATGATGTATATGATGACTGAATTGGTTTTTATTTTTGTTTCAATACAAATTATGAACTAAATTTATTTGTGGTTGAGTGATAAACAAGCTTAATGGTTTATTGACTGAAATATTGCGTTGTTGCATGCATGATATAGCATTTTATTTTGATAGTGCTAAATTTAGTTTACTATTTTGACGACCACCCATTTAGTGATACAAACTAAGAAGAGCTCTGTGCAAAGGGCTGTTTTAATGGATCATATCGAACAATACTTGGTTTTAAATTAGTTTCCCAAGTTGGGTTAACTTAATTTGAATATGGTCATGCTTAATTTAAAACTAGTAATGAACTAGACATAGGAATCACCTTGTAGGGTATTAGGAACCTAGTTCTTTTAATGTTATATCTTGTGTGACACAACAACTGGTCATTATTAGATTGCATATAAATATAAGATGTCCACATAGGTGACGATTGAGGATGCGTTAACATTCTGCCCAGATCTTTGTAGTAATTCTTTGTAAGAGAACGTATCAAAAAAATAGTCAACACCATTAAATGAGTTGATTCACTCAAGTACATCATTCTTAGTGATTACATCCTTGTGGGAGACATATTGACTTGTTTAGTGCATTTTAATTTCTATCATTTAGATTACTTAGTGTAATTTAATTGTTAGAAGTATTTGATTTGATTTAATTGAATTTGCTCCATAAGAATTGCTATAAAGAACTCTAATAAAGCATCAGTCCTATGGAGAAGATATCTTGAATACTTATCACTTTATTACTTGTTGTGTACACTTGACCGACACCCATATATTAAGAAATTTACCAACAGGGACCAACCAAGACCGCATTAATTGATGTGAGCCGTTATTTTGTTTCATTTGTTGATGATTTTTCCGCATGTGTGGGTGTACACCATGTGAGCAAATGATAAAGTTCTAGAGATTTTAGTGAAATAGAAATAACTAGTGAAGACTCAATCTTGTAGAAAGATTATTGTATTGTGCCCTAATAATGAGGGTGTATATACTTCTGATCCATTCTTGCAAGTTTGCCACAGTTAAGGTATTAAAAAATATTTTATAATGAGGCATACTACGCAATGTAATCTATGTCTGCAGTTGAGCGTATTTAACCGTGACTTCATTGGAGAAAATAAAATGCATGTTATCTAATGATGGTTTAGATAAAAAGTTTTAGGTGAGGGCTTTGTGAGTTCATAAATGACTTAATAAACCAATTGCCCTCTGCTGTGATTGGAAGTAAAACTCCTATGGAAAAGTGGTTTGGAAAACATGCACAAAACAATAACTCCATTAATGTGTTTGGTTGTCCAGCTTATTATCATGTAAAGAATGATAAGCTTGATCCTCGTGTAAGAAAAGCTATCTTTGTAAGATTCAAAGGTGGAGTTCAAGGCTTCAAGCTTTAGGATCTTAAGGATAAAATGTTTGTGTATAGTAGAGATGTCACTTTTAATGAAGTTTCGATATTGAAGGCTTCAAGTTCTTAGCAGGTGGAGAACAAAACCAACGAAATATTGCAGTGGGTGCAATTTGATGCAACTCCATATGTATCAATTAGTTCAACATAATATTAAAGTTCAACTTTAGAGGTAACATCAAGAGTTGAAGAAGTTGTTTACATTTTTTGTCCCACATGAAGAAGAAACAACTGAAAACGTAAAAGATGAAAATGATACTATAGCAAAAAGGAGACCAAAAAGAGTGATAAAGGTGATTTCTAGAGTTAAGATTGATAACAAGGATAATCCATCAAATATGTTGACAAAAGTGTTTTCTGGAGTTAAATTTCAACATTGCTTGAAACTAATTCAAATCCTTCGAATGCGTTAAGTTTGGGAAATGTTTTTGAACTCTGGTTGGTTTGATTCCATACTTTGGGCACGTGTGGTGATAACTCTATGAAATAAGAGTTATTATGGCACTTTTAAACTTAAACCAATATTACTTAGAGAGTAAATTATGTGTTTTCATTGTATTTTTAGTGTATTTTACATGACCATCTATTTAAGTTTAATTTCTAATAAATTAATTTTGTTTTAGATCTCTTGGTGCTCTGATTTTGTGTAATTATAGGTAACCAAAGAAAAAGGCCTAATTTTTATGATGGAATGCTACTGCAACAAACTTATAGAGATGACAAAACAACTTGGCTAAAAACAAATTTAGAATGTTGAAGATGCTTATAGGCCATAATGCAGCGAATCCCGAAAGAATCAGACGAGATTTAGCACGTGTTTATTAAAAGATCAAGCGATCCAAGGTTTTCTAAAATGGCGGATATGAGGCCACACGCTTCTAGTTACCCTAATTGTAAGTATAAAAGAAGTAGGGTATAAAAAGAAAAAGAGAGATGTTATTGAAGAAAAATACCAAAAAAAGACATGAAAATAAAGAATAGTAAAGAATTAAGGGGTTGTAACAAAAGATTCAAGGAAAAAGGAGAGATTGCAAGATTAAGAGGAACTCATTCCTCATCTTATTTTCTTGTTCTTATTTTTTTATGGGATCTGTATTTGATGGCTAAAATAATTTTTGTTCTTTGTTTGATCTTTTATCATGAATTAACTTTATTGTGGTTAAGTGTTAAAAATCTTAATAGTTATTTGACTTACATGTGTGTGTTCTTTATGATTTGTTGTAGCATTTGTCTTGATTTTATTTATTGCAATTCTTTATTTCAGTTGACTACTCATTTAATGATACTAGCTAAGACGGTGCCTTAAAAACGATTGACTTAGTAGAACACATCATGACAATATAAGATCTTAGATTGGATTTCCCAAGTTGAGTTAATCTCGATTTGAATAGGGCTATACTTAATCTAAGATTAGTGAAGAACTAGAAATAAGGATTCACCTGGTAGGGCAATTAGAACCCAAGGTGTTTAATATTATATTATATGTTAACATAACAACTGGTCACTATTAGGTTGCATATAGATATAAGATATCCAATAGATGATAACTGAGGATGTATGAGAGATTCTGTCATGTGCTGTAATAGATGCTGTAGTAATGATACTATACTTGAAAATATTAGTCCATACCATTAAGTGAGTTTAGTCACTCAACTACTTTCCTATCATTGAAATATTCCCTTGAGTTTAACGTTAGATTTTCTTTACTGTATTTATTTTTAGGGAAATTATCCACCATCACCTAATGTTTTGCTTTTTCAAAATACATAATTCCATTTTTTTGGCTTGAATTGCACCTAAAGTTACAATTCTTTGCGTTTTCCACTTTCGTATGTTGACCGTTAAGATTTCGTTAGTTTTTTTTAACAAAATGACGGTTTTGCCCCCCCAAAATTAATGCTATATAATAAAATTGTAATTTTACATTTGGGGGGCAAAACCGTCATTTTATTAAAAAAATAACGGAATCTTAATGGTCAATAGACGGAAGTGGAGAAGTGAAAAAAATCATAACTTCAGGTATAATTCAGGCAAAAAAAAAAGGAATTGTGTATTTTTGAAAAAATAAAAAAAATCAGGTGGTCGATGGATAATTTTTCTTATTTTTATTTCTATTTTATTTTATTAGATTATTAATTTTATCAATTATTTTATTCCAATTGCACTGAAATTGCACTTGACACAACTTAAAAGTGATTTCTAACTCCCAAGTATAAGAGTGTCTTGTTATAGAATAGCTTGGTGAGTCTAAGGTAGATCCACAGAGCAAAAATTTAATTTGTTTATTTTATTTTATCTAAATATAAAAATAACACTTGAATTTATGCAACTTAATTTAAGTGAAACTATGAAATTAAATCAGTTAAGGTTATAGATCCACTCTTAATAATAAATAAAATTTAATAAATTTTTTTTTGCCATTTTTATTTAGATTTATTGCCCAAAAGATTACTTGTATAAATTATCATTATTTTTTCATTAATTTTATTATGAATTAAGTATTAATCGTGCAAAAATTAATTTGTCTGCAATAAATCAAAATACCATTTTACCATACCTTATATTGAGATATTAAAAATTTATTGTGCCAAACTCCCTTATTTGTTTACAATAAATCAAAATTTTAAAATATAAAATATGTATAAAATTAAATAGAAAATAATTTAATTTATATAATTAAAAATAAATTTTGATTATACCATATTTTTTTACTAAGAGTTTCACCTTCCCATAACTATGAATATTTAGTCAAGCATAACTGAAATAAAAATATTCAAAATTAAATTATGCATAAAAAATGATATTTGAAAATTAAAAATAAAACTAATTTTATTTATTGAAAATATATTACAAAAAGAGATAAGAAGAAGAAGAATTTGAGAGGAAAAAAGTAAAGAAAATGTGTAAAGAGGTGCGTTATCCCCTCTCTCTATTTATACTAATACATGATTTAATCCACACCACACACATAAATAAGGATAATTACATCATAACCATATATTTGTCCCACTAACAAGAAATAAACCTAATTTAATCCACTCAAGCATACCTAACTCATTCCACTGACAATTATCACATTAACATAATAAAATTTTATAATTTTACAATTACCGCACTTATTATGGTAAAAACTTATAGTTTCACAGTAAAAATCACGAATACTCCTTGACAATAAAATAACTTCTCGGACCTTCAGAATCTAAAATTGACATCTGTGCATTTGTTTAGAGCCTCAAATTGTGTGAAATTATTAGTTTTACCTAATAAACACACAAAAATACACCAAATCAAATATTTAGAAAAAATAATTAGAAATTCACAATATGGTACATAATTACACACAAATTATAATGTAAGCATAAAATGATATTTTTATCATTAATGAACGTACAATTTTTAACACTAATCAGCACTACTAGAATTTTTGTAGCAAACCTGATAACATCAATCCTCATGGAGATGATTTGAATACTCATCAGTATATTACTTATTGTATACACTTGTACACTGATACATATAGCAATAAGAAGCACACCAGTAGGTAGTCACAGAGATGTAGCCACTTTAGGATGATGGTTTATTAGTAGTCAACTCAGATTTAGACAAATTTTTGACGAGGTGGAGAATTTTTGAAAAGTAAAATTTGGTGATTTGTTTGTTCAAATTGGTTGAAAAAGTTGACACGACCCGCCCCGCCCCGAATCCACAAGGTGAGTTTTCCTCATTCTATTTAATCATTCTGATATAATATAATTAATAAGGATTCTAGTAAAAATTCGGCAGAGTCTCTCCTATAATTAATCATATTCAAACCTGCAAATTAATAAAACAAGCACTCCCAAAAACAGTTTCAAATACAACTAATTTTGTCAATCAATCTCCTCAACAAAATACCAAATCACTCAGATATCCAATATCAAATAAAATATATAGATTTGTCCACAATCACCGGAATGTATCAAATTATACAATCCTAAAATATCTCAATAAATACATCTATGGCTCTTAACACCGTCACGTGGCTATAATTCCAAAATAAATATTATTCTTTGGTCGATTTGTTATACCTAAATCTCTTGGGAAATATAATAAAAACGGGGTGACTATAAAACTCAATGAGCTTAGTGAGTGGATAGTAGTTTTTGAACATAACTTTATTCTAAAATAATTAAATCATATCGAAGCACAATTTCATCAAAATATCATAAGAACTTAAATAACTTGTTAAATTCAAATCATGTGCTCAAATAAAAATATCTTATAATACTACATAAATCAATGAAATCCATAATACTTATAACATCAATATTGAATATCGAAAACTATCATCAAGCAAGTACCTAGCGGAATAATCTAATCATATCCGAACCTTGATGGACGGGTAATGACGCTCTATTTAGGTACAATCACACCTCGTAGCTACATGGATAGAGAGGAAGTACCATCTTATATCTTATCATATCCTGGACCTCGACGGACGGGCAATGACATATTATCTAGGTACAATCACGTCCCGGAGCTACGATAGATTGGGAAATACCATCTCATATCTCATCATATCTGTGCATGCATAATTTGGTCCCCAAAAGACAAAGTCACCCGAGTACATCGCCTAAAGCCTCCGTGTGTACTTAGACAGGCCCTAAAAGCATGTATCTCAATATCTGTATCCCTATTTTTATTATACCTCATGCATATGCCTCTAAAAGGCAAGTGTGCCCAAATACATGGCCCAAAACCTCTATGTGTGTTCAGACAGACCCCAAAAGCCTCATATCTCATCATATAATCTATATTACTATATTTAGAGGGTAAGGGTTCTATCTAATGATTTTAAAAGTACTTATTATACACATATACATAAACATATAATCTCATCCGAAATCCCATTTGAAATCTCATTTCTTTTTTCAACTATCATGCCTTAAATTAGGGTTGGCAACAAACTCCGAATCCAGCCCAGATCCGCAAAGATTCAGAAGATCTAGATATGGAAAAATCCAGATCCGCATATTAAAAATGCGGATCCAGATCCGGATCCGGATGCAAGTGCATACGGAAAACTAGATATCCAAATCTGCATTATTATATAATTAAATTATTTATTTAATTAAATTTTAATTAAAAAATATATAAATTAAAATATTTATAAGCATAATTAATTCTATAATCTTCGTTGACTATGAAAAGTATGTTAAAAAAACTAATAATAATAATAATAATAATAATAATAATAATAATTAGAGAATATTGTAATGAATCGGTTTACCTTAGATTTTTTATTTTTTTCTTTTTAATTTATGTTGTGAAATTAGTTATTGTACATTATTTATATTGAATTGATGTTAAATTATTAATTTTTAAATTATAATTGAATTTTATTTAATATTATTAAGTAAATTATTAAATTTAAAATTATGCGGATTCAGATATCTGAAAAATCCGCCCGCAATCTGTACAGATCTTACTCGCATCCGAATCTGCATATTTTTTTCTGGATTCGGATGCACCTACATCCAAATATGGAATTTGCCATCCCTACTTTAAATCTATTTTTTTCTTTAAAATATTATCATGCATATTCAAAATCAGTAACCAAAATCATTAATCATACACATATTTCGTAATAAATACTAATGCGTAGATAAAAATTCATTTCTACAAAATCATTTAAATCGAAGCATTTGAAACTTATTTTGTAAACATGTTTACTATCATAACAAACTATGAAAATAGGTTTTGTATATTCCATTCATAGTGATGATATCCAAACTTTGTATCAACAACATTTGCGGTTCTATTCTTGTTCGAGGATCCTCGTAATTCAAGGAAATAACATAATTACTATTCGTAAATGTGAATTATAACTAATAAACTCGAAACAACGTTTATCCACAGTAAATTATTTCTGAATCTATAAAATTACCAAAATACCCTCAACATCAAAATTTACCAAATTATCCTTAGAATCACAGATTATCAAACTACCCTAAATTTAGATTACAAAAATATCGACAAGTTCTGAATTTATGAAATTACCACAAAAAAATGTGAAATTGCAAAAATGCCCTTTATAGCGTAAATGACTAAATTACCCCTAAAATATTAAATTACCTAATTGCCCTAATCTAAAATTACTAAATATCCACCAATTTCAAAATTATAGAAATACCCTTAAAGTTTGAGAAATTACCCAATTGCCCTTAACAGTCAACAGTGATCAGAGTTCGGTCAACGACGACAGGAAGCTCAAGTGTTATAGTTTTAACCTCGGTGGTAATCCGACCATTTCAGCTGACGGGGTTGGTCGAGAAATGATGAGGTGAGTTGAGGAGCAAGATCCAAGTGGTAGTCTGACCTAATTCAAACGAAATCGAATGCTAGAAAAATAGGTGGAGCTATGGGTTTTTAGAGCTGGATCGCTGGAGTTCTGGCTAGTTTCCGAGGTCAATGACAGCATGGATACATTGGTTGGCTCTCAAGCTTCAAATCGGTACCAAGCTCGGCCGGTGAGGTGGCCGGAATTGCGATATCTGGCCGGGTTGGTTGCGTGGATCCGAGTCAGATCCGAGTCGGGTCAACGGTCAACAACCTCTCCACAACTTCTCTCTCTCTCTCCTTTCTATTTTTAGAAATAAAACTCTCTCTCTCCCTTTCCATTTATAGTAACGACTCTCTTTTTTTTGTATGCTTAATACAAATTAAGTTGATATCGAACTCGAGTGCCGAAATGAAATCCGACTACGCGGCCACTAAATCGCTTCTGAATTCTCGATCTTATGTCGTGAAAAAATTAAATTATTCGAGCGCGATCAATTTAATAATTGTGTCCAATTACCAACAACAATTTGTAACAATTCGACAACTTAAAAAATTTGCGATGAAATTAAAAATACATAATACAGTCGAATTAAGGCATATATGTTACAAAAGTGGAGTTGAGCTACATGCATGGTTGACAAATTGGAGGTAAGGCATATGTTTTTTTCTTTTATTATTTTCAAAACAGGGCATAAAAATTTTGATAAATTAGCCAAATGTTGGCCAATTTGTCAAGTTGATAGTGATGGGCGACATTGACAAATTGCTTGAGAGGCTCCTATAAATTAAAGCTACTTTAAGCATTTGAAATCATCCCAAAATTTGAGCGAAACAATTCAAGTGAAGAATTGTTGAGAGTGAGCAATTAGAGAGTGTGTGTAATTGAGAGGTTTTTCTTTTAGGTGTGTGTGAGAGTACTGGGGGTATTTGGGTTTTGGGAGGTGAGGTTTCTTTACTCAAATATTGTACTCTAATAATTGTTAATAAAACAATTATTTCTCTTGGTCCTATGAATGTAGGCATAATTGCCGAACCATGTCAAATTTGTGTGTCTTTTATTTTTTTGTGATTATTTGGTGTGCTTGATTATACATTCTACGCACAACATTTATCTCAATACCACACAACTACTAAATTGGATTGAATTAATAATATTTTCCTGTGTGGTATAAATTATATGAGATTGGAAATTTTTATACATTTTCTCATTCAAACTAACATGACCATATTTTATCATTAATTGTCTTTTATTTCATATTATTTATTTTCTTAGATTATTTTCATTTTAATGTATGATCCAATAATAATAAGAAAAATATTTCTGTCTACTATACTTCTAATATGACTTTGATTGTGAAATATATTCTAAGTTATCTTAATACTTTGGAGATTTAATCATGTATCTATGTTGGGTGATTTTTTAATATATAGGTATCAGTGTGTAAGTGTATACACAAGTAATAAAGTGATAAGTATTCAAGTATCGTCTCCACAGGGACTGATGGTATAAGAATTGCTACAGCAAGTAATTGTGGTGCAATTGCAATTAAACCAAATTCTTTTTAACAACTAAATTAAACTAAGAAATCTAAATGACAGAAAATAAAGTGCACTAAAATCAATCAACACGTCTCACACAAGGATGTAATCACTAAAGATGATGTAATTGAGTGAATTAACTCACTTAATGGTATTGACTTTTTTTTTTGTGTTACAGTACCATTGCTACAACAATTACTATAGCACTGGGCAGAATCCTAATGCATCCTCAGCTATCGCTCATTGGATTTCTTATATCTATATCCAACCTAACAATGACCAGTCGATAAATCACACAAGATATAGCATTATGCGATCAAGGTTCCTAATTACCCTACAAGGTGAATCCCTAATTTTAAATTAAGTATAGCCTTATTCAAATTGAGTTAACCCAACTTGGGAAACTTAATCTAAAACAAAGTATTACTTTGATATTTTCTACTAAAACAGGTCTAGTTCATCACTAATTTTAAATTAAGTATAGCCTTATTTAAATTGAGTTAACCTAACTTGGGAAACCTAATCTAAAACAAAGTATTACTCTGATATTTTCCACTAAAATGGGTCTTTTGTGGCTCTCTCTTGACTTATATCACTAAATGGGTGGTCAGCCGAAATAGTGAATGAAATTAAGCACTATTAAAATAAAATGCTATAGCAGTCATGCAGTAACACAATATTTTCAATCAATAAACCATCAAGCTTATCATTCACTCAACCACAAATAAAATTAGTTCATGATTTGTATCAAAACAGAAAATAAAACAAATTCAACCATCATGTATATCATCATGAATCAAAGAAAATAAAGAGAATATAGATAGAGGCAAGTGATCCTTTTAGATTTCTTAATTCTTTTTCTTCACGCCTGCAACTTCTGATCAGCCCTTGAATTTCTCTTCTCTTTGTTGTTTTCTTTCTTTTTATTTTCTCATTATTTTCTTATGGTTGACAGCTCTCTCCTTTTCTTTTTTGTGCTTTTCCTTTTATAATTAAAAACTAGGGCAACTGGATGCCTAGGGCACACATCTTTCATATTTGGAAACTGCAGATCGCAGATTTTTTATGAGATTCAAGTGAATTTTTCTCCTCTATTGTTCCAGGATTGCTAAAGCAATTGTGCTACAATAATGCACTATTTCAGACTAGTTTCTACTTTTTTGTAGCCAATTTCCTTCCTCATTTTTCCAAGCCATTGCACAACATTTCTTCTTTGAATTTGCACTTCCAGTTGCCCACAATATAAACACATAATGTAAGCACACATAATTTATTGCAAAATCACCTAATTTATTGCAAATAATTAAAAATAGATAAATATGCAAAATTAAGCTAAAATGAAACTAAAACACATCATTTACTCTATAAGTAATCTTGATTTAAGCCCAAAATGTGCCATTAATAACTCTCATTTTATAGAGTTATCAGTTTGCAAGGCAACAAATTCTTTTTAAGTTATCTGAATACTTTGGTAAAGACTTTGACCCTATAACAATGCTTCTCTTGTCCTTTAATCTCGTGCTCAGCAAGAACAACTCCTGCTTTGCACTCACAACTCACGGTTATGTTAGCCTAGAGGGTTATACAGATTGTAATTTTGATAATAACAAACATGTGTTATTATATTTCATAATTTCACTAGTTTTTTAAGGATGAATTTTATTCAAGTGAATCAAGTGAAATCAAGCTCAAAGCACTCAATGAATAACGACTCAACCAAGATTGAGTATTAGCGCAAGTGATTTCATTGCTATAAATCTTGTAAGGCCAGTATGATTTAATGAATGCATGATTTAGCATTTGAGAAGCTTAAGATTTTATTTAATAAATTATTATTTTTCATAAACTGAAGGTTTTATAATCATAAGCTAAATATTTTATAGAATTGGTGATTTTTCAAGATATGGATTAAAATGAAAAAGTTTTACAAACTTTGATTTCAACAAGTATTGTTTTGAATTATGGATTTAGACCTGTTTGAAAAAATATGAAACATTTTAGGCTATAATATAATTTTCAAAAATATTAGGCTCAATAAGTGTTATTTTAAATTCTAGATTTGGACTTATTTCTAAAAATATAAAACATATTAGGCCATAATATAATTTTCAAAAGTATATGGCCATAATATAATTTTTAAAAGTTTTAGGCCAAATTGAAAATATTAAAAATATGCCTAGAAGACATAAAGTAAGCCGTTAGCTGGATAGGATTTAGCGATTAATGGTCAGGCCTTTACTTTTCAAATTTTAGAGTTAAATTTGCAACGGTAACTTGCAACATAAGTTTAGCGGCTAACGGACAATGCTCTAAAGGTTAATAACGACTAGTTTACTCTTCAAAACTATATAAACTCAAATCAAAACAAAATCTAACAAGTTTTTTGAAAGTTTTTCAAGCTGAAATCAATTCATACAACATCCCTTGAGCTTCCATTTTGCAAATCTTCATACATTGAGTTATCATTGAGCTACTATTTGTATATCTACTCTAATAGAGAGTGTTTGTTGTAATCTTCAAATTCATTATCAAATTTGTGTGAATATAAGTATAGAAAACACTTGGGGAAATGTGTGAGTGAGTGAAACATCATTTGTAAAGGTTTATTGACACCTTGGAAGTCAATTGTAAGAACTTGAAGCCTTGCAGGCTTGGATAGTGAAATCCTTAAGCTTGGTGTGCTTGGAGGCGTGGACGTAGGCCAATTTTGCCGAACCACGCAAAAACTCACGTGTTTGATCTCTCTTCCCTTATCCTTTTAATTTTGAGCATTGTTAAATTTATTATTTTTAATTTTATCAAGGCATTAGTTTTAATTGTTGCGTGATTTTATTTGCTTAAGTTTTAAAACTCAATTCACCTTCCTCTTGGGTTGGTTAGCTAGAATTTCAGGTTAGAGGGAACCGGAAGTTTTTTCGATGATAACCCTCCAACGCTCAAGTTAGTGATCGGGCTCTTTCTCTAGGAAAAACTCATATTCGCCCTCAATGACCTTATAGACAATTTAACTCCAAAGAAAACGATTAAAATTTAATGAGTGAGAAAGAGCTTTTTCTTTCTTCCCCAGTACCTTCGTCTTTTCTTGCCTTTTTATAATCTACTTCCCACCCCTAATCCTCTCTTCTTTTGTCCCCTTTTTGGGTCTTTTCCTTACCGTAAGAGGATAGGAGTTTATTGCCAAATAGGAGTTTATCTTCAAATAGGAGTCAGCTACTGAAGAAGAATAGGATTTCATCATGTTCGTCTTTCTCAGAAGATACACATGCTGGTGATTCTTGCTACCCACAATTCTGGGACTGCTTATGACCAGGACATCTGATATACTTGCGACCACCTCCTCTAGTCGAGGTGGTCTTTGTACGGCGACCACGATGACCTCTTGGCTGAGCTGGTCTGCTCATGGTATCGAAAATACCTCCAACCATCGGCTCACCTTTTATTTAAAAGGTATCTGGTCGCTTAATTTCATTCCCCAAATATCAGTCCCCCAGTTTCTAGTGTTGAGAGTGAAATGAATCAAGACTGAAAACTATAAACTATTGCCCCACCAGGCTATCTGCTCTTTAGCCCCCCATGCTTTAGAATATTTTCGACAATGGACTGTCTATCCTTCTGTGACTAAGTGAGCAACTTTTGAGGTTTAGAGACTTCTGTGCCTACTTTCGATAGCGAATCATCTGCTTGTGTACAATCAGCCAAACAGAATTGGGTACATTCTGACTTTGCGTCTTTGCTTGAGCAGGCTTAGGGCCTTTAAGCCCTTTCTTTGCCTTAGAAAATTTTTTGAACATTAAATAGTCTGCTCGCGTAAACTTTTCCGAGTAGAATTTGGTTAACTTTAACCTTTTGCTCACCTTGAGCAGGCTTTGAGACTTGAGGTCTTTTTGGTCGAGCAGATGTTGTGCAAATTTTATTGAACTCGCAAGTGCACGAATTTATTATAGAATAGATTAATGGTGACGAGTGTCGATCCCACGAAGAGGTGGATTTTAATTATGTGTAGAATTAATTTTCTGAGTTGGTGGTTGGATTTATAATGACAATGAAGTAGGCAATATATTAATTTAAATTAAAGCTGTAGGAATAAACTATTTGGATGAAATGCTTGGATCTCCGGATCTGTCTCAACATGCACTATCGGCTTAACATTCGTTATTAGTACCAATTAAATCATGAAGGGGGAACTTCCACTCATCATGAACCACACTTTAATAGATATGGTGCTAAGGGCTTCCCGTGCCAAATAGTAATAACCTTGCCTAGGGAGGCGGTTATTCCAGCCGATATCCAAACAAGATTATTACTATCTGTCTACGAAAAGTCAAAACAACCACATAAATTAAAGGGGAAGGAAAAGTAAATTTACCAAATTAAGCCCATGGAGCATGTTGAGACTTCACCTTCAACCCAAGCTTGAAAGGAAATTAGCCACTCATATTTGAACTAGGGGTAAAATGGGAATTTTATTAAAATACGTAGAAAATACAAGATGGAGATGGAATTAGAGAGAATGGAGTCCAAAAATGGATTCAGGGGTGTCAAATTAGGGGGAGCCCTTTTTATAGATACACTGAGTAAATCATGGCCATCGGATTAAAACAATTTGGACGCTCAGGATTGCGCCACGTGGCAAGTTCCTATTGGATGGAACACATCATCAGGGCTGTTATTCTGTGTATATGCATGTACCGTACACACGTTTTTTCGATCCACTAATATTCTGCCACGTCACCGGTCAACATTTTTGGTTCAATAGGATCATGACACGTCATCAGTCAACGCCACATCATCAGTCAATGCCACATAAGCGGTCAATGCCACATCATTCGTCCAATCAAATGCCGCCACGTCATCGTACAGTGCCACGTCAGCATACAGTACATGTGAACCGTGCGTCAGCGATTAATAAGTGTCGATCACAAGATCTGTCTATATCAACCGTATCAGTATGTGTGAACGATCGTATATGTGAAACATCCATTTTTCTTTTTATGCTCCTCCTAAGGTTTTCGACTGTCCTGAGTCCAAAAGTGCTGTCCGTTTTTCCATCTGATCTCTCGTTTATTGTGAAATGACCATGATATCCTCTAAAATACATAAAATACTTAATTAAAATAAAACATACATAATTAAATTACAAGGGACTTAAAGATATAAAAATAGGGATGTTAGTGAGACTTGGAGTGTAAAATGATGATTTTCTCCATTATAAATACACACTTTCTAGTACTCAACAGCAGACTCTAGCAAATTTTGACCTGTCTCACCTCGAGTAGGCTTTAAGACTTTAAGTGTTTTTTCCCTTTGGAGTCTTCATCGGAAATTTGGTAAATTCTAACATGTCTCGCCTCGAGCAGGCTTTGAGACTTTAGGTCTTTTTTTTTTTTACCCTTCAAAATCATTGTGAAACTGTCTGCTCGCTTACATTTAACCGAGCAGGAATTTGGCAAATTCTAACATGTCTCGCCTCAAGTAGGTTTTGAGACTTTAGGTCTTTTTTTGCCCTTTAAAATCTTCATAAAATCATCTGTTTGCTTTCACTTAGCTGAGTAGGAATTTGACAAATTTTGATTTGTCTCACCTCGAGCAAGCTTTGAAACTTTAGGTCTTCTTTT
Source organism: Luvunga scandens (assembly GCA_030449905.1). NCBI lineage: Eukaryota > Viridiplantae > Streptophyta > Magnoliopsida > Sapindales > Rutaceae > Luvunga > Luvunga scandens. The sequence continues at coordinate 26,305 of JASUUG010000093.1, read as the reverse complement.
ATCCTTCAAAATCTTCATAAAGTCATCTACTTGCTTTTACTCAACTAAGCAGGAATTTGGCAAATTCTTACCTGTCTCGTCTCGAGCAGGCTTTGAGACTTTAGGTCTTTTTTCGCCTTTCAAAATCTTTAAAACAAGATAATCGAAAAAATACTGAAATTCATATTTAACTATTGTTCGCAATTCATACTAAAATAACTCAATATTTGAATAAACGCAAATTATCTACTTGAATATAAGAAAATCTTACTAAAAATATTTCTTGAAGTGCTTTACGTTCCACGTTCACTATCTTCACCTCTTCAGTATGTTCTTACCCTCCCTTTTTCGTTTCTCCTCTCGTATCCAAAAAAGTGATCTGCATCGACTCTTTTGCAAAAATTAAGGCCCTACCCGAAAAAAGCTCGAACATGTATGGTTTAGGTCGGGCCCGACCCGACACGAATCAGGCCAACTTCGGGTCGGGCCGACCCGGGCGAAATTGATTTTTACATTTTATTTTTGTTTTCTTTCTACTAGTTACAAACTTACAATAGTAATAATACCATGAATATAAAACAAAAAAATAATTTTTTTTATTTAAAATAATTAATAATACAATGTAAAATATACAACAAAATTAATCACAAAATAATTTATAAAACAACCAATTAATAGAAATAATTTTTTACAATTCAATTCCACAATCCAACATTAAAAACATACAATGCAATTAAATTAAAAATACACAATCTAATTCCACAATCATTTCAACCCCACAAACAATTCAACTTTAAAATCCAACATTAAAAACACACAATGCAATTAAATTAAAAACACCCTATGTAATTCTACAACCATTTCAACATACAATTCAATTTCACAATCCAACATAAAAAAAAAAAAACTCATGTCTTCTACAAATAAAAACACACAATTCAATTCCACAACCCAACATTAAAAAATAAAAATCATGTTTTATACAAATAAAAACACATAATTCAATTTCATAACAAAACATTAAAAAAAAGAAAAAACTACTCCAACACTTGCAGGCCATTTTCATCTTTATCCACAAATTCCTCTCCAGTAAAAATTTTACTTTCTAGAATTTTACATGTAAAACAAAAGAAAAAGAAAAAGAAAGCGATAAAATAACTTAAGTTTTTAAATTATTACTAAACCAATTATTTAAATATTTTGTACATTATTTGTATTCATACCTTTGGAGCTAGCCCATAACCAATGTTGAGTGCACATAAGCGCTTCCAATGTCGTGGGATGAAGTCTACTTCGATGTTAAGTCAAGACTCTATCTCCAGTGCTAAATGTAGATTTAGAGGCAACAATTGTCACGGGAACGGCTAAAATATCCTTCGTCATTTGAGCCAAGATAGGGCATTTTCCTTGATTCACCTTCCACCAATTTAGAATATTAAAGTCCAAAGTAGATTTCACTAAAGGCTCTTTTAAGTATCTCTCAAGGTCGGACTTCGATACCATGGCCTCACTATTTTGGCTCACAAATGCCTCAAACTTACTTATATCAAAAAATTTACGACCAGTTCCTATATTAAAATTAAAGCGAATATTGGCTGAAGAAGATTTACCAACAACCGCATCTCTTACATTCCCATTCTTACCTTCATAAAACTTAACCAAATCGGTACTTAAATTACGTACCCTTTGAATCTCATTTACAGCACCCTCACCATAAAGTTGTGGAAAATAATAATTAACCAATTGCATTTTAAATCTCGGATAAAAAATAACAGCCATCACTAAAATCCCATGAATTTAGGCCCAATATTTATCAAATTTCATAATCATTTGACCAGCCATTTGTCTAACCACAGGCGCATCATAAAGTTCCCATTCATCCAAATTAATCCTCATTTCACATATCATTGGAAAAAAAAAAGTTAGATGTGGGATATTGTGTACCTGGAAATAACTCTGTCATAGAGTAAAACGATAGTAAATATTCCAACATCTTTTCAGCCATCTCCCATTCCTCATCTGTTGGCAAAGAGGTGTAGTGTTTGTCGCGCTGCTGCAGTCTAGCAAAGACATTTTTATATTGTACAACAACATCAAGCATCACATATGTAGAATTCCATCTAGTTACACAATCAAGCAGCAACTTTTTCTCACACTTGACTTGCAATTGACGTGCAGTCATCTAAAAAGTTTATACCCTTTTTAGTGTGCCCGTCTAATGAGCCACACTATCCGTAATCTTTTTAATCTACTCCTCAATCACCTTCATCCCCTCTTTCACAATCAAGTTTAAAATATGAGCAACACACCTCATTTTAAAAAAATCTCCACCTATTAACATAGAATCAACGGGAATCAATCCCATTGACCTATCAAGCATAGCATCATTGGTGGAACAATTATCTAAAGTCACAACTAATATCTTTCTATCCACATTCCAATCCAACATGCATTTAAAAAGTGCTTGAGAAAGAAATTCAGCGGTATATGGAGCCGGCAAATATATGAACCTAATCATTACCAAAAAACCAAATTTTAGAATTAATTAAATTAAATTATAAATAAATAAACATAATACCAACTTTGCAAATATATTAACTTATTCATTACCAAAAAACTAAATTTTAGAATTAATTAAATTGAATTAAAAATAAATATCAATTAATAAGAAAAGTACCTTAAACTTCGACTTTGTAATTGCAAGACTTGTCCACAAAATGTCCTGTAACAACCATGTACCCCTTTTTTTGATTACTTGCCCACATGTCTGTAGTAATCGCCGCCCTACTATCATTATTCTCCAACAATGCCATCGATTTTGCCTTTTCAGCTTGATACAATTTCAGTATCTCACTCTTTAAAGTGTTCTTACTCAAATTCTTCATCAAAGGATTAGCATAAGACATTAAATCCCTAAATGCATCATACTCCACAAAATTAAGTGGTAACTCATGCTTTACCACCAAGGTTGTAATTTTTTGCCGAGCAACAATTGGATCAAATTCTCTCGCCTCAACACAACTTGTTCCATCATCTTTCCTTGTTACGCTAAGAGTTTTTTGTAGGCTATCAGAAACCGAAGGAACACTCTTTGCCTTACATCTTTTCAAGTGTCTATCCAAATGCGAGGTTCCATTATTACTAGTTGCTACCAATTTAGCTCGACAATTGTTACATTTCGCCTTCAATTCACTATTAATGGTTACCTTTGTGAAGTGTCCCCAAACATAAGATGGTTCTCACGCCCCTCGTTTTTTTTTTATTGCTACTTTGTTGTACCCCATCATCATCACGAGATAGCTCTTCAACTCTTTCAACCTCTCGGACCCTTTCAATGTCTTGAATGGCATCATTTATATTCTCTTCGCCCACATGGAAATCCTATCGAGAATTCGATTTCCATGCATCCAAATTTGACATTATGGCCTATATTAAATGCATAACAACTTTAAATTAATTAATAATTTATAAACTTAAAATATGATTAAACTTAATTTACAATTACAACATAATAATTAATATTTATCACCTTATATAGCCTTATATGTAATTAAAATATAATATTTACAGTAAATACATAATTATCATGAATATATTTAGCTAAACTTCTAAATTAATTTATTATAAGCTTAATAATTAATATTTATAACATAATAATTTAAATATAATTTACAACTTAATAATTAATATTTATAATCTTATATAGCTTTATATTTAACTAAAATATAATATTTACAATAACTATATAGTTATTATAAATATATAGCCCAAAGATCTCCTTTTTCATAGTTTAGAAATGTCTCGTTCAATTAACAAAGAATCAACCAAAGCCCACCCAACCAACCATCTAGTTTTAAATCTCAGGCTCTCAGCTGTAAATTTGCCAACCTGGTTTAGCTAAAATTCAAAATTTATTTTCAAGCTTAAATGAAAAAATAATTAATATTTATGGATTATAAAATTACCAAAGGTGGCAGCAATTGGCAGCAGCCCTGCAGCCGGTAGCAACTAGAGTCAACTGGTCCCTCCTCGTCTGCTGGCGGCAACGGCGAGACGCTGCAAGGTTAGTTCGACTCACGGCGTCGTGTGGCTGACTGGAGGCTTGGATTTTGCTTATTCAACTCACGGTGAGACAATCGACTGCTGATTGAAGAAGGCAACACTGGCTGTCGGTGGCTTCGTGAGCTGTGTTCTTCAGTTCGTGACTCGTGAGTCGTGAGTTGTGTTTGATTGTTCGTCCATTGACTCCGTTCAACTGGTTCAGTTTTTGGGAATCGAGTTTGTGAATTGTGATTGTGAGTGTGTGATTGTGAATTGTGATGTGCGCGTGTGTGCTTCTGTGTGTGATGAGTGTAATCGTCTGCATTGTGTGTGTGTGTGTTGCGTGTGTGTGTTACTGTGCATTTGTGCATGTTTTTTTTTATAGGGTCGGGTCTAGTATGTTTAAGCCTGACCCTACCCGAAATTTGATCGGGCCTAAAAATTTTGGCCTGAGCCCAACTAGAAACCTGAATTTTCGGGTTAAAGCCCGAAAATTTCAGGACGGGTCAATCGAGCCAAAATTCAGGCCGGGTCAAATTGCCACCCCCATGCATTGGATGCATAACAACCTCGAGCGACTCTCTGGTTACCTTTTAATACTCCTATGATGCCGTTTACGTGAACTTAAGGGTTAGGTAATGATTCGACATCATCGCCTTACTAATCCTCGAAAAGGGTCTTCCTAAAATAATCTGGTAGAGGCTTTGCTTGTTGACCACCACAAAATCCAACGTCATCGTTTTTTCAGTTGGGATAGACCCTAGACTGGGAGTTCCAGCACACCAAGGGGAGTCAACCTTCCATCCCCAAACCTCTTTAAAGATGTGCTGGACTACTCAAGCCACAAGTCTGAGATTCCCATATCGTCCAGGGTTGATTTAAACATAACATTTACGGAACTGTCTGAGTCCACCAATATCCTGTTAAGTTCCTTTGCCGCAACGTTTGCTTTTATCACCAAGGCATCTTCATAAGGGTAAAGCTCACCATCTTCGTTGTCCTCGGTCCACATTATTGGAACTTGCCAAGTTCTTGCTCGCTTTGCCACAGGCAAGTTGAAAAGAACCTATTTGCCAGCTATCCCATTTTTGGAATAAGTTTTCCTGGCTCTATTCGAGTCTTCAGCCAGCGTTGGGCCTTCTGTGATAACCCTTACTATTGGCTGCTCACTCCTAACATCTTCGCCTTCTCTCCTTATTCTGCTCAGCGAGTTAAGTGCATGATAAGTTCCCTCAATAAAATCATCTAAATATCCGTTCTGAGCCAGGTCCTCCACTTGGTTCTTAAGATGATGGCATTGAGCCATGGTGTGGCCATAAGTGTCATGGAATTCGCAAAACCTATTCCTATCTCTCTTGTTGGCCGGTGTTGTGATTGGTTCAAAAGGGTACAATAGGCCACGACCCTTTATAATATGGTATAATTCCACCACCGTGACCTTTAGAGATGTGTACCATATGTACAACGGACTTTGATCAATCTTTTGCGTAGTTCTGTCCCTGGGGAAATTGCTGTTAGCCGCGGAGCGTGATAACGTGTCTGGCCCGTCTTGTCTGGTAACTTGTACATGGTGTGTGGTTGGAGGAATATGACGAGGGAGGGCTCGCAGATGGTTAACTTCCCTCCAACGATCCCCATTCAGTGACCTGCTCGAGTTACTCCTGTTCAGCTCATAAAGCGCTAGCCTTGGATGGGTATGATATGAGAATTCGAGGCCATTGGCACCTCTGCTCACAAAGGAGCCATCTTTTTGCTTCACTGGCCCTCTAACCTTATGTGCTTTTGTTCCTTTTTCCGTAACCCCTCTAGTAATTTACTCCTTTTTCGTGCTTCTTTTTCCTCTTCGATCTCAACATCCTTCTTGGCCTGTTCGTATCCTATGGCGTAGAACTACTCGGTCAGATTCTTTAGGTTGTACCACAATCGCCCAATTCTTACTCTCTCATTCAGTTCCTTCAAAGCTTGAGGGTGATTGTAGGCCCTCAAGTCAAGTACTACTCGATAATATCTTTTTAAAAATTCCCTGAGGGTCTCGTGTTCTCCTTGCTTGATGCCCAGTAGTTCCAACATGTCATCCTTTTGTGCCACTACCCCACAGAACTGCTCAGCGAACTATTGGCACATATGCTCAAAGCTAGTAATGCCTCTTTTGGGTAGCTTCCGATACTAGTCCCGGGCTCATCCTTCAAGGGTTAATGGGAATGCTCTACACCTTTGAGCCTGTGTCAAACCCTGCACCCCTGTCATATCGTTAAAACGTTAGATATAGACCAAGGGGTCGCTTTTTCCCGTGTATTTGAGGTCGGGGAAACATAAGTCTCATGGGATGACCGTGCTCATGATCTCGACTAAAAAAAGAGACTCACAGTCTAGCATAATCCTCCAGCTCGGCACCCTATTGTAGCCCTGTATCTCATAGAAGACCTAGGCCAACCTTTGTACCTCTGCTTCTAGTTCCGCGGCGCGACCAAGATCCTGCAGAAACGCTTGATCACAGTTGTGCTCGGCATTGTGCAGATGCTGCCTCAATTCCTTTTCCTCGGCGCTTGATCCGCCTTCATTAATCACGGGGCTTCGATTTCCCTGAGCTGCGGCAACGAACGGCTTTGAAGTATCCCTATCATCAAGGGAGATAATCCTTCCAGTCCTTTTCCACCCCTCCCTCAATTAATGCAGAATCGATGTGAGGGTTTCCATCTACTTCTCTATTTGTTCCATCCACTCTTGTATTGCCTTTTCCCTTGCTTCTATTCAAAATCGGGCACATTCTGGTCGCGCAATTTCATTCCCCAAACACTAGGTAATTCTAGACAGCATAGAACCAAGATTTTATTCCGAGGAAGGATATAATAATTAAACAATAATATTGAGTTAGTTATCTCCTCTTTCCTTAATTTTCGTCCGTCGTGAAGTTTTATCTTCTTAGTTAGGCTAAAAGGCCTCACTCAACAGGTTAAGCACGACCAATACTTGGAAAATTGCTAAAATTTGTTTAATTAATGAATACGACGTTACTTATTGCTCCAGTCTGTTTCAACTAATTAAAATATACCTAATATTATTAATGCTTTGCAGTTTGCACCAGTCCTTCTCTCTTCTGTTTTTCTCCTGTTTTTTATCCTTATGCTTTGGGTGAAGACTTGGTCCGTTTGTAAAATTTTGTAAAATTTTCACGAGTACTAAATTGTCACGAATTTAAAAGAAAAAGATACAAAAATAGTTTAAGCTTTCAAGGAATGTAAGGTTTACATATATCACGTTACTGTGGAGAAGAAATTTTGATTTTTTTTTAATGAGTAGAATTATTTGTGATAAAAATTATCACAATCACATAAAAAAAAGTTTGTTTTTTTATTTTTTGCTCAGATCTTCCTATTTTCCTTTACAATTTAGAATTTACCTTTGTAATTTAATCTATTCAATCAAAATAATAATCTCTTCTTTTAGATCTCTGTAAATGCTAAAACATAATATTATCTCCTTCTGACATATTTGTTCCAAACTCAGGAGAATGAATATCCAATGGAATTATGAAATTCATTACTAGAAATTTGCACAAAAATTATGAGATTAGAAGTTCTGTAATAAGAAATTAATAAATCCCTATAACAATACAAATATGATTATAAATATAAACAACAATTGTCCAAGAAAAATTGTTTAAAAATGAATTCATTTAATGGAAATTTGATAAATGGACAATAACAACTGCAAAAGGAAAATTGCTTTCTGTTTGTGGGTCCCTTAAAAAAAAAAAGCAACACGATACGCCAATTCTGTCCTCTTTAATATTTTTCTTCACGCCTAAGATGCAAGATCAATTTGAAGTAAACAAACATAGTAAGTATTAATAAGCCAGTGGCTGACTGGCTGTAGCCAGGCAAACGTACCTGGCGCTCATGGTGACCGAATCATCCCTTACGTCAAAATTTAAACTTGTAAAATTATCTTTACGCTACTTCTATTTTATCATACATGCATATAATTATAATAAAATTTTGATATATTAAGTACATTATTTATATGTTTAAATTTGTATAAATCAACTACTTTGATACTAACAAAGTTTTATTTCTAAACTTATATGAATTAACCCCTCTAACATTAACAAAGTTTGAATCTGTTTAAGACTTTAAATAAAATGACTATTTTACCTCCAATAAAAGACTATTTTATCTTACAAAATTTTTTAAAAACATAAAATTATAATTAGAAAAATAACCCTGAATTTAATAAAACAAATAAATCTTAAAATCCAAGATATTAATTTTTATAATTATAATTTTTATTATTGAAAGTTGGTATAGACTATTATTATTTTGGTGGTTAATTTAAACAATGAAAATCGTTTGATAATTGTTATCGTATGATTGATAATTTTTTATTAATTTGAGATACCTCTAGAATTAACAAAAACAAAAAGAAAATATTTGAAATGGGTATTACATGTTTTTAGGTCAAAAGGAGTGAAAAATCAATAAAAGCTTATCAATTAATTAAATGGTACTCACATACCCATTTTTTCAATAATTTTTATCAATTAATTAAATTGTATTTTTTCAAAATTTGTAGAATAAAGTGATTTTTTAATTCATTTAGGGATAAAATGGTCATTTTATTTAAATTCTTTAACAAATTTTTATCGATTTATTGTCAAAGTAGTTGACTAATACAAGTTTAAAACCAAAAGTGGTATAGAGAACATGTCAAAATTTTATGTTAATTAGATGTATATATGACAAAACAAAGGTTGTGCAAAGATAATTTCCCTTTCTAACCAACTCCCAAACTTTTTTTAAATTTGCAAATAAACCTTTGCCGAATCCAAATAATTTCAGCGAAACAATCTCTTGTGATGCGGAGAAGAGAAGTAAGAAATGATGATGAGGAGGGAGAATTTGAGCGCTGAGTGGATAGTAGGGTCCACATTCACTCTTACAACGAATTTGAAGAAGAAGAAGAAGTAAGAAATGATGATGAAAAGGGAGAATTTGAGCGCTGAGTGTGGATGGTAGGTTCCACATTCACTAGTACAACGAATTTGAAGAAGGAGAAGAAGAAGAAAAAGGGGTCCACATTCATTCTTACAACGAATCTAAAGAAGAAAAAGGGGTCCACGTTCACTCTTACGACGAATCTTGAGAAGAAGAAGAAGTAAGAAATGATGATGAGGAGGGAGAATTTGAGCGCTGAGTGGATGGTAGGGTCCACATTCACTCTTACAATGAATTTGAAGAAAAAGAAGAATAAGAGATTTAAGACATTTACAGTGTTTATTTTGCTTTTCTTTTCTTATCAGATATGTCTGATTATAAGATGTTTAGGTCTGAATAAAAATAAATAAATATTTTGACTTTTTTCTGAATGGCAAACTACCAATAAAACTTTAATATTCTCTCTCGTTAATACCTTTCTTAAATAAATTTATTTTCTATCATATAAATTATTTTTTTTTTCTATTTATCCCCTTTTTCTGTTATATAATTGTATTCAACTATCATTTCTTTCTCGTGAATGAGAATTTTAAGCATAACAGAACTTTAGGTGAGTGTGTACAAAAATAAATAAATATTTTGACTTTTTTCTGAATGGCAAACCACCTTAATACTCCTATTAAATAAAGTTATTTTCTATCATATAAATTATCATTTTTTTCTATTTATCCCCTTTTTTTGTTATATAAATGTATTCAACTATCATTTCTTTCTTGTGAATGATAGTTTTAAGCATAATAGAACTTTAGGTGAGTGTCTTTTATAATAATAAGTCCATCTCTTTATGTTTATATTTACTATTTTTATAACACATTTTGAATTTTGTTTAATACATTAATTTTAATTCAAATGATTAAAAAATTCTTAATTGACTTATATAATTAACAAGAAAAAATGTCAATACAATATACTAAAAATAACATTATAAGTATCATATATTAATGTAAAAAATACATGTGTTAAATATATATTTAGATATATATTTTGTTTTTCATGCTTTGTTAATGTAAACATTATCAATTTTTTAAGTAATGAAATAATTTATTTATAACATGTCATTTATTTAACCAATAAATATAAGTATTATTAATATTTATGAGGTTATATATAACAGAATATCATATTTCATATGTTATCTTTTTGAAAAATAAATAACTTAACACTTATACTCAGATGTTGAAAAGAGAAAAACAAACATATCATTTAAATATATATATTTAGACCCATTTAGACTTCAATCAAATTCACACCAGTCAAATTTCATACAAAAAACAAACAACACCTAAGTGTTTCAATTTTTATCAATTTACCACCAAAAAGGTAAGAGCTCCCTTAGTGTCGGTTATCCATAAAAATGGTTGCTGGCTTGTCTTATTTCTCATTTTGTTTAATTTTCATAAATTCAACTCATGATTCAATTACGAATGAAGTGCTTTTTGAAAAAATTTGGTCTTCTATTTGCTAGAGTCAAGTCTTTGTAAATTGTTTTTCCTTTTGCTTGATATATATCTGGAAAATTATGAATCCTTTGTAGGATTTAGAAGAATTTGAAAGTTTGAACTTGTTAGGAGATTGATAGGTGAAGTAGGGCCACAGTTAAAAATGAAATTGGAAAGAAAATAAAGAACAAGCATAAAGACGACACAAGAATTTAAGTGGTTCAACTTTTAGCCAACATCCAAGGGCAAAGACAAAGGAAATATTTTACTAGTGAAATGAGGATTACAAATATTGTAATATTTTGACTCACTATCCAGAATCTCAATACACCCAATCTCCCACTCACTAATTTTCAAGAGCTTTATAATTTTAAGCTCTTAAATCTTATAAATTCTTAACTCTCTCTCACAATAGAGAAGAAGATCAAAAGGAAAATAGATAAGCAAAATGAGGGAAACACCCTCTTTATATACCAAAATTGAGCTATTATTCATCCTTTTATTTTATCAATTTTTTTTAATAGCCGCCTTTTCTTTCTTCTTTTCTACTTCAAACATTTACAACTTTTAGATTAATTGGCTTTTATAATTTGGCAAAATTCTAGCCATCTTTCTTGACATTCTCCCAGTTGGAGATTAAATTGAGAATCTATCAATCTCCATACCATCCTTTCTGCTTCACTGTTGTCATGTTGCTTATGTCTCTACTAGGCCATAAAAAGATCTACTCCATTCAAGCTTGTTAGCATTTATTAGCTTGGTCAAAACATCTACTAGGTTCTCTTAGGTATGGATTTTCCACAAATCTACACTTTCACCTTCTACTACTTCTTGAACAAAGTGATACTATACCTCTATGTGCTTTGTCCTGTAATGAAAGGTTGGATTCCTTACAATGTGTAATGCACTCTAACTGTCACAAAACATAAAAATTTTCTCTTGTTTATACCCGAGCTCCTGCAATAAGCTTTGCATCTCAACAGCTTCCTTACAAACTTGTGTAGCTGCCATGTATTATACTTCTATTGTAGATAGTGCCACACTAATCTATAATTTTGAAACATAACTTATAGCTGCTCCTATAAATGGAAACATGTAACCAGAAGTGGATTCCTTTTTATCAAGGTCTCTCGTAAAATCTAAGTCCACATAGTCCCTGACAGTAAATTTTGATCCTTCGCAACATAATGCAACATCTAAGGTTCTTAAATTATAATCATTTGCAACATAATGCAACATTTGAGGTTCTTAAATTCTGATTCTTTGCAACATAATGCAACATCTGAGGTTCTTTTGATGTGTCTTAGAATCCTTTCTATAGTTTTCCAATATATCTACCAGGATTCGCATGTATCGACTGGCCGCTCGTACTACTTATGCAATGTCTGGCCTTGTATAAATCATAGCGAGCATTAGACTTCCCACTATTGATGTATACGGTACTTGAGACATCTCTTTCCTCTCATTTTCACTGCTAGGACACATACTTGAGGGTAACTTGAAATTAACAGGAAGTAGGGTAGAAATTATCTTACAATCTTGCATGTTAAAGTGCTGCAAAGCTTTCTTCAAGTAATTCCTTTGAAAAAGCCAAATCTTCGTGTTATTTCTGTCTTGGTGCATTTGCATTTCTAGAATCTTATTCGCTAGTCCCGAGTCTTTCATTTAGAACTCCCTATCTAATTGTGCCTTCCATTATTAAACTCAATCTTTGTTGGGGCTTGCTACCAACACATCATCCACATACAATAACAAAATGATGAAATCATTATCTTCAAACCTCTTATAGTATGGACTGTTAGCCTAAAAGTCTATACAAATTGTAATTTCGATGATAACAAACATATGTTATTATATTTTATAATTTCACTAGTTTTTTAAGGAAAAATTTTATTCAAATGAATCAAGTAAAATCGAGCTCAAAGCACTCAACGGATAACTACTCAATCAAGATCGAGTATTAGCACAACTGACTTCATTGCTACAAATCTTGTAAAGCCGACATGATTTAATGTATGCATGATTTAGCATTTAAAAAGCTCAAGATTTTGTTTAATATATCATTATTTTTCATAAACCAAAGGTTTTATAATCATAAACTAAGTATTTTATGGAATTAGTAATTTTTCAAGATATGGATTAAAATGAAAAAGTTTTGCAAACTTTGATTCAACAAGTATTATTTTGAATTATGGATTTAGACCTGTATGAAAAAATATGAAATATTTTGGGTCATAATATAATTTTTAAAAGATTGGACTTAATAAGTATTATTTTAAATTCTAAATTTGGACTTATTTGAAAAAATATAAAACATATTAGGTTATAATATAATTTACAAAAGTATTAGGCCATATTATAATTTTTAAAAGGTTTAGGCCAAATTATAAATATTAAAAATATGCCTAGAAGAACGAAAGTAAGTGGCTAACTGGATGGGAATTAACGGCTAACTGCCTGGCCTCCTGTTTTTCAAAATTTAGAGCCAAATTTACAATAGTAACTTGCCATATAAGCTAAGCGGCTAACCACCAAAACAAGCGGTAATATGGCAATGCTCTGAAGGTCAATAACGACTAGTTTACTCATCAAAACTATATAAACTCAAATCAAAATCAAATCTAAGAAGTTTTTGAAAGTTTTTCAAGTTGAAATCAGTTCATACAACATCCATTAAGCTTCCATTTTTTAAATCTTCATACATTAAGTTATCATTGAGCTACCATTTGTATGTCTACTCTAATAGAGTGTTTATTGTAATCTTCAAATTCATTATCAAATTTGTGTTAGTATAAGTGTGGGAAACACTTGGAGAAAAGTGTGAGTGAGTGAAACACCATTTGTAAAGGTTTATTGACACATTGGAAGTCAATTGTAAGAACTTGAAGCATTGGAGGCTTAGATAGTGAAATCCTCAAGCTTGGTGTGCTTGGAGGTGTGGACGTAGACCGGTTTGATCTCTCTTCCCTTATCTTTTTAATTTCGAGCATTGTTAAATTTATTGCTTTTGATTTTATTAAGGTTTTAGTTTTAATTGTTGTGTGATTTTACTTACTTAAGTTTTAAAAACCCAATTCACCCCCCCTCTTGGGTTGCTTAACTAGAATTTCATGGACAATAGTCTGAACTGAGTTTATTGTTTCTGAGGCACATGATGAAGGAATCAAATCTCTTATAGCAATGGTCGGCGCCTGTTTGAGATAGTATAGAGATTTGTTCAAACTACAAACCAAGTTCTCATATCGTGTTTCAACAAAACCTTCAGGTTGGAACATATAAATTTCTTTTTCAAGTTTTCTGTGAAGAAATGCAATTTTCACATCTAACTGCTCTAGATGTTAGTCGAATGTAGTACACATTGCCAAGATTATTCTAACTGTCATTAGTCGAACTACTAGAGAAAAATATCATTAAAGTCAATATCTTTTTTCTAAGCATAGCCTTTTAACACCAACTTGCATGATACCACTCCTCCTAGTCATTGCCATTACATTTAATCTTGTAAATCCATTTGTTACCAATGGCTTTTCATTCACATGGTAGTAGGACAAGTTCCTATGTCTTATTCATGTGTAAAGCTTTAATTTCTTCCTGCATTGTTGTTACCCACAAAGCAACATCAAAAATGTTTAAAATTGATGGAAAGTTAATGGCTCTACATACTCTGTTAGAAGACAATATGTAACATTAATCTCTGTAACATACTCTGAGTGCCATACTGGCGGTCATCTCTCACGAGTTGACTGACAAACTTTAAAGCTTTAGAATTGGCCGGTACTTGTTTCTCGTGTCCTAGTCTTCGCTTAAAAGAATTTGAATCTTCATTTCCTGAATTATTTTTCACATACACCAGTAAAGTCTCTGACTTTTCTTTTACAGTACTATCATGCCCATCTCTACTTTGCAGTTGATCTTCTACAAAGATAACATCTCTCCTGATGACAGTCTTGTGGGCAATGGAGTCTCACAGACGATACCTCTTTACTCTATCAGCATATTCCACGAAAATACACCTCCTGGATTTTGAATCCAATTTTGTCTTTTCATGGGCATTGTACATCACGTACACAGGACATCCAAATGCATGTAGATGAGAGTAATCAGTTGGCTTTCCAATCCATATCTCTATCAGTGTTTTCAAATCAATTGTTGTTGATGGAGACTTATTCACCACATAACAGTAGTTTTAGTTTCTACCTAAAATGAGTAAGGTAGACCAGTAGTCCTCAACATAACTCTTATTTTTTTCGTAACAATTCTGTTCATCCGTTCTGCCACTCCATTTTGTTAAGGAGTGTATGCCATTGTAAATTGTTTTTGGATATCTCCTTGCTTACAGTAAGTAAGAAACTCACTATATATATACTCTCCATCGTTATCTATCTTCAAACACTTGATTTGTTTCCTAGATTCAAGTTTTATTTGCACTTTGTATTCCTTGAACACTAAAAATACATCTAATTTTTCTTAATTAGATACACCCAACATCTCTTGGAATAATCATCAATAAAAGTCACCATGTACTTTACATTTTCCATGGACGTATCCAGTGATTCCCAAACATTAAAATGAACTAAGTCTAGAATACATTTACTTTTGGCAACAAATCTATTGAACTTCAATCTATGCTAGTTAATTCTAACACAGTGCTCACAAAATGGTAAGTTCACCGATTTGAGCCTTGATAACTCTATGAAATGAGAGTTATCTATACCACTTTTGAACTTAAATCAAGATTTTTACAAAGTAAATGGCATGTTTTAATTGCATTTTAGCTATATTTAGCATATTTATTTATTTTTAGCTTATTCTAAAAAAAATTAAGTTGTTTAAGAATAAATTGTGTGCTTAGATTATATGCTTGATTGTAGACGCGATTAGAAGGACAATTTTTAAGGAAGGAATTCTATGCAATGGGCTTACAAGAATGAAAAACAATTTGACTATGAAAAAGTGAAAATAAGTCCAAGTAGTGTAGATCTTTGTAGACAAGATCTTTAGCAATCCTGAGCAACAAAGGATAAAATTTTGAGTAAATCTCTAAAAAATATGTGATCTCGCAATTTCCAAATCAAGGAAGATACGTGCCTAAACATCCAGGTTCTCTAGTTTTCCATTATAAAAGAAGCATGTACCTAGGAAAGAAAGAGAACAGTCATTCATAAAAATTAACAAGAAAAGAAAAAGAAAATAACAAAGACAATAGAAATTCCAGGATTGAATAAGGAGATTGTAGGCAAGGGAATGAAGAAATCAAGAACTTAGAAGGATCATTCGCCTCTATCTATATTTTGTTTGTTTTATTTGATTCATGATGATGTACTTGATAGCTGAAACTATTTTTGTTTATATTTTGTTACAAATCATGAACTAATTTTATTTGTGTTTAAGTGATAAACAAGCTTGATGGTGATTGACTGAATTTATTGTGTTTCTGTATGATTGCTATAGCATTTTGTTTTGATAGTGTTTAATTTAATTCACTATTTCGGCTGACCACCCATTTAATGGTATTAGCCAAGAGAGAGCTACAAAAAAGCCTGTTTTAGTGGATCATATCAGAACAATACTTGGTTTTAAATTAGATTTTCCAATTTAGGTTCACTGAATTTGAATAGGGCCATGTCTAATCTAAAACTAGCGATGAACTAGACATAGGAATTCACCTTGTATGGTATTAAGAACTTTAATCATATAATGTTATATCTTCTGTGGCAAAATAACTGGTCATTGTTAGGTTACATATATATATAAGAATTCCAACAGGTGACAGCTGAAGATGCATTAGCATTCGCCTGGTGCTGTAGTAATTGTTGTAGCAACAGTACTGTAACAGAAAAACAGTCAATACCATTAAGTGAGTTAATTCACTCAACTAAATTATTCTTGGTGATTACAGTCTTCAGTTATTAAGTGAGTTAATTCACTCAACTACATCATTCTTGATTCAATTGAAATTGCACCATAAGAATTGTTGTAGCAACTCTAACAGCATCAATTCCTGTGGAGACAATACTCGACTCCATCACAACATGGAATGACTTGGCTAATAAGTTTTTGATGAAGTATTTTCCACCCACTACAAATGCAAAGTTGAGAAATGAGATCACATCTTTCCATGAGAGTTTGTATGATGCATGGGAAAAATTCAAAGAGTTACTAAGAACATTTCCTCATCATAGTATTCTTTGCTGCATACAGTTGGAAACCTTCTAAAATAGTCTTAATCCAAGTACAATATCGATGGTGGATGCTTCAGCAAATAAAGCTTTATTATCTAAATCCTACAATGAAGCTTATGAGATTTTGGAGAGAATAGCTTACATTAATTATCAATAGCTACCAACTAGGCAAACTACTAGCAAGAAAGATGTCAAATGGAGTGCTTAATGTGGATGCCCTAACAACTTTATCGGCATAAGTAACTTCATTAACAAACATGATGAATGCTTTAACCATTGTTCTAAAAATAATTAACCAAGTTGCGTAAGTATCATGTGTTTATTGTGAAGAGTGACATTTATTTGATAATTCTCCTAGAATCCGTTTGATAAATTATGTAGGTAACTTCATAAACAAGGCCATAACAATCCATATTCAAACACCTATAACCCAAAGATGGAACAACACCAAAATTTCTCATGGGAAAATCAAAATCAACATGCATCAATGAACCAAAGGACAAAGCGCAGACAACCACCAATTTCATCAAGAAAATCAAGGTTAAAGAAATGCTAGTAATGATCATATTAGCGCTTCTTTCAAGCCTTAATTAAGAGTATATTGTGAAAAATAAGGCAATTGTCCAAAGTCAAATTGTCATTAAGAAACTTGTAGAATCAAGTTGGACAACTTGCCACAAAGACTCGAGAATAAACCCTCGGGAGTTTACCTTGCAACATAAAAGATCCAAGAAGAGAAAGAAAAGGGCAATGCAAAGTGATCAATCTAAGATCTGGAAAGGATGTGCATATTCCATTAGGCATGCTAAAGAAAAAAAGTGAATCTCTTCAAACTCAAGAAGAAGTTTAGAATAAAGAAGAGCCTATTTTTTCCACTAATCAACAAACTGGTGAAAAAAGAGAGAGAACAGACATTTGTAGAAACAAATGAGTCAAGTTATTACCTATTAAGAGATGTTGCAAAATCATCACCGAGAGTAAAAACGATAGAGTAGTTTAAAAACAACGTGCGCCAACTCGCAAAGATAACATAGTTTTAGGCATCCACCACCATTCCCATAAAGATTTCAGAAACAGAAGCAAGATAAACAATTCAACAAATTTTTGGAATTGTTGAAGTAGCTTCACATCAATATTCTATTTGTGGAAACTCTAGAACAAATGCCTAATTATATGAAATTCTTGAAAGACATTTTAGTAAGAAAAAAGAGGTTATGAGAATTTAAAACTGTTGCTTTAACACAAGAGTACAATAATATACTTAAGAGAAAATACCTTAAAATTAAAAGAGCCTTAGGAAGTTTCATAATTCTTTTTCCATGTAAAACCAAGTATAGTGGAAAGACACTCTGTGATTTGGGAGCTAGCATCAGTCTTATGCCTCTTTTAGTTTTCAAGCAATCAGGAGTAAATGAATACAGACCAACAATAGTGACTCTACAACTTACAGACAGATCTCATGCCTATCTAGAGGGAAAGATTGAAGATGTATTGTTGAAGGTGGATAAATTCATTTTTCCAATAGATTTCATTGTGCTGGACTTTGTGGCAGATAAAGAGGTATCAATCATCTTAAGAAGACCCTTCTTGGCCACGGGAAAGACTCTCATTGATGTGCAACAAGAGTTAATGACCAACAAGTTACATTAAATGTATTGGATGCTATGAAGAGTCTCGATGAGATTGAGGATTGTAATTTCATCATTGTTGTAGATCTAGTTGTAGCTAAACAGGTAGACAGTTGTTGCAGTAACATGTAATATGATGCTGTGGTATTTGAAGATGAAGATGTTGAGATAGTTGATATAGTATGGCTAGGAGCGAAACAACCATTCGGAGTAGATAGATATTTTAAATCTTTGGATCTATTAAACAGGGAAGTAAAACTTATGTACCTTCTGTAGAGTCTCCACCATTTTTAAAATTAAAACTCTTACCTTTAGATTTAAAATATGCATACCTTGGTGATAATGACACGTTACCAGCAATTATTTCATCTTCTTTAGATGCAGGTTAGGAGAAAAGCTTAGTGAATGTATTAGAGAAACATAAGAAAGTAATTAGTTGGACTACAGCAGATATTAAAGGAATCAACCCATTTATTTATATGCATAAGATTCTATTCGAGGAGAGTTATAACAACTCAGTAGAGCAACAAAAAAGGTTAAATTCAATCATGAAGGAAGTTGTGAAGAAAGAGATTATCAAATGGTTGGGTGTTGGAATCATATACCTCATATAAAATGGTTAATGGGTGAGCCTAGTACAATGTGTAACCAAGAAGGGAAGAGTGACTATTGTAGTAGGTGAGAAGAATGAACTTATACCTACAAGGACAGTGAAAGGTTGGAGAGTTTGCATAGATTACAGAAGGTAAATAAGGCTACAAGAAAGGATCATTTTCCTATACCCTTTATAGACCAGATGCTGGAAAAGAGTATTATTGCTTCTTTGATGGGTATTGAAGGTACAACCAGATTGCTATAACACTAGAAGACCAGGAGAAGACAACATTTACATGTCTTTATAGCACCTTTACGTTTAGAAAAGTGCCATGTGGTTTGTGCAATGCTCCAGCAACATTTTAGAGGTGTATGATGGTAATTTTTTCAGGTATGGTGGGGCAAACACTAGAGATATTCATGGATGATTTTTCAGTCTTTGATGAATCATATGAGAATTACTTACAAAATTTAGAGAATGTGCTTAAAGGATATGAGGAGATAAATCTAGTTCTCAATTAGGAAAAGTGCCACTTTATGGTGCAAGAAGAGATAATTTCAGGCCATAGAGTCTCGAGGAAGGGTATTGAAGTGGATAAGGCAAAAATATAGGTCATTGATAAACTTCTACCACCCACCTTAGTTAAGGACATAAGGAGTTTTTTGAGTTATACTGGATTCTATAGGAGATTCATTAAGGATTTCTCAAAAATAGCCAAGTTTTTATGCATGTTACTAAAGTATGATAGACCATTTAAATTTGACGACAAGTGTTTAAAAGTCTTTGAGGAACTAAAAAGAGCCTTTGTAACAACACCTGTTATTGTAGCACCAGATTGGAATATTATTTTTGAGTTAATGTGTGATGCCGGTGACCACTCTGTTGGAGTAGTATAAGGACAAAGGAAGAAAAAGATCTTTCACTCAAATTATTATGTCAGCAAGACATTAGCAGATGCTTAGCTCAACTACACAACTACTGAAAAAGAGCTGTTAACTATTGTGTTTGCTTTTGATAAATTTAGGGCATATTTAGTTGACACCAAAGTGACTGTTTATACAGACCACTCGGTAATAAAATACTTGATTTCAAATAAAGATGCTAAACCGAGACTAATTAGATGGATTTTTTTACTACAGGAGTTTGACTTAGAAGTTAAGGATAAAAAAGAAACTGAAAATCAAGTGGCAAATCATCTATCGAGATTGGAGGCAGATGCAAGCACTATGTCTAGACAAGCCATTATAGAAACCTTTCCTAATGAGTAACTATTGATGCTTCAGCATGCACAAATGCTGCAGCAACCAGGATTCCCATGGTAAGAAGATTTTGTTAATTATTTAGTAAATGGACTGTTACTATATGACTTAACCTACCAGCAGAAGAAAAAGTTTCTTCATAATGTCAAAAGTCATTAGTGGGATGACTCTTACTTATACAAGGGGTGTTTAGATCAGATCATTTGAAGATGTGTGGCTGATGAAGAAATTCTAAACATATTACAAGCATGTCATGATGCTGCATATGAAGGACATTTTAGAGGCCACAAAACACTAGCAAAAGTGTTACAAGTAGGTTACTACTGGCCTTTTATTTTTAAAGATGCTTATAAATTTGTTAAATATTATAACAGATGTAAAAGAATGGGAAACATCTCTCAAAAACATGAGATGACACTCACCAACATTGTAGAAATGAAGTTGTTTGATGTATGAGGGATAGATTTCATAGGACCATTCCCACCTTCTTTTGGCAACCTATATATTTTGGTGGTTGTGGATTATGTGTCCAAATGGGTGGAGGCTGCAGCCTTACCTACAAATGCTGTTAAGGTAGTGGTGAAATTCATTCAGAGGAATATTTTCTCAAGGTTTGGGATTCCTAGTGCCATTATTAACGATGAAGGGACTCATGTTTGTAGTAGAGTATTTGCTACAACATTGGTCAAGTACGGGATCAAACATAAGATTGCCACAGCGTATCACCCTCAATCAAATGGTCAGGCAGAAGTTTCAATTCGAGAAATCAAGAAGATTTTAGAAAAGATGGTAAACCCTACTAGAAAGGATTGGTCTCTTAGACTACATGATGCTTTATGGGCTTACCGTATAGCCTACAGAACACCACTTGACATGTCTCTATACAGAATTGTCTATGGCAAAGCTTACTGCTTGCATTGGAGCTGGAGCATAAAGCATTTTGGGTACTAAAACAACTTAATATAGATATGCATGCTGCAGCAAAGCATAGAAAGCTTCAGTTATGTGAATTAGAAGAGTGAAGGTTGTTTTCTTATGAAAATGTATGGATTTACAATGAGAAAACAAAACAATGTAATGACCAACACATTCAGCAAAGGAATTTAGTTCTTCCCCAGCAAGTTTTGCTATACAATTCAAGATTGAAGCTTTTTCTAGAAAAACTAAAATCACGATGGTCAGGTCCTTTTATACTTGTCAAAATCCATCCTTATGGTGCCGTGGACCTTAAGGATGAGAAAATTGGTCAAGAGTTTGTAGTAAATGGATAGTGAGTTAAATATTATATTGGTGATGCCATGCATGACTCAAGAGAAGATTTATTTCTCAAAGATCCAGTTTGAGCAAATCAGGGAAGGTCAAGCTAAAAGACCTTAAATCAGGCGTTAATTGGGAGGCAACCTAATGAGGAAACTATTTTAGATTTTGAGTGTTACTTTTGTTATTAATTAGTTGTTTAATTTGATTTATTTTATTTTTGCTGACATTGTTTTAATGCATTTGATTTCTTTGATTTTTGCATTTGTATTAATTCCATACATAAAAAAAAAGAGGGCAGTACAAGAGATAGGGAATTTCTGCATCGGCTCAAGCACGATGCAGAGCAAGTAAACATTAACAGTAGAGGAAGTTATACTAGATTACTGTAGCAATGGATGCTAAGAAAGTAGTTTATAAAAGTTTACCGTTGCAATTAGTTTTCCCTCGATTTTGCAGCCAAGAAATATTTTAAATTTTCACTGACATGCTAATGTCAATAAGAGATAGATTGGGATAAGGGAAATTTGAAATCCCTATGAAATCATGACATATTCCCCTCTCTTTTTGAATTGGGATTTGATTTTCAATTTTAAATTACTACTGCATTTATCTCAATATTTAATTTCCTCTTTTTATTCTCCGTGCACTATAAATTATGGATTTCGTTCCTCAAATTCTATTTTTACTAGAACTCTTTCCTTTTGCTCAAAATCCTTAACATTATTATCTAACTATGAAATTCTGCTAAACTATTTTCAGTACAACTAATTTTGGTGCATTGCTATAACAATGGTGAAGATCAAGTCTCGCGATATGAGATTAAAGGACCTCTCTAATTTCCATAATTATAAGGTTGAAGATAAATTTGAAAAATTTATAGAGCCTCGAAAGTTGTTAGAAGAAAAGGGGTTCATCTTCCCAATACAACCAACCGACGTGATGAGAACCATACATGCTGTTGCAGCACAAAAGGGATGATTGTAATTTTTTTCTCACCCACAGGACCTTATTGTTTCCGTTGTAAAAGAATTCTATGCTAATATGTTTCAGCAAGAACAACGAAACATCTTTGTTAGGAACGTCCAAGTACCTTTAGATTCTCGTGTTATTAATGTGTTTTATAGTTTAGCTGCTTCTATTGAGTGTGAATATATTGCCTTTGTTGAGAACATGGCCAATAAGAAGTAAGAGGAGGTCTTCAGGACAGTAGCTATACAGAGCAGTATGTAGGCTAATGAAGAAGGAAGAATGATTAACATAATTAATTTAAAACCCATAGCAAAGGAATGGGTAAAGTTTTTAAAATCTTAGCTCATGCCCACAACACACACCACCACAGTATCTCAGGATAGGTTAGTCATTCTTTACACCATTCTTAAGGGATTGAATATAGATATAAGAAAAATAATTGAGAAAGAAATTTCAGAATGTGCCACCCACAAATAAAAATCAACAACCTTGTTATTTCCTTACTTAATCACTAGGATATGTGAGGTTTCAGGAGTACAGTTCCTACAACATGACTAGATAATCAAGAATGAGGGAGCAATGACAGTGAGAATAGTGGAAAGAGTTGCTGGAGAAGCAACTATTGCAGTACCTGCTGAATAACATGTTGCAGTCGAGACAGAACAGGCTCCAGGCCTTGGCATCAGGTTGCGTGAACTCAGCGTAATGATAAAAGAGTGTGTCCAGGCACAAACAGAGGAGAATCAGAGGTTCTGAGGTTATTTGTACCACTTGGAAGCACAAAAGCATCAGTTAGTGTTGTACTTGCAAAGTAAAGATACCAACATCCCAAGATCATTGTTGCAGCAGTTTAATTTCAACATGACTGAGACCATTGCTTTAGTTGAGAACGGTTAAGAATATGAAAGAAAAGAAAAGAAAGAACTGAAGAAGATCTAAAGAAGAAGAAATAAAAGAAAAGACAGAGAAGAGTGAAAAGAAAAAAAAGAAGAGAAACAAGACCAAGGCTACAAAGGCAAAGGAAATGAGGTCGTAGAAGAGGAACAAGAAGCAGAAAAAGAAGCATAATGAGAAGATGAGGAGGAAGACAAAGAAGAAGAGAAATTAAACCAAGAAAGAGGAACCCTTAACCACCATACCGCGCTAGCCCAACAAACTAGCTAAACGGCGAAGAAAAATCAAGAGTGCTCTAAAACGTTTTAATGAGTTCACCCATTAAAACTATTTGACCCACAAATCGCAAAAGAAAATCATCTAAAGCAATTTAAAAAGAAGTGACCTTTTCCAAGAAGTGATTTTTCGCCATAATTCTCAACAACACCACAACAAGGAGTGCCCTTGCCAGCTTTACTTTTTCAATTTATATCAAAAACTTGTTCTGTTATTTTTTTTTTATTTTGTTGCTTTGTTGGTTTACAACTTTTTACTTTTTTATTTACATGTTTGGTTTATGTGATGTGTTTGCATTTTGACTATTTTTGTGCATGTGAGGACACAACAATATCTAAGTTTAAGGGGGTTGTGTTGGAATAAGATTAAGTTTGTAATGTGTGTTTTATTCATATATGTGAGTGTGTGTGAAGCTCTATTATCTAAATTTGTGTATGGATTGAAATACATAATGAGGATAAATTGAGTGTTAAATTTTATGATTACTAAGTAGGGATAGTTCAAAGATGAGAGCTGAATTTTTGTCTCAACACTTAGGTTTTGACTGAGTTTATGAGGATGCTCTAGCAAAGCCTTATGTGTTAGAAGAGTACAAAACATCTTAAGTTTGGGGGAAAATTTTTGAAAACTGTGCTTGTTATGAATAAATCTTTTCTAATGGCTAAAGTTGTTGAGTTACCATGACTGAGTATGTACCTCATATACAGACTTAAGTTCAAAGGCAGCAGATGTTATGAGCATTGTTGTAGCAATTTAAAAAAAAATTATTTTTCTTGGTCCTCTATCTGGGATATTGAGTAACCAGGTTTGTTTATGAGCCTTATGTTCAGCCTTGAGTCAAAAGATATCTCTAGATAAGATTATGTTATGATACATTGTAGTAGCAACTCTGATTTGTGCATTGGTTGAGTAATTGGGTGTCATCACCATAAGTGATAGATATTCACATGAAAAATCAATGATACCTTGAATAGAATAGCATTGACTGAAAAAACAAATCCTTGTCACTGTGGCATAGTTGAACTTTGTTGTGATTTTTGCCTCTGTACATTAATGTATAAAGTTTTTCCCTTAAGTATGGTGTAGTAGGTTTACAATGCTGTAGGACCTATGTACTTGGGTGAGACAACACACACACGCTTTGGATAGAATAAGGCCTAAGTCTAAGCTTGAATGCTATGGCAATCTTGAATTATTTAAAGTGTGATATGAGGGTTAGAAACTCCTTGCAAATATGATGATAGAGCTAAGTGTGTTGCATGATTGCGTGATGTAAATGTTGGTGTATTGTCATTACTTGAGGATAAGTAATGGTTTAAGTTTGGGGGTGTGATAACTCTATGAAATGAGGGTTATTTATAGCACTTTTTGGACTTAAATCACGATTACTTAGAGAGTAAATGACATGTTTTAATTGCTAGCTACATTTAGCATATGTATTTATTTTTAGCTTATTCTTAATAAATTAGGTTGTTTTAGAATAAATTGTGTGTTTAGATTATGTGTTTGATTATAGGTAATTGGAAGGGCAATTTTCGAAGATGAAATACTGTGCAATGGGTCTTGGAAGAATAAAGAAAGAACTTGGCTACAGAAAAGTGGAAGTAAGTTTGAATTAATGCAGATGTTTTAGTCAGTGTTAGAGCAACAATTGCTGTAGCAACCATTGCTGTAGCAATCTTGGAGTAACAAAAGAGAAATTTCACATGAATCTCAGAAAATAATATGTGATCTGTAGTTTCCAAATCTGAAAGATACATGCCTTAGGCGCCTAATCGCCCTAGTTTTAAATTATAAAAGAAGCATACAGCCTAGGAAAGAGAGAAAGCTGTCATCCACAAGAAATAACAAGAAAATTATAGGTTTAATAAGGAGATTGTAGGCGTGGGAAGGAAGAAATCAAGCACTTAGAAGGTTCATTTGCCTCTATATCTATTTTTGTTTGTTTTCTTCGATTCATGATGATGTATTTAATGGCTGAAACGATTTTTATTTTTGTTTTGTTACAAATCATGAACTAACTTTTATTGGTGATTGAGTGATAAATAAGCTTGATGGTTATTGACAGAATTTATGTATTGCTACATGATTGCTGTAGCATTTTATTTTGATAGTGCTTAATTTAATTCACTATTTTGGTTGACCACCAATTTAGTAATATTAACTACGAGAGAGCTACAAAAGTGTCTATTTTAGTGGATCATATCAAAAAAATACTTGAATTTAAATTATATGTCTCAAGTTGGGTTAACTCAATTTGAATAGAGCCATGTCTAATTTAAAACTAGTGATAAACTAGACATAGGGATTCACCTTATAGGGTATTAGAAACCTTGATTGCATAATGCTATATCTTGTGTGGCAAAATAATTGGTCATTGTTAGGTTGCATAGAATATAAGAATTCTAACAGGCGACAACTAAGGATGCATTAGCGTTCTGCCCAGTGCTGTAGTAATTGTTGTAGCAACAGTATTGTAATAGACAAACAGTTAACACCATTAAGTGAGTTGATTCACTCAACTACATCATCCTTAATGATTACAATCTAGTGTGAGACGAGTTAATTTAGTTTATTGTATTTTATTTTTTTGTCATTTAAATTACTTAGTTTAATTTAGTTGATAAAAGAATTTAATTTGATTTAATTGCATTTGCACCATAAGAATTATTGTAGCAACTCTGATAACATCAATTTCTGTGGAGACGATACTCAAATACTTATCACTTTATTACTTGTTGTGTACACTTGTGCATTGACACTCATATTTAGGAGGTTGAATCCAAACA
>JASUUG010000092.1:0-47962 GCA_030449905.1 Luvunga scandens | reverse complement strand
ATTATGACAATTCTTTTTAAAAACCATTATTAAATATATTTAATGACTATTATTATGTGAACGGTCATAAAATCTAACACTTATAATGACAATTGTGTTATATAATAGTTATTAAATATCATGAAAATACATTATTAATTTTAATAAAGATTTATTATAGAAACCGTCATTAAAAGTAAGAAGAAATAATGGTCATTTTATGCATAACAGTCACTATATGTATAATTAAAAGACACTTTCAATTCTAACATGGTTCTTAAAAAACTGTCATTAAAATTAAAAATTATTAATGACCGTTGTTAAATAAAACGGTCATTGTATATCCAAAATCCAAAATTTTAATGACGGTTGTTAAATAACCGTCGTTAAAAACAAAATATAAAATATAAAAGGAAAAAGAATGAAGCAGATCAACAATCGCACAATCCCCAACCACTCACACAGAGTCAGTTCTCCTTCTCTTCTTCTTTAATCTTCACAATCCCAAGCTGATGACAATTCTTCATTGCCCACCCCTACCCTAAACTTCGTCTCTTGATTTTTGCTTTTCAAATTTTGTTATAAGCCACTAGTTCTCGGTATTTTTCAAAACTATAGTCTCCACTACAATAAGCCCAAAAATAATTGGCTGTTAAAAAGCTTAAAACTACCATAGCTACTCTTTAATTCGAATCCTTTCACTTTGACGATTCTAGGTCAATATCACAGTCCCAGTCTAAACCCGATGCTAATCAAAATTCCACAGCCACAAGCCATGAAGAAACCTAAAAACTATAAAATCCAGGTCGAAATAGGTGTCAAAACGCCTGAAGAGACGAAGGAGGCTGTGAAAGACTTGAAACGAACTAAAACGACGGGTCTGGGTACAGATCTAGATAATAACAATAAGAAAAAGAAGTTTTTTTAATTGACAATAGAGTGAGGATGATGAAATCGCTGTGTTGCAGCTCAGTTTCTCACAGGTCCATTTATTCTTAAAGAATTTTGCTTTAAGTTATATTCTCATTATTATTATTATTATTATTATTATTTGTTCAATTAATGTGAATTTTTGAGTGCAGGTCAGGTGTTTGACAAGATTCCCTAGCTGGTAAATAGGTTATATAGCTATATTTAGTTGAGGAAAGATAAATAGTTTATACTTCATTTAAAATAAAAGTGGTGGAGATTCTAGTTCGGCGGTTGGATGTTTCTCATAGTTTATTATAGTAGTGGAGGTATTTGTGTTTTTGCTAGTTTAATTTTTTTAAACAAATAAAGAAATTTGATTTCAATTTAAGGTTTAGAAATGAGGATAGGTGCTCAAGTTTAAAATTTGTTTTGAGATCATTTGTTATGATAGCACTTGTTTGGACTTTTATCTTACTGAAAGTCTAAATTTATTCTTAATATTATTGGTTTGTTGATCATGTGCATCTACGCGGTTATGACACATACTAATTTTTTTCATTTAAAAACTATTATTTTTTTTTAACTGACAAACAATAAAACTTTTTCAATTTGTTTTCCAAACTAAGGAAGTGAACCTCAAATAAATGGATTTGACAACAAGATTTTTTCCATGCCATGCTTGCTCTATTTAAAGGCCTCAAATGCCTATGTATCCATTGGCTTGACTTTATTTTTTTGGCAAGTATTATCCTTTGTTATATTTTTGGCAAGTATTTTTGGTAGTAAAGATTAAGTTCATATTTATTATAATAATATTTTAGTTGGAATCTAAATCTTTTTCTTGGATATCATTCTAACTAGTAATGATTTTCAAACGGACTATTAAAATATTGAAATACTTTTTTACCAAAGTTCATTTTACTTAATATAGATTTGGAGATTCAAGGGATTAATTTGTATATATGTTGTTTAGCTGAATTAAGTAGAGCAAACATTTTATCAATGGAACTAAGCAAAAAAAAATTGTCTCCTGCACTTCTAATGCTTCCTCCATTTAAAATAAAAAAAAAAAATTATTGAAGCTTTTGGAAGTGATTTGTTCATTTTGCTGTGCACTTATGTAGATAGATTTAATTTTGGTCCTTAACTCACCTGACTTTTTTTTCCAGCTTAAATTACAATATTTTGTTGCTGTGCAACAACACAGGAGGCTATTTTGCTAATGTTTATGCAGAAACACAACACCTGGAAGTGTCCAGGTGCTGTTTAGCTGCTGTTATGCAGTAAAAACAGCACCTGAAAGTTTTCAGGTGCTGTTGTTACTGCTGTTTATGCAGAAACATAGCACCTGGAAGTGTCCAGGTGCTGTTTAGCTGCTATTATGCAGTAAAACTGAGCCTGGAAACTTTCAAGTGCTATTTTTACTGTTGTTTATGCAGAAACAAAACACTTGGAAGCATCTAAGGGCTGTTTTACTGCTGCATTGTAATTAAAATTGCATTTAAAATTTGAGGTGCTGTTTTGCTGAAATTTTGCTATTAATAGTGCACTTGAGAAATTTCAGGTGTTGTTTAGATGTTGTTTTGAACCTTCTTTAGTTCTTTTTCCTTATGTCTATACTTAATCTTTTCTATCCCTAGTAATAAGCAGGTACAATTTTTGTAAGGTAATATCCAAGCATGCTGTTAATTCTTTAGTTAAGAGGTAGTATTCTGAACTTTGGGCCTTATTTTTGTAGTTTGAAGCTACATAATTACCATATTTCTCTTTTTTAGTTTTATAGAACTGAAAGTTACACCCAAAGAGAGATCAATAAAGTTAAATGTGAGTGGCATACATATATAACACAGCAACTTGTTACTACGTCAACACATGGTTTGGTAAATTTGAGGTAAGTCTATTAATTAATAGTGATTTAGTACTTTAAAGTCTTGTTTTACACTTTATGACTTTTTTTTATGACTTATAATATATGAGCCTATCTTAATTTCTCTTTATTCTTTGTAAGAATGATGTAGATTGCCAATGGTGGTGAGATTCGTTTGCAATTGAAGAGTTGATGTGAAATTAGATGTACTCACATGCCAATCTTGTTGGTTGCTAGTAGATTTATTGCTAGATATTAAAGAGTTGTGGAATTTTGATGTAAAAGGTAACTGGTATTTTGTTAAAGTTTAATGATTGTTAGAGCTTATTTTGTGTGTGAAACATTTGTATCTTTTTTTATATGAAACATTTGTGAAAAAATAATTGTAAAGAATTTAATAGGAAATTAGAATTAAAATAGGTGCTTGAAATGGTCTTAAAATTACCATTTTTTTTTAATAATCAATGACAAAGACGACGATTATTTGAAAAGAACCGTCATTAAATGTAATATCCAGCAACAAAGATGACATTTTTTAAAAAAACTATCATTAAATGTTGTTTCAACATTTAATGACAGTTCTTACAATAAAGCATCATTAAAAGGACACATTTAATGACGGTTATTTAAATAACCGTCATTAAATATACGTCTTTAATGACAATTATATGGAATAATTGACATCAAAACATATATAATTACTATAAATAATGACGGTTAATAAACCGTCATAAAATGTGTCTTCTTTTTAATGTTGATGCCTAAGATGATGGTCATAAAAAATATATATTTTATGACGGTTAATAAAATGTGTCCTCCTTTTAATGTCGATGCCTAAGATGATGGTTTTAAAATTGTCATCTTATGTCATTTAAAACCGTCATTGTTGATCAATTTTGTAGTAGTGATATATTTACATAGAAAGGGTGATACGACACCACATACAATCGTTAAACAGAAATTTAAAATATATTGAACACTAGGGCTGTTGGAATATAAAAGAGAGCGACTGTGCGCACATGATCCACACCATTTCGAACACTACTAATATGTGCAAATGGAATGTTGAACATAATAACTTATTATCTAATTGATATTGGGCAATTCAATGAGGTAGTTGTTGAGAGTACAATCGTGTATGAGCAATTACTGATAATGAATGAAGTCTCCTGTGATTAAATTCCTCTGTTAAACATAGGACTCGAGCTTTACACACCCCTAAAAAGTCTTTATAAAACTCCTTTATGAAGTTTACGGTTCTGACATTAATGATTCACTTTAAAAGGCGAAGGCGTATATAACTTTAATTATGGCTGGCTGGCCTGGTTTGGACGAGGGAATTAGGTCTTATTTGAAATTGGAGTTAAAATGTCATAAACTGTTTATTGAATAAGTTTTAATAAAATAATAATATTTAGTAAATTTTTTGAAAGCGGCTTATTTAATAAATTTCTCTATTTTAATAGCAGTCTTTTTTTTTTTTTTTTTTTTGTCACACAACTCTTTCACCCGCATTTCGCAGAGAGAGACTTTTTTATAATTTACTTCAATTTGTTAATTGTAGAGTTTTTGAGCCCCACACTGCTCGAACACTCGCATTTCACAAGGGAGAGAGATTTTTTTATAATTTGACTCTATAATTTACTAATTATGAAATTTTTTAGCCCCATGGGGCTCGAACCAAAGCTCTCCCACTTGGGAGAGCTTTAGCCCACCACTCGGCCAAAGGCCGAGTTAATGATAGCAATCTTTAAAAGAATGTAGAGAGTTGTTTTTTACAAACACCTATTAGATAAGTCACCGTATATTTGTAAATTTTTATTACAATCTTAATATTTTAACAAAATAGCAATTATGTCGTATTTTTTTCATGAACGCTAATATACAAATAAAAGATAACTTAACCTTTACCACTCTACTTCCGATGATTTCAGCCATTTCATTACTCATACATGTACGCTTGTATCCACAGGGGAGATTTGTCAAAATTTAGTTTCGCAATCTCATCAATACCTGTAAAAATGTTACGCGCCTGCTGTAAGAGTCTGAGAACTTTTTTTTCTTTTTAACCTTCTTGTTGAACGCAAGGGTCTTGAGAGTTTGAAAAAGAAGATAAACATACATGGAGGGCAATTTTAGAATTATAGTGGTGTCATTATCTTTATTAAAATTTTATTTTTCTTTTTTAGTGTGATTTTGGTACTAGAGAGGTTTTATTGAAATGTAGTTGTAAATGGGACACATGAGGATTTTATATATATAATAAAACAACAAAAAATTTTAATCCAATCGGAACATGAAAAAATGTTCATGGGTTGAACATCATTACATTCAATTACTTTAATGATGCGTTTACTTCCCAAATTGGGGAATCAGAATCTGGATTCGAAATTATTGATGGCGTTTACTTCATAAAAATAAAGCAAGAATCGAATCAAAATTGTGGGGCTCATTATTATTTGGGAATGGAGAATGGGAGATCGATTCTCATGGGGGAGGTGGTAATCAATCTCCTATTTCTTAAAATTTTCATTTTGTCTCTCCTAAAAATTAAAAATATCCACTTTGCCCTCAGGTATATTTAATTAATATATTATTATAATTAATTAATAAATATATTATAATTAATTAATATATTGATACATTATTAACAATAATTAATATATTATTATTATTAATATAATATTATTATAGTTAATTAATTAATATAATTGTTATAACTAATTCATATATTAATATATTATTAACAATAACTATTAATAATTATAGTTTTTGAATAAATAATCACAATAATTGATATGTTATTATTATTATTATTACAATTAATTAATTTACTATTAGAATAATTATTAATATAAGAATTATAATTAATTCATATATTATCATCAATTAATTGATATACTTATTACTGTTAATTAATATATAAATATATTATTAACAATAATATATTAATAATTACATTTTTTGATTAAATAATCACAATAATTAATATATTACTATTATTATAATTAACTAAATTATTATTAATAATAAATAATTAATATAAAAATTACTATTAATTATTTATTAATACATTATTAACAATAACTATTAGTAATTATAGTTTTTGACTAAATAATCACAATAATTAATATATTATTATACTAATTAATAATATAATTATTTTAATTATTTATTATATTATTATAATTAATTAATTAATTTTATAATTAATTAATATATCAATATATTATTGACAATAATTAATAATAATAATAATAATTTTTAATAAATAATCACTGTAATTAAAATATAAAATAATAATTATGAAAATAATTCAGTAAGTACTTTTTAGCAATTTGTTACAATCTAATTCATTCCAATTGATTTCAGACAAAGTAAATACATTAATGATAATCTAACTCATTCCAATTTCGATTCCTATAATTCAAGTAAACATTTTAATTTCTTATTCTCATTCCAGTCCATTCTCATTCCTGTTCATTCCAATTTTAATTTAGTAAACGCAGCACAAAAGAACAAATTGCATTCAAACTTAATTACAAATAATTGATGAAGTAAATTGAAATGCAACAAACCGTTACTCGTTGGTTTAAAGTTATTGAATTAAATTACATTAAGACAATATGTTATGCTGTAATTCAATTGTAGTAAAACCATCCTATCATATTTGAAGTGCAATAACAAAAATAAATTCAAATTTTATTTGATAATTTCAACTTTTTAACATAAATACATAACAAGTTATTCTGATTTTATTTCTTCTAACTTTGTCAAGTACGTTTGTATCATAAATTGCATATCTAGACTGTCCTTGTTTATTCTGAAGCCGTTTTTATTCAAATAAGAGACTGATTAGAAGTTGGTTTATTAATAGTTCAACTAACTTTTAGTTAACCTAAAGGTACGTTAACCCCTACGCCTCTCTCTCGCTCTTTGTTTCTCCTGTTGGATGAAAAAAAATGTTTTAAGAAACTCAAACAAAGCTTATTTTCCTTTTTCGTATTTCAAAATCACGATCAAGATATTACATAAAAATCTTTTTTTTTAACCCTTTTTTGGGATTGTTCTAGTTTTTGTTGTTAGAATTTCCATATATTAAGGATTACTTTTTTTGACACGTAGAGATTCAATGGCTTGTCTCTTTGTTGATTCATGCGGTTAGTGCTCGAGATTAAATATTTCCTTACTAGGATTATGAGATTATTTTATTACTTATATACCTGAAACCCTAGTATTCTCTCTAGGTGAGCTCTTCAAATTGTCATTCTAGGTTTACAACTTTTTAATAATGACAAGAAGCTGCCAAGAGAGCCAAATCTCTTCCGCACTATGCACTTGCTGAAGAGAAGGCATTTATCTCTTGCTGCTATTAATTTTTGCTCTTTTAATATTTTTAACATGTAAAATTTCACCAACCATTCACTAATCACTTGTCCCATTTTGAATCACCTGCAAAACCTCACCCACTCTACTTCCAATGATTTCTGCCATTTCATTACTCATACACGCTTGTATCCAAAATGGAGAGTTGTTAAATTCTGTTTCGCAATCCCACCAATACCTGTCAGAATGCCATGGACCTGTTGTGAGAGTCAGAGAGTTGTTTTCTTCTTGTTGAATACAAGAGTCTTCGGAGTTTCATAAAGAAGATAAACATACGTGGAGGGTAGTTTTGGAATTGCAGTGGTGTCATTAGATAAAATTTTTAATTTCTAATTTTTTTTTTAATGTGGCTTTTGTAGTGGAGAGGTTTTATAAGGAAATTTGAGGAGAGTCAAAGCTCAAACTCTGTACATAAACATATGATCAAGCATGGCCTATAGGCACGGCACACCTGATCCGTGGGCCGTGATGGGATTCTCAATTGAAGAATTAATCCCGTTACCTAGATTTGAATCCTAGTTCAGATGAATGAAAATCATAATTTTTGTCACTAGGCAACAGAATTTAATTGAAAATGGACGCAAAATGATTTCATAAATATAAAAAAAATAACAAAATAATTTTAATCCAATCGGAACTCGACAAAATGCTAATGGACTGAAAGTCATTGAATTCAATTACTTCTAAAAGAACATATTATATCGAAACTCAATCACTATTCTAATTAATTATACTTCGATTGGCTATTAATTCGTGTGCCCTCGTAATCATAGAGCTTGTGCGTGTGACGTGTGTGCGCTTTTTCTTAAATGTCCTCATCACCAAACGTCCAAAAACCATGGAGAAAACCTAACTGGTTTTTGACTAGCGTTATATTACATAGGATTAGGAGGTTATTTTATTATTTAAATACCTGAAACCCTGGTCTTCTCTTCAAATAATCTTTTCAAATTGTCATCCTTGGTTGTAGTTGTCTCGTTTACAACGTTTTAACAATGACAAAAAGCCGCCAGCAGAGCCGCCAAATCTCCTCCGCACTTGCCGAAAAGAAGGTATTTTCTCTTGCTTCTACTAATTTTTGTTCTTTCAGTCTTTTTAACATGTGTGAATGAAATAATGATATAATTATAGTTTTATTTACTTTGTATCAGCTGGTGAATGATTCAATTGATCAACTTCCAGATGATATTCTTATTAAAATTATCAATCGTTTAACCCCTTAATGAAGCTGTAAGGACCAGAGTTCTTTCTATTAGATGGAAGTACCTATGGACTTTTATCAATGCTCTTCAGTTTGACGCTCGAAGAAAATTGTGATTTGACTATATAGACGAAGAAAAAATGAGTAACTCTATCAACTGGGTGAATAAAGTATTACGAATGCATAAAGCCTCAAATCAAGTTATTGAGTTTAGAATCAAGTTCGATTTGTGTGATATTCATACAACAAGTATTACTGATTGGATTTACACTGCTGTAGCAAAGGCAGTACAACATCTTGAATTGATTTTAACTAATCGTAGTTGCAAGCATTATGTATTTCCCCCTCTCAAAAGCTTTGGCCCTTTCTCTCGATCGTTTCAAATCTCTCAAGTCTCTTTGCTTTGTTAGCGTCGATGTTAGCAGCGAGATTCTCGAGTCTGTCATATTCAATTGTCCAGTTCTTGAATTATTAGATGTGAAGCACTCGCGATGTTTTCAAGGGTAAAGCTTGTTAGTTCATCAATTCGATTGAAATATTTGGAACTCTTTCTGTGTTTAGAGTTTAAGGAAATTGAAATTTCAGCTCCTAGTCTTACGTCATTCAAATTCCATGGATCACATATCAAGTTACGTATTGGTAACGTTCCTCAGCTTGTTGATGCATCCTTTGGAGGGACAGAACTTGTTGCACTAAAGAATCTTGTTGAACCAATGTCGAAGTATCTCCCTCAGCTGGAGACTCTTCGGCTGCAACTATATTTAAATTCGATTAGTATTCTTCTATGTCTTTGTGCTCTAAAATAAATTTTTTGAATCTATTTTTCTTTATTTCCATCATTCTCATTTCCAGGATGAACAGCCATTCCCACTGCCTCAATTGCCTAAACTAAGGCACCTAATATTATCTGTTGAAGCACATGATCTCCAAAATCTCAGCCCACTGACATGCATCATCAAGGAATGCCATTTTCTTCACAAGTTCACTAAATGAAGTTGAAGTTTTGCATGATAGGTACATCAGTGCATATGATCATGATGCCATGTTTTTCATTTATTGCCGCAGTTGGTGCATCTTTCTCCGAGCAGGAGACGAAAAATACAGCGGCTTCGTAAATCGCCTCATCAACATCTCAAAGTGGTTGAATTGATCGGGTTCCGTGGAGAGCCAATTGATCTTGAACTTGCATTCTACATGCTTGAAAATGCCATTAGGCTTGAGAAAATGATTATTAATACCAACTGTCCAAGCCACCTGGGATCCCATTGGGAATCTGAGGATTGTGAGCTAAAAGTAGCTGCCAGAGAGCGTGCCAAGGTGTTCAACTTGTAATCCATTAACATCCTTGTCACCAACCTTTCCTTTCGGTCTCCCTTTTCTTCACTATATTTTATAAGACACGTTCTGAGATAATCATGTCTTAAAGTGGCCCATCTAATAGAGTCGATAATTATTATTTTAGCTTAATTTATTATTTATATTTTAGTTAAATTTAATTTCTTATCCCTATTTAAATTTTAAAATTTAAATGGCAGTTTAAAAAGAAGTTATATTAATGTCTACTACTCCTAAGAAATCCCTACGTGTTTCTGTGGTTAGCACGATGCCTGATGTTGCATTTGAAATAGGAACACACAGAGCTCGTGAGACTTAAGGCCGGTTTGGGAATGCTGTAGCTTTTAAAATAATTACCAGATTAGTAATTGTCTTTGTAGAAATAATCACCACAAGAGAATCGATTAAGTGTTTGGTAAAATTTGTTTTTAAAAGTACTCTGAGTTTTGAAAGTAATTATTAGTATTTAATAAATTTTGTTGTTAAACTACTGTGGAAAAATAAATGACTAAAATGTACATAATGCAGAATGAAATTTACTTACACATATAAATATAAATATATATATATATATACACACACACACACACACACACAATATTTTCAATTATGTATTATAATAATTTAAACTAAAAATAAAATTTATACTATATTGATTTTAATTGTGTATTATAATATTTTTAACTAAAAATAAAATTTGGACTATATTACCATAGAAAACTTTTGATATAATGTAAAATATAAAAAAGGAATAAGGTAAATGAAAGGAATGTGTGAATTATAATAAAAAATTATTAAAATGTTGATTTTGTTTCTAATTTAAATAAGGATAATTTTGGGTTTAGTTAATAATTGTAAGGATATTTATGGAATTATATTAATTGATAAAATTGATTCTCAAAATCAGAATCTAAAAGCTATTTCTTCCCTGCTTTTCAAAATCAGCTATAGGAGGAGTTGATTTTGACAAAAGTAATTTTGATATTTTTTTACCAAACACCAAAATTAGCTTTTAAATTTTTAAAATCACTTTTAAGCTTCCAAAAGCAATCCCAAACGGACCCTTAAATATGTTACGTGGGCTTTATGTAACTGAGATACTATGTTCTGTGCAATTTATTTAATTGATTCCAAATTTTTTAAATAGTCAAATTGTCATCACATATATATAGTTTGTATACATACAATTTAGAGAATGACAACACGTATAGATATTTGGTTAAAACATAAAATAAAAAAGAACCCAGAATGAGCATTTGGGAGCTTATTCATATGATATATGCCACCTAAAGTACTCACTCTAAGACAATATTACCTTGTAATGCATCTTTTAAATACTTGCCACAATGATTCATGGTTTTCGATTTTTTCAACGAGTATAAAGTTAAAACATCTAGAGGGAGTTAAAGATTAGGAAGTGTGATTAGATAGATTATGTGGGAGACTGTAAGATATGTTTTGAGATTTTCGTCTCCTCAAGTGATCCATCGAATAGAGTCAATAATTATTATTTTTGCTTAATTAACTATTCATGTTTTAGTTAATATTAACTTCTCATCTTTATTTAAATTTTGAAATTTAAAGAGCAGTTTAAAGAGAATTTATATCAACATCCACTACTTTTAAGATCTCTCTCCATGTTATAGTTAAGGATGGTAAAATTTAGATCTAGATCGAATGTAGATGTATCCAAATCCGAACCACAATAATATTTTGAGATCTAGATCCACATCTGAATCCGCCATAAGAGAAAAAAAAAAAAAAAAAATCCAATGCAGTGTTTGGTACAACAAAAGTAATTGTAGGATAAAATTAGTGGAGCCCACGATTTAATCCAACATATTATCAAAATTTTATAACGAAGGGGCCTGGGATAATAATATATAAGCCAAAATTTAGCCAATCATTGTTCACAGGATAATAAATAATTTTTTTTATTTATGGACTAATATTCTTATTATAATCATTGATAATATTCTTATTATGTTTATGATGATATTATTTAGTAAAATATAAGTTTAGAAACTATAACATGTTAAATATAAAAAAAATTAAGGGAAGATTTTGTATTTTTTTTTTTTAAATTTCACCAATAATTATTGATTTAAGTCAGGTTATATTCCATGTCATTTTAAAATAAATCTAAGATAATTTTGATAAATTAATAGATAAGACATATTATTAGTTACTGACCAATCCCATAGCATACCAAACACAAAATATGATTACATATAGTCTAATCCAATGTTGCATCAAACACAGCATCATATTATATATAATCCAATGTTATCTAATCCAATCCTATCTTATCCAATCCGATCCGATCCAATCCAATCCAATATGGCATACCAAATGAGCCCTAATTGTGTTGTTTTTACTTTCATTATTACTGATTATGTGTTTAATTTTATTTTTTTTTATTGAGATGAACATCATAGTAATTTTTTAAAGAAAAAAATAGAATCCATTGAATTTATACAATAACAAATAAAATAATTGCCAAAATTCTAATAATAAAAATACTTCAAATAGTATGTCCACTCAAATTATAATTTAAAAAAGAAATAGAGTCCCTTGAGCTACCACAGCAACCAATAAAATAATCAATATCAATTGTTAATTAATAGAAATACTTCAAAATTTAAAAAATCTATACTTCCATGAGTACGTGCAGTGATTACAATGGTCAGTGAAAATAAATTTACATTGGGAAAAGACTTGCCAGGCCTCTAACATTTGGAAAAAGAGACATAAAAGCCTATAACATTTTAAAATATACGTGCAAGTCCCTTTGTTGTTAATAATTATGTTTCTTTTAACAATAAAAAGTATAATGTTGTACATTTACAACAAAATACACAGAAAATGATTGTTAACCCCACAATGTTTGGAGAAAGAGACATAAAACTCCTCAATGTTTCTAAAAAAAGACATAGAACCTCCTTTCCACTAATAAATTTTGTTAATTTTATTTGAGAAAAAGGTAATAATAACAACAATAATAACAATAATAATAAATAATGAAATTAATAAGAATAATGATGATGATGATGACATTAATGACAAAATAATAGTAATAATCAAAATAATAAAATTAATAAATTTTAATAATATAATAGCAATAATAATAATATCAATAATAACGATATTAATGAATATGATGATGATGATGATATTATCCTTTCTTAACTAAAATAAACAAAATTTATTAATGGAAAGGGGTTATATATTTTTTTATTAAAAATATTAAGAAGTTTCACGTCTCTTTCCCCAAACATTGGGGGTTAACAATCCTTTTCAGTATATTGTGTAAATATAATAATATTATTCTTTTTTCTGTTAAAATAAACGGATTATTAACGAAAAGGAATTTATATGTCTTTTTTTTAAATGTTAAGAATTTTTATATCCCTTTTCTCAAATCTTAAAGACTTAAGAGTTTTTTTTCATTAACATTTTTATTGGAGTCCACAACTAATAATATTAATTCCCATGAAATACCAGCGCCATAAGAAAATTTTGCTAAGAAGTCTTAGGCCATTCAAAAGTTGTTCATCGAAATTCTCAAATTTAGTTTGTTTTATAAAAAAAAATATCAAATCTGTTGTACCAGCTATTACACATGTAATTATTACAAAAGATGCAAAATTCTATGGACGAAATTGAGCCCACCCTCCATGTGAAGAAGCTGCCTTCTCATGTCTGGCTAGTCTAACACTTTCGGTTTTGTTTGATCTATTCTCTGCGTAAAGACCTTAATTGATGGTCCATGTTGCATGCAAAATACAATGCACAAGACCATGCTTATCAGACTCGTGTTGCCCAATTACTTACGTCTGTAATTAGTTAAAACTATGTTGTTGATGATTTAAAAAAATTAATCCGTGAAGCTAAAATTCTCGAATTAGTACTCTATCAATTAAAAAACTCAAAAAAAAAAAAAAGAGTAGTATCAGGTCAAGATCATGACCAAGATCCTCTTCTACTGAAGATAACAAACGTGATAGGAGCAATGAAATTTGGAGCTGAACACTGAAATTACATTGTTAAGTTTGTTCACCATCAGTCTTCCATTAAGTAAAAGCACGAGGCAATCTCTTACTCCCAAGGAAATATTAATTTGCAAATGTAAGGATACATTCGTGTTTACAAGGAAAACTTCAAATAAAAAGGTATGAAAAATCCCAAAAGAAACTCATTGGTACAGC
Source organism: Luvunga scandens (assembly GCA_030449905.1). Taxonomy (NCBI): domain Eukaryota; kingdom Viridiplantae; phylum Streptophyta; class Magnoliopsida; order Sapindales; family Rutaceae; genus Luvunga; species Luvunga scandens. The sequence continues at coordinate 34,074 of JASUUG010000092.1, read as the reverse complement.
ATTATAACAACATATATGACTCAACCGTACCAAATGTCTGCACTTATTTGCTCAAGGGAAACACCTAACATAAAGCCACTCTGCCCCTAAGTTCCTGCAAAAGCCTGTATTTTGCACTCTTAAGTACAAGCCTCTCCCAGCTTGTAGCGACAGCACAGGAGTTTGATCTTTATGTTCTCCGAACATAGCATGCTCCTTGTAATGCATTTCATTTCAACTTGGAACATTGCCCCCAAATTTCATCCAGAATGCAACGCCGTTTTACCTTGAAACTACAATGGGGTGGTCCCGCTGGGCTCATATCCATTTGCCTCACAAGAGCATCCTTCTACAAAGAAGGTTGAGTACTTATAATATGGACTTTTACTAAACTGTGTTGAGTACTCAGTTGGCGTACCTCCACGAGCATTTTTGGTAGTTGAGTTTAACTCTGGATAAAAGATTGGGATCATCCTTATTGGTGGGTACATGCACAAGATTCGCAACACCAGCACTCAGCCCACTCTCTGCTTCTCTACATATAGTCCAATAATATCAGGTATTTTATTACCACCGGCCGGTTCATAATCGAAGGAACTTGGATTGAGTCAAGTAGCTCTTCTACTTGATTAAACGGATTAATAGATGGTGAACTACTGAGAACAGTCGTTTCGCCCAAAATCGAGCTAGTCTGATGGTGGTTAAACAATTGTCTACCTGCCACAGTTTTCTCTGATGCTTTTGCTTGCCTTTCCAGCCTTACAGCCAGACGTAGATACGCTTTTCTAAGTTTTTGATGAACCGCCAAACAAAGATGCTGCAAGCTTCTGCTTCTCAGGAGGAATTTCAGCATCCAGCTTCCTTGAATCACAAGTGGTGTCGCCGGCCTTTTAGTTTACGCAGCCTGCTGCATCAACATTGCTGACCCCATTCACTGTTTTTCTCATAAGTTGAAGTTGAGGTAGATGCTTCAGATGAGCACTATAAGTTGGATACCTCACTTCTATTGGACCCCATTAGGTGGTAGCCAGAGTTCTGACGGATCTGCGCCGGACACAGATGGCACAGATGCTACCTTCTGGGTCTCCCTAGGGTAGGATGGCTCAGGTACTGGAACAAGTTCATTAGCCGACGAAAGACAAACTGGTGGCATGAACGGCACAGAAGGCTTCGGAAGCTCGTATACCCCAGACCTCAGACCATGCATTGAAGCTTCATGCTGATCTTAGTTCCTAAAAATGCTAATACTGAGCATCCCAGAATGTTTACTCTCTGGAATACAGGGTTGAACCCCTTTCTCTGATCCCTGTTGAACGTAACAGTTGAGGAATGAAAATTTTTCATCAGTCTGCAAAAAGAAATAACAATCTTATCATCCTGATAAAATAATGCCAAGGACTGCAAAGCCAGGTCAATCGAGTACAAAAGGAAACCAGGAGTCTGGGAAAATCATAACTCAAATTAAGCTAGTCATTTGTTCTCTCTAACGATGCATCCGAAATATCAGAAATCAACCAATGGTAGAAGATTCACTTAGAAACGAATTCCTACACCAATTAGAGACGCAATAACACAAGCCGACTGTATAAAGTCAGAAAGTCAGAAATTTCTGTTTTCTAGCACATTAGCAGCTCTGTTGCAATAATATAGAGGAGAATCCAAAATTTAATGAAGTGAAAACAAGACACCATAAGCCCAAATAATAGCCTAGTCAATGAAACCATAATCACAATTAGAACTAAGGTACGTAACCATGTTGCAGAGAACTCTAGTAGCAACCCCTAGCCATACTACAGGAACTTTGACTGACTATGTGACTCGGACACTTCTGATCAAAGCCATAAAAGATGCTAACATATCTCAAAACATCATATATGTAATCAATACTTCCAGGATAACTTCAACTTTGGGCAAAATCTAATAACAGTTTTTGTTATTTATGCAATACGGTCTACATTATCAAGAACAGACAATCAGAGTACCCATATATTAAGAATAACATCATGACTGAAGATGGTTGGCCCAAATTCATCCAATTACCATCAATAAAATATGTCGACGATGATGAAGAAGATGTTGATGAAGATAATTTTGTGGTCTAATGTTAAGCGTCTAGAACTGCAGCCCAATTCAAACTATTAATGATCATCATCATCGGATTAAAAAGATAACAATGATGATCACAGTCATAATCACTACAACAACAAGAGGGGAGAAAGTGAATACAGAAATAATGCATCTGTCAAGCCCAGCAAATACAAAGTTATTTAAACCCCAAATGCCCCAAGAAGAAGACTAAAAGGAATAAGTAAATTCTGCATTTATAGATGACCTCAATGTCTTAACAACTTGCATCTGCAGGCATAATAATTTCAACTGCATGAGCATCTAAGCCAATGACTGCTTCGAGTTCATATGCATGTTGCCGCAAGTCTGTTGAGCACTTGAGTGGGAAGCTGATAATTCCTCAAAGCAAGGGATAATTTTCAGATTCTACAATTAAAATTCTCTTAATGCTGACATCAATACTCATATATCAAAAGGCAGGATGAATACCATCAAAGAGAAACATATATCACAAGCAGCCAAGCTATAATAACAGTAAATATGCTAAAAATTAGATAGATACAAGCAATTTCGGATTGTGCTTTAGGGATTTTTTACTGTTCAGCTGAATTCTAATGCCATGCAAAATACTCCATTTGTTACTTAGAAATAACCAAATAAAAAAAAATGGGTGGAGAAAACACCTCAGGCAATATATCCACTTTCCTACCAGCGGCTATTTGGAATGCATATATTTTCATGAGTGCTGTAATCGTATATGCCTTCAAGATAAGCAGACGGTTGCGCCAAATTCATGATCATTGGGAAAGGAAGAACTATTCTTCTCATTGCCCCACCCCCGTTTACAATAATCTGTTGCTGAGGTAATAAAAAGAAGTTAACGGTTGGTCAGTAGGATACTGATCCCAAATGACTAGCGGGTGAAGCATTTTAGAGTTCTTCAACCATTCCCTACACATTTTAGGACAGAAACTCAGAGAAAAATGCAAATGGCTCATAAATGATTTGATAATTTCCTTGTTTGGGGATAAGGACAAAAATGATTCTGTGAAATAGACTATTAATTTTCTATGAGACAAAAGGAACATGGTTTGGTGCACTGAATAGTCTTGCCAAGAGAAAATGAAAGCGCACTAACCAAGTTGTTCAACCTTGGAGCATATTTTGGTCAGGCTTAAATCTAAAGCAAAATTCCTAGATACTGGCAGGAATATTATCCATAACTAAGCACACCATATACATTCTACAGAATGAAGAGTTTCTAATGCCTCAATTGCAGCTATCTTCAAAGATGATGGAGATGGGTTTCTGGCGCTTCCATCCCCAAACGAGTAATTTCATGTTGCCCCACAGTAGATCCTGTTGCAGCACCGTGCTTTCTTTTCCTATGACAAAATTGTATGGGTGCCAAAGCAGTAGATCTAAGGTTGGACTATAAATTATGCAGCCATTCTCATATGCAACTGGTTTCAAATCAGCACATACATTGGCCACAACTTCCTGTGCAAGGTGTAGAGCCATCCCTGACCAAAATATAATTGGTTAGTTTCCCGCCAGCTCTAATTTGCACAAGAAATATATCAATAGCTATAAGGAATATCATTGAAAGAAAGTTCAAAGTTCTACGCTCAAGCAAAAAAGAAACCTCAAAACAACGCCATACAATGCATGAGAAAATAGTCAATTGGTAATCAAGAAATGAAATATATATCCCAGTGGGAGCACGTGCAACAAGCAAATTTGAAAATATAAAGCCACAACATTTCGAAGGGTCAAATTAGAATTAGGTTTAGGCAAAATTGATCGAGGACACTGCTTTCAGACAGTCTCATCATAATAAAAGAATCCAGATCAATTTATGCAACAAGGACAGGCTTCTTTGTAGAAACAATGAGAATTGATAAAAAACAAATAACTAAGGAAACATGCTTAAGTATTTCTGAGAAACATTGATTCTATATATATTTTAAGTATTTCAAAAGCGACAAGAAAGAAATGTTTGGAAACAATAAATATTCTAAAAAATAAAGTAAATCTTCTCATTTACTTGAGAACATCGCCCGTCTCTTGAACAGGATACAAACTTTTAAGCATTGTAGAACAATGAAATACCAGCATTGAGAGCAAAGCATGCCTCCCAAGGGAGTTGGAGGGTGTCGGTACCTCTACTTTCTGCAAGAAACACGAACTGAGTTTCTAAATTTTTTCTTTTCCCTCCATAAGAAACTGTAAGAGTGAATGTTGATTAAAAGAAAAGAGAAATACTTCTGTGGACAAAATCACTCCAAAGCATCCCTAGAAATGGGTATCGAAAGTTTTAGAAAACAAACAAATTTTCTGCTCATAACAGAATTTAAGATAGTCCTACACTGTAACAAAAAACCCAGACTAAATGCTAACCCAATACTCCCTCCCGTTTAAGATGGATAAAGATGAGGATTTACATCTCGGAATTCATTTTGGGGCTGCGGCCGAAAGTGAGGCAAAAAGATGAATCAAAACGCAAACAAAATTTTCACTGGTTTAGATAAATTATCAAAACTTGTGATAAAATCACGAAATATGAAACAAACCTTTACAAATACACTGCAATTACTGTTTTCAAAAGGAAAAATACTGGCTGATGCTATTAGATCCTCCATCATTTAGCATATAAAAACCAGCAATTTATATCACATTTGAAGATTTGACAATAAAGGTACATAAAACATTAGCACATGACTCACGACACAGTAAATATTATCATGAAGAATTTTGAAATATCTTGACCGCTAATACGTGCATGTGAAAAATAAACAAATAATTTATTAACTAGTTAATATAAAGGAAATTCAATCTAATAGTTTTTTTATAGGACAATCACATAAGCGCAATTTCTGATAATAAAAACATTCTCTTGTGATGATTATGCATCATAAAAGAAATATGAGTACAAGCGGCTTAAAACTAATGGAAGCTGAGTAAAGAAAACAGGATCTTGGGTTGTCAATGACCAAATTGTGCACAAGAATCAGAAATTCAAGCGCCAAAATTGTGATAAAACCCAAAAGAAATCAAATTCAATGATAACAAAGTACAAAGAGAAATGCCAAAATGCAATGACAAGAGATACCATGTCAATATATTGCCCAATTAACAATCAGTAAGGTGGTGTCAATAAACCAATTTGCAACTACGTTCCTCTTCTAAACATCGGAACTAATCAATCAGATTACTATTTATTAAGAACAAAATTTTACACATCATCAACACCAGCTGTGTATATCTTCTTTGGCCTTTGAAAGCAGCTTTAGGCAATAAACAAGGTTCCAACCAGGAGATAGGATAAAATTCAGCAAAGGTTCATATCCTAGTCATTCAAAAGAAGAAGAAACTTGTTGCCTCCATTATATTTCGACAGCATGTTCTTGATAAAAGTCTTGAAGTTATGGTAGATTCAGCCTGCGAGTAAGATGCATTTGTCATTAAATAAAAAATGAGGGCCATCCAATCTAATGTTTCTAGAAAAGTTGTCTGGTCAAGTTGTTAGGCATTTTTGCTCATAGAGCCACGGTAGAAACAAAACTAAAGCAGTGTCAACAATGCCCAAAGGGAAGAATGTATGAAATATGTCAAGGAAACCATTGTTAACCGAGCATTCAATTTTGATGATCTCCATGTGCTTCTACAATGATAAGATACTCCAACAAATTTTAGCTTTGTTGTCTTGTAATTAGCCAATGAGGCTACTCTTCTTTTTGGTAGCTTTCTTCATTCAAAGTTTTGCCTTTTTAGTGGATAACAACAATCTATTAAGATGTTAAAATCTAATTATAGACAAACCATGAATCATTTCTTTGTATGCGAGAGCTAAGTACTAAAGTATTCTTCTTGTCAGCAACAATAGTTCAGTATCTAAAAAGATATGTATAAACATACACTATCAATATACTGATGAACTGAAGCTAGAAAAGAATTTATAAGGTGCAAAATAAATGAATTGAAACAGTTTTTAATAGGTGAAACTGTGAGGCAGTTAACTAGGCTGCAAAAAGAGATAGATAGAGCAGCAATTATGACAAACAGATCTTCGACCTATTTTGGACAATTAACCCTTCAAATATCTTTGGGGGAAAAACATATCTCTAAAGCAAGTTAAACTAACACACAGTCAAGTGTACGGAGTTGACGCTAACAGTGCATCACAAGTGTGTTACTTTCTCTGTTTGCATGAGTATGAGAAAGAGCAAGCATGGCAATTGTTCATACAGCTGCATATTCATCAACCTGACAATATGATACTCAATGTATTTTCATAGGACAAAGCATTGAAAGCAAGTCCATAAAAGTCTCAAGTAAATGAATCTGCTTGTTAGAATTATATGCCTTCCAACAGAGTCATAAATCCAATTGAAGCAGGACTGAGCGTAAATTATTATCTACTGAGTAACAAACTATAACTATACATGATGTTGTGAGAGCATTTCCGCCTAAACTAGCAGACCTGTCAGGTTTGTCGACCAACAAATCTTCTCCAGATACTATTTCAAGATTCTTATCATGTAAGCCACCATCTGGCGCACCAACTACAGTTTCTGTTTTAGGGACTTTATGATCATCTGCATCCATAAGCTTCAGATTTTTCTTTTTTTTTAAGAGTCCATACAGTTCTTCGGATTATCCATTGTTATAGTATACAATATATAAGGATAAACCAATGTTTGCAGAGTCTTTGTTTAAGTCAACTGGTAATCAAGAAAAGAAAGTTCAATTCCAGTGGGAGCGCATGCAACTAGCAACATTGATATGAGAAGCCACAATGGTTTTAGGTATCAAATTAGAAATAGGACAGTGCTTTCAGAGAGTCTCTGAATAAAATAGTCTAGATCAATTTATGCAATAAGGACAGTCTTCCACACAGAAACTATGAAAATTGATGAAAAACAAATAACTGAGGAAACATGATGTAGCTTACCTGTGCATAACCTTCACAATTATAGCCGGCAACTTTAAATTGTGCCCATGTGAAACAGGAATTTCTAAACAAACAGACTGTTGTAGCATTGCAGTTGTAAAGAATGTCATGGCATGAGGTACAGAACCATCAACATCTGTTCAACAAGGGCTAATAATGGGTGAAAAGGAAAGTTACCTGTTAGTTAGACCACATAGTATTTTTCAGAGGTATTAGATTATATTTGCATTAAGTATTTCAAAAAAGAAAAGAAGGAAAAGCTTGTGAACTATATATGTCGTAAAAATTAAATTAATAAGATCTTCTCATTTAAAAGAAAACATCAGTCATTGCCCAAACAGGATATATACTTCTAAGCATTGTAGAACAGCAAAATTATCAGCATGGAAATATAATTCCTGATTAAAGAAATTTATTAAAGTAAGATTGCTAAAGAGACCTATGGAATATTAGCTGTATGGTATCAAAGTAAAAGACTTAGGAGGCTACTAGAGATTTGTATTACAATGTAATGTCCATATGAGCACGACACGGACATCCCTATATCAAGAAAAGTAGTTGGGTGGTAAAATAATTTCGAACTTGCAAACTTCAAATAACGAGACATGTGAGCAATACTCCAAACTTGCAAGTGATAAAAAATCATAGCTTTAGGGAACCAATGAAGCAGTAAATTATAAAATATTGAAAATTTTTGAGAATGAAAATCTTCTCAGTTTTTTTTTATATATATTAAAAGACTAATACATAGCTGTTTAAATAGTAAAAGTGTTTCCTCAAAAAGTAACTTATTTGAATAAAAAAGGGAAACTAAAAATCCTCCTAAAAAATAGAAAATCAAATCTTAAATTCCTACAAATTAGGAATCCAAATCCTTTCAAACTTTCCTAACAAATCGACTTTCTACACTCCCCCTCAAGCTGGATTATAAATATTATGCAATCCAAGCTTGGATACTAAAAACTTGAATGACTTCCTTAGTAAAGCTTTAGTGAGAATGTCTACCGTTTGGTGTCCTGTAGGAATGTGAGATAGATCAATGATGTTGTCTTCAATCTTTTCTTTAATAAAGTGTCTGTTAATCTCCACGTGTTTAGTCCGGTCATGATGCACCGGGTTCTTTGCTATACTAATAGTAGATTGGTTGTCACATAGCATCTTAATAGGACCTACAATAGAAACTTTTAATTCATCATAGACTCTTTTTAGCCACATTCCTTCACAAATTCCCAGTGCTAGTGCTCTGAATTCGGCTTCAGCTGAACTTCTTGCTACCACTCGCTGTTTCTTACTCCTCCATGTCACCAAATTTCCCCAAACAAAGGTACAATACTCGGAGGTTGATCGCCGGTCAGTGGCTGATCCTGCCCAGTCTGCATCTGTAAAAATCTCCACACCTCTTTCTGCTGATTTCTTGAAGAATAAACCTTGTCCTGGAGTTAATTTCAGGTACTTCAAAATTCGATACACTGCTTCCATGTGCTCTTCGGTTGGATTGTTCATAAACTGACTAACAACACTCACAGCGAAACTTATGTCCGGTCGGGTATGGGATAGGTAAATAAGTTTTCCAACCAGCCGTTGATATCTCCCTTTATTCACAGGACTTTCACTAGACTGAATTATGAATTTTGTAGTTGCATCCATAGGTGTTTCAACCGGTTTACAGCCAAGCATACCAGTTTCCTTTAGCAAATCCAACACATATTTCCTTTGTGAGACCGATATTCCCTGTTTAGATCTAGCAATCTCCATTCCTAGGAAATACTTAAGATTTCCTAAGTCTTTGATTTCAAATTCTTTGGCCAAAAAGGTCTTAAGCTTTTGTAGTTCTTCACAATGGTCCCCTGTGAGTATTATTTCGTCCACATAAACAATGAGTATGGCTTTCTTACCTCCTTCAAGGTCTTGATGAACATTGTGTGATCTGCTTGACATTGAATGTATCCAAACCTTTTCACCGCCCTTGTGAATCGATTAAACCATGCCCGAGGTGATTGCTTAAGCCCGTATAATGATTTCTTGAGCTTGAAAACTGTGTTGGAATCGACTTTTACATCAAAACCTGGTGGAATCTCTAGATATACCTCTTCCTCAAGGTCTCCATTTAGAAATGCATTCTTCACGTCCAGCTGGTATAAAGGCCAATCAAGGTTAGCTGCTAGGGAGAGTAAAATTCTTATAGTATTAAGTTTGGCTATCGGTGCGAATGTCTCTATCCTCTCACCACTAGTCGAGCCTTGAATCGGTTAACACTTTCATCTGAATTGTGTTTAATGGTGAAAATCCACTTACAACTAACCACTTTCTTGCCTAACAGCAGCTTTGTCACCACCCAAGTTTCATTTTTCTCCAATGCTTTTACTTCTTCTAGAACTGCTGCTCTCCACTCTGGTATCTTTAGAGCCTCATGAATAGATTTCGGCACCTGCACTTCATCAATAAAACTCACAAAAGCACTGTGAGTAGGAGATAATTTCTTGTATGAGATGAAATTATGAATTAGATGATTTGTACATGTCCTCATTACTTTATTCAAAGCAATAGGCCTATCATCAATTGTTTCAAGCTCATGCTTATCCTGATTCAACTCAGCTTTTTCTTCACAATCACCAGAAATCAGTTCAGAATCAGTTTTACCTTGTGATTGTGTAAATTCTAGTGGCAATTCAGAATTATGACCGTGCAAGGATGGTTGCAGGGCCTTTTCTCCTTGCTGCTTACATCTTCTTGTATAGACACGAAACTCACTTTGTTTTGTTTCCTATAAGGAATCTTTAGAAACTGGATTTATGGTTTGTTGACACTCAAAATTGGGAATGAAAGTGATAATTGACTCATTAAAACAATGGTAAGACCTGGTGGATATAGGGCAAGAGGAAATAGGACATATGACTTGATTTGGTGAATTTAGAATGGAATTTTGAGACTCAATTTCCCAAAGCTGATATTCTTGTGTCCTGTTCTCCCCCTGAATGTCAGATTTGGAATAAAAATGTTGATTTTAAAAAAAGGTCACGTCCATAGAGCTATAAAAGCGCCTAGTCTTAGGGCAATAACATTTGTATCCTTTTTGATTGGATGAATACCCTAAGAAAATGCACTTAAGAGCTTTAAGATCAAGTTTGCTACGATGTTGAGAGTGAATATGGACAAACACAGAACACCCAAATATTTTGAAGGGAATGGTGGACATGACTCGAGTATTAGGGAAGGACCGAAGTAGAACTTGATGTGGGGTTTTGAATTTTAGAACTTGAGAAGGCATCCGGTTAATGAGATAGACTGCTGTAAGAACTGCTTCCCCCTAGAAATGTTTAGGAACATTTATGGAAAACATAAGAGATCGAGCAACTTTTAGGATATGCCTGTTTTTGCGTTCGGCTACCCCATTTTGTTGTGGGGTATCAACACAAGAGCTTTGATGAATTATCCCTTAGTTTGAAAGATACTCTCCCAAGACACTCTCGAAATACTCTCTAACATTATCATTCTTTAAGACTTGGATTTTGGTTTGAAAATGAGTTTGGATCATGGTATTGAATTTTTGAAAGATAAGGCAAATCTCTGATTTTTTTTTCATTAGAAACAACCAAGTCAATCGAGTATGATCATCCACAAAGAGAACAAACCACCTAGTACCATTTATATTTTTTTTATCCTAGATGGTCCCCACACATCACTATGAATTAATGAAAAAGGATTTGAAGATTTGTAAGGTTGGATATGATAAGAATTACGAGAATGCTTAGAGAGTTGACACACTTCACATTGAAATAACTTTGGATCTTTATTGACAAACAAGGAAGGAAACAACTTTTGGAGATACATGAAATTTGGGTGTCCTAGGCGATAGCGACACAACATAACTTCATTCTCTTTATTAAAATCAAATGAAAGACCTTGAATAGAAAAACTTGCAACATTGTGAGTTTGTCTTATAGGAGATGCATTCGCTTTAAGTTGATAGAGCCCTGAAGACATCCTAGCACTGCCAATCATATTCCCCGATTCCAAAATCTGAAATTCACACAAATAAGAGGTAAATTTAGTAATGCAATTAAGTTCATTCACCATCTTACTTACTAAAAGCAGATTACAAGCCAAATTCGGGACATAAAGCACGTTTTTTAAGACAAGTTCATCTTTTAGAAACACTGAACCAATGCCTTCCACCCTTGAGAATGAGCCATCTGCTATTTTAACAATCAAATTTCCCTTATATGGGCTGTAATCCTTTAATATTGATTTCTTCCTTGTCATGTGGTCTGAGGCTCCTGAATCCACAATCCATACATTATGGTGATTGAAATTTACAGTTAGTACACATGTGTGATTACCTTTGGCTGCCAATGAACCTACTGTGGTATTGTTTTGGACAGCAACTTTCTGAAACATCTTTTTAAGAGCCTCTGTCTGCTCTTTGCTGAACAGACTAGATTCTGTCATTCTGTTCTTGGAATTACTTTCTTCAACAATCGCTACATTTCCACGACCTTCTTTCTCAGCCCCTTGTTTTGTCGGTTTCCAGTCGTTCGGTTTGCCATGAATTTTCCAACAAGTCTCACGGGTATGGCCTGGTTTGTTCACACCATGGTCTCCCTTTCTTCATCTTGCTCTCATTCCCTTGGTTTTCTTTTGCTGCCAAGGCTGATGAATTTTCTGGGCTGTTGAGACTTGAGGCTTCTCCTAGCATTACTCGTTTTCTAAGCTCCTCTCTGCGAACCTCTGAAAACACTTCTCTAATACTTGGCAGAGGTTTTGTGGCCATTACTCTACCTCGAACCTCATCCAAGTTCTTGTTTAATCCAACAAGAAACTTGATGATTCTTTTGTTCTCAATGATTTTCCTAAATCTCCATGCATCTCCTGGACACTCTCATTTATATTCTTCAAAAGAATCAAGTTGCTGCCAGAGACGTGAAAGGGCATTATAATATTGTGTGACATTGAGACCCCCTTGACGCAGATCATGAAAAGCAGATTCAATTTCAAATAAGGCTGATGTGCTGTCTTTGGTGGAATAGAACTCCCGGCCTGCTACCCATATTTCGTGTGCTGTACCATAGAGAAGAAAATTCTCTCCAATGTCATTGGTCATTGAGTTGATCAACCAAGACTTCACCATATTGTTTTCTGATTTCCACATTCTGTAGGAAGCATCTCCGGGACTTGGAGGAATGATTTCTCCTGTCAGATACTCGTCCTTGCCTTTCCCGCTGACAAACATGAACACTGAACTGGACCATTGCAGATAATTATTCCCATTAAGTCTATGACCGGTGATTGGGAATGAAACATTAATCGTAATCTTTGGGCTAGCCACTCTACAACTACGAATCGTTATGTCTAGATGGCCGAACTCTGATGCTCTGTTGTCATGCTAGATCTGAAGGCTTAGAATAGGATAGAGGGAAGGAATATTGAATTTTCTTAGGGTTTCTAAAGTACCATAGGCGGCTCTGATACCATGAAGATTTTTGAGAATGAAAATCTTCTCAGTTTTTTTTATATATATTGAATGACCAATACATAGCTGTTTAAATAGTAAAAGTGTTTCCTCAAAAACTAACCTATTTGAATAAAAAAGGGAAACTAAAAATCCTCTTAAAAAATAGAAAATCAAATCTTAAATTCCTACAAATTAGGAATCCAAATCCTTTCAAACTTTTCTAACAAATCGACTTTCTACAAATATATTTATAGGGAACGTAAATACTTAGAAAATTACTTTCACAGACAAAAGTTCTCAAGATTACATTAATGATGTGCAAACTCTTAAACTAATCTCTTCCACTTGAAGTTATCAATGACACTCTATTCCTGGTTTTATACCATAGGAGCTATGAATATTACATAAAACCCAATTTCCTGCTCTTTTCCTTCTCCCCCCACCAACTTGCAGAAGAATTTTCTTCCTCAAAAGTTAGATAAAGAGAAAGGAGATAACACCTTCCTCAATATTTGAGGAATTTAAAGATTGAGAACCAGACTTCAAAACAATTGCTTAGTTGGAACAGAAACACCAACCCCAGCTCTTATGAACTTTGAGATTGAATATGGAACCTGAAAAGCGACAAAAACTCTAAATCTGATGTTAGCCAAAAAATTAATTGAATCAAAAGCATGATATAGAGAAAAAACTATGACAATTGTGCACAAGCCTATGTGAGGCTCAGAGAGAAACAGGAAACAGGAACGACAGCAAGAAATCACATCAAACTTATGCTGACTAATTAAAATTCACAAGGATAATTACAGTTTGCTGATATTCAATTGACGCGTAGACATAACGTGCAAGGGATATACATATCAAAGAATCATAAGGAATAATGTCTTTCTTTCTGAACGTAAATCAGGTCACATCAGCCTTGGAAAGAGTGGAATCAGAAGCACAACCAGCAGTAGAAATGATGCACAAAATAGAGCTGAATTCTGATATAATTAAGAAAACGTCCTAAATGCCTCAGCCAATGCCATATAAAAGAGTCAGTTTGATTTCCAAACCTGTAAAAGATTCTTGTGGCTGCAGCTGAACTTGCAAAATTAGCTTTGGCAACTATAGAGTAATAACAGAGTTGAGGACTGCATCCAAAAGAGGAGAACCAATTTAACTCATACATGATACATCAGCATAAAATGAATACTAAAGCACAAGAAATGCATGAATTGCAAAATGGTTAAGATGATTGTAGCCAGGCAGAAAATGCTGGCAGCAATAACTGAAATCATTTTTATTAATATAAAAAAGAAGAATAATGAAGTTTCAAAAAAAAAAAAAAAAAGATTGCCCAGGAAATATTTACCTAGCACCTCACACTAATTCCCACTAACATGAAATAAAAATCACAAGAAGGAAAAAGACTGATTCAGTCAATAAATTTTTATCCCACCGCCACAAAATAATTGGAAAAAGTCATTAGCCATTTGAAAATAAATATGCTTTACCAAATTTAAATTACAAATGACTTATATGAACTCCTTATGTGAGATGATAAATATCGAAATGTGGTAAATTCTGATAAGGCAAGAAATCCTAGATTGCAATTTGCAGGTCCAAATGATATTCCACCTATAAGAGCTACACGTATCATAATACAAACAATCCAATCATTCAACAATGATAACAATATGTCACAAAGAAATGCAATAACAACACAGCAGCAAATAGAAATAGCCGCACCCTCTATAGTATTTGTTAGAAGATAAACTTATAACTAAAATTAATTATATATTTTTATTTACTTTTTCTTTCAGCTGAAGTTATTATAAGGAACAATGCATAAAATATCAATTCGTACGACCCTACGCTCAGATTATTACAATTCTCTTTTCTGAGCCTTTTATTGGAACATCTCATCTCTTTTATTTTTGAAAAGCGCTTTTCACAGGAAGAGCTTTTACTCCAAAAAATAAAAAAAAAATAAATAAATAAAAAGCATCTGAAATATCACTACTAATTGAAGGAGATAAAAGATTACCTCAAGGAGGAAATTATCGGCGGCAATTTTCAACAACGGTTTTGCACAATTCAACCCCTTAGATGAACCGGAAACTTGATCTAACGGTTGACAAGATCGGTTGCTCGTGAAATTGAACGGCCACTATTGAAAGTGACAGAAAGATGAGAACCATTTACACGAAACTGAATTCTGTTGATAACACGATAGCGTTTCGACGATTGAGGTGTGAGAATTAGGGCTTGAAACTTTCCCACCATCGAGCTAGTAATTTATGACAGTCAATTGCAGTAGATATATTGTGATAGTTTGAAAATTATGTAGGTATCCTAAAAACGGAATTTACCAAAATTTTCATCAACACTCTAAAAACTCATATAAAGTTACTAAATTACTCTCTTTTAATAACACTTAAACACAACTCAAATTTAACATGACTCAGATGAACAATCATACATGCTAAATCAGACATCAACACATAAGCAAACCGAGATTGAAAGGAAAAGTCGCCGCAACTAAGAAAAAGAAGCCTGATTTGTTGTTGTAAAATTATCAGGATTTAACTTCTTTAGGTAAGTAATTCATTGTAATTAACTTTCTTTTTATATATAGGAAAAAAAATTTAGGGTGTTATATTGAAAAAATATATTAAATTAGTTATAGGTCTCTCATAACATATTCAAAAACAAATTTCTAATTGTTTTGCTCTGCAAATAGAGAAAATTGATGGATTGTCCAAATTATAATTCAATCGTATAAGATCAAGTAACACACAATTTGGTTGTGTAAGGTTATATAACTCAGGATTCACAATTGTGTAATACACATGAGTTCATTTAATACACGACCTTCAATAGTATGTTACATGACTTTTTGTAATATTACATGACCTTCAATCATGTATTACAAAATCTTAATGACCTTCAGTTGTGTATTACATGATCTTCATAAATTATACAATTACATCTTCATGTATGACACAACCTTTATGTGCTACATGACTTTCATGTATTACACAACTTTTCTATTATTGTTAATTCATTAGAATAATTTAGTGCTTTAAAGATTTAATTTGTGCTAAGAGTTTATATTTGTTGCTATGTAGAAAATGTCGACGAAAATTATTCACCAAAAAAAGAAAATGAAAATTACTAATTTGTCATCGTTAGATCCAATAAGATGCTTTTATCACGTCATTACTTGGAAATTGTTCTCTGTATCCAATTATGAGGCATGGTAAGTCATGGTAAGTCCAATTATGATTTCGTGGTGGAAACACTTTGATCACTATAAAGGGTCTTCTTTTGTGTATTTTATCTAATCAATTTCCTCTCGTTGATATGTTTTTTTCCTAATTGATTTCATGAAATTAGCATGCGCAAGTAGGCCTCATATAAATACATATATGCTTGGGCAGAGGAAAAAAGCACTTTGAAAAAAAAAAGAGTAAAATGGTTGTAATCTTTTTAATTTCAATGTTTATTAGTGTATCCTATCCAAATATTGGAAAATCTAGAGAAAACTTTGTTTGTTTATAATAATTACTCTAACTATTTCTTGAAATGTTGGACGTGCAAATTTAGTGAACTAGTGGACTTATAGCAATTTTTTATTTAAAAAAAACTACCATATCCATGCTAATACTGTTAAAAGGCACATCTTATTATCAATTACAAATATTATCTCTTTTATATCATGTTTGATTTAACTATTACAATCTACTAGTCTTGTACAAGAACGAAAAATTACAATTTCATTTCACGTATAATGTCCGCGTTTCTTATTAGATTTCGCTTCATGTACAATTTTAGTCTTGGAAAATTATAAGTCATGATAAGACATATATAATGATTTCATTAGTCTGAGATATAGATTTTTAATTAACCGTGAATACAGCTAAGGTTCTTATTAGATTCCATTATCACAAGTCATACTTACCAAAATAAAAAGACCATATATTTATATAGATTGTGTTATAACCAAGTCCCATTGCATGCATTGCTAATTAATAATCAATTTATTATTTTATTATTTTATTCTTACACAATCAATTTACTCTTTGATGATTGCAAATGTTTCCTTTAATGTAATTTTGCTAGACAATTGAAATTATTCTTAATTAGGAAGAAACTCAAGAACTGAGAAATATCTACATACTTGCTGAGAACTAATACTTATAAAGTGACTAAATAAAGAAACTTTTTAAATGAAATCACTTAAGTTTGCTTTCCCTTGATTCAAAATGAGGATAATTCATATTAATATAATATGTAAATTGGAATTTAAAAAATTAAGTTTTACCGTAAATTACATTTTCCAAAAACAATATGTTTGAACAAACAAGTTACATATATTAGTTTTAAAAGACAAAACAATAATCAAAGACTAAAATTGTGCAAATGCAATTATTTAATATTGCATATATTATAATTATTTATTTTTAGATTGGTTGGCTCTAGAGGTATGCTCTTGCTCTGAAAGTGGAATTGCTGCAATGCATGTTAGTCAATTATGCCCCCATAATCTACACCTACCACATTTACATGACTACACGACCTACACGACTACATTTTTCACATAACCTACACGACTACATTTTTCACATAACCTACACGACTACATTATTTATATGACCTACATGACCTACACAACTATATTACTTACATGACCTACACAACTATATTACTTACATGACTTACACAATCCATACGACTATATTACTTATACAACCTACATAACTACTTGACCTACACAATTGACTACATGACATACATGACATCCGAAGGAATACATGATGCGAAACATTTTCGCCATAAATAAGGTATCTTGTTGAAAAAAATAATAAAACAACCTATGTTATATATATTTCGACATATAAGGAAAAATTATGAAAATAATTGAAAATAAAACATTATAATGTGAGGAAAATTTCTAAATTTTTCTAAAAAATATAAAACTTAAAACCGAACAACATTAACATACTTGATTGGGTTGTTTAATGAGCAATGCACTTCTTTTTAATTGAAAAAGTGTGGTAGTTAAAGAAGTAAATGCATAGTTGTATTTGTGTAAGAAGTTATAAGAAATTTTGAGAGATTTTGAGAGAATTTCGGCAAGAAGAGATTTAAGTGTAAGAATTAGGAAGAAAGTGAAAAGTAGTGGATTGATGCATTCATTAAGGATATTTTAGAATTTTTATATATTTGTTAGGGTATTCATGAAAATAAAAAAGGGAAGGGACATTTAAATAATTTTACAACTATTAAACGGTATTTAATTAAAAACCCCAATTTATGATGTGGTGTAAATTTCTAAAGCTTATTGTTGTATTTTTTAAAAAAATAAAATTTTCTATTTAACTAGATAATTGCAATAGGCTAATATATTATTGTATTCAATTATCATTTATGTTAGAAACGAATTTGACCATATAACTAATTATGCAATGTTAGTTACATATAACTAATTTGAATATATAACTAATTATTGATTATAAAATAATGATGAATTTATTAAAAATATAATATAAAATTAAATATTTTATTATTAATTTATTTTCTAAGTTAAATTAAGTCATAGTTTAATTATTTTTTATTTACTAATAATTTTAACATTTTAACACAAACAAAAGGTATATTAATCCAAAAAAATATGTAAGTCCTTTTTATAAATTTAATCAATTTAATATAAAACTAAATCCCTATTGATTTTTATATTCTTCACTTCCCATTTCCTCTCCACTCCTCTCCTGTTTTTTCCTCTCCTCCCCTCTCTTTTCTTAAAACCAAACACCATCTATGAAGATCTAGAATTTTCTACCTCATTTCCTTGGATTTTCTTTGCTTCCAAACACTTAGCCATGCATTTCACACCATAGCCAACGCATCTGTTATGGCAAAGACCGACGCCTACCTAACAGATCTGAAGACTGAGCTTGAGACCTTCAAAACAAGTGCCGATGCTGGGGCTATCACCTTCAAAGAATCTTGTTCCTCGCTTGACCAAAAATTCAGTTTATTACAAGAAGAGTTTTCGAAAGTACAGTTGAAATTCGTAAGTAATTGATAAAAGTTAAAATCGCTACCGTTTGATTGTCTGTATAGCTGCAAGTCATTGTTCATTATTCATAGTTGAATTTAGGACTTTATGAGTATGATTCATTTCATTGTGTGTATAGTTTGCTCCGCACGGCTACTTTTTACGATTTGGTCCGCACTGCCACTTTCAGCGATTAACAGCAGAGGTATCGGAGCTTCGAAATCGAAGGAGCAGTTGATGGAGTTGGTTGAGAAGGATTTTCAAACAAGTGCTAAGCCGGAGCTTAACGAGATTGTAGGTTTTAAATCTAATTATATTTTTCTGCCTTGATACAATTATATTTTTCTATGTAAATCGCCATCAATTTTCATCCTCTCTGTTGACATCCTATGCATGAACACAAATCTTGTTATGAAGTAACTGTAGAAGCTGAAGTCTAATTGTAGTAATAATCTGAATTCTTATTGCTTTCGCTAATTCCTTATTATCAAATAGTTAAAGGCTAACATGGTAAAATGATGAGATCTTGGTGATCATAATTCATATCTCTGTTCTGCGTTGTGTATGTTTCTCTTGTATGGCATTTCCTTGTACATATTCTTCTCAATTATCTAGTTATGTTATTTTTTTCCTTTTTTGGTAAATTTTTAGGCAATTAAGCTTATACAATTTTGTAAAAAAAAAGTTCTGAGAAATGATGCAGCAAGCTAAGAGAGCTTTAGGGTGTCTTAAAATCTCTGAAACTGAGATTTTATTCTTTTTTTTTTGACATTTTAACCAATGAATTTGTTTTGTTTTGTTCCTGTTTTTCTAATTTTTTATGTTGTTGTTATTATTATCATTCTTCTTCTCGTTGTTTTTTTCGCTATGTTGGCACAGGTTGACACGACGAAGTCTAAAGGCGAGGGACTCAACAACAATAGGAATAAGGAAGAGGTTTATTAGAGGGAATAATGACTAAATAGTTATTTAACATGATGTCTAATGTGAGAAATTGTATATAGGATTTTTATTGAGAATGCTGATAAAGATACAGCAACGGCTACTGAGGAGTTGGGTGTGGAAAATATTTCAGAGTACCTTGGACGTCTGATTTTGTACCTTATTGCTTTTGCATGGGTTAAGTTTCAAAGCCCTTTTCTCTTGTTCAGGATCAGCCTGCCTCTAGATGCGAATGTAATTGACTTTGGATAAGAACCCACAGGAATCACCAGCATGTGGATTTAAGGCCTCATGATCTCCTGGACAGTTCTTTAAGTAAGATTTTATATCTATATCACAGATCAAAGTAGGAGATAATCCTTCCTATATGAATGCTTCACTGATCCTTAAGCACTTTCATAAAGCTGTATAAATCTCTGATACCTCTCTTATCCAACATATATCGTGTGGACCAATTCCTTTCATATACTTTAACTATAATTCTCTCGTCATTGCTCAACATGATTCTCTCATCATCTGTCCTTTCACTAGCCTCTGTAAACTTAACCACCTATACAGACAGATAGATAAAAATAATTATTTAAAGGCACAACACAGTAAAGTTTAAAATTATTATTTACTTAGCTTTAAGGTGATTAGATCATGGGGGTCTGTCTTTTAATTGTCTCTAATATTGCATCAACTTTAGAGGTATTGCTATTAGTTGGTGTGTGTTCTTTCAAAATCATTTCAAGGTGTTGTTTCTTTAAATGATTTCTTTTATCTGTCTGTCCGTATAGATAACTAAGTTTATAGAGGCTAGTGGAAGGACAGATGATGAGGGAATCATGTTGAGCGATGACGAAAGAATTAAAGTTGAAGTGTATGAAAGGAATCGGTCCACACGATATATGTTGGATAAGAGAGGTATCAGAGATTTATATATATTTATGAAGGTGCTTAAGGATCAGTGGAGCACTCATACAGGAAGGATTATCTCTCACCTTGATTCGTGACCTGAATATAAAGTCTCTTACTTTAAGAACGGTTTAGGAGATTATGAGGCCTCAAATCCACATGCTGGTGATTTCCATGGGTTGTTATCCAAAGTTAATTACATTTTCTTGGAGGCAGGCTGATTCTGAACAGGAGGAAGGGCTAATCTAGAGCAAGGGGAAGTTGCAAGAGGGGCTAATCCAGTGTTTAGCATCAAATTTTTACTTGTGGTTATTTGAGTCTTTGAGTGCCCACTGAGATTTTGTACATTTTAGACCGATTTTTTCAGGATTTGGGATTTTGAGAAAAATGCTATAATATACATAGGTGCTTGAGTGCCCACTAAGATTCTATACATTTTAAACTGATTTGTTTTAAGGATTTGGGAATTTGAGAAAAATGGTGTATACATAGATGCTTATCGTATGTATCTTATATCAAAGGTATTTCTTGATGTATTCGATTCTATGTTACTTTCGGTTGTAGGTATATAAAGTATATTTTGACAATATTTGATTAGAAAAATACCACGTGATTCAACAATTTAAAGAAGACTTCTTCTGATTCATGAGTCTCAGGGTAAATATTTTGTTGTCATAGAGATTTAGAAAAATATGTAATCCTTTTTCAGTTTTTAGTAATATGTAGTTCTTTATTTGAAATATATATATATATATATATATATATATATATATATATATATATATATATATATATATATATATATATATATATATATATATATATATGTACGTGTACGTGTGGGTATGTGTATGTGTACGTGTGCGTGCACGTGCGTGTTCGTGTGCGTGTAAGTGTACCTGCACGTGCGTGTACGTGCACATGCGTGCACGCGTACGTGTATGTACTTGTATGTGTGTGTACGTGTACGTGTATGTATCTGTATATACATCTACATATACGTACACATATATACATATAGATACATAGACATATAAATACATATACATAATATACATACATATACATATGTATATATACATACATACATATACATATGTATACATACATACATATGTATACATGTAAATGTACATGTATACATATATATGTGTGTGTGCATATATATATATTATTCTACTTGCGGATTCTCTCCATATAGGAAAGAAAGCCTTAATTAAAGCTTTTTCTTTCTGGCGATGATTCGATTATTCTTCTTAGCTTGCCTATTCGATTAAGGTTCTTTCAAACTCGGTTATAAGAACTTAGACCACCTACGTGTTGGTAAACGAAAACCACCTCGACCAGATCAGAGTAAACAACAATGTCGAATCAAGCCTCTTTATTAGGTTGGTATAGGTTGGGCGCTTTAACCATTCAGCCATGGATGTTTAGCGGGGATCCTCATACACGAACTCATCTCTGAATCATTCGAATACAAGTCTATATATATATGTAAGATAACACTTGGCAATATACTAGCCAAGTATGTGTGTAGACAGCTGGCACTTTGCCAGCCTAGTATTATAGCTGTAAAGAGACAACTGTTATAACAGCTGTCTATTGTAATAGTATTTTCCAAAGGCTATAAATAGAGGCCTCCTAGTTTGTAATAGATCATCGAGAAAAGAAACAATCTATTTTCTAATCAATAGTTGTAATTGGTATTAGAGCCCGCCTTTCCAAAAAGAATAAGTTTTTAGCATCAGTAGTATGCTTTGTAGTTGCTGAGAAATCGGATCTTCTACATCAGAAAGCTAGCTAAAACTTGTTCTTAAAACAAACCTATATTCTCTATTAAAAGCCCACTTGCCAAAAACCAAAGATAGCCAAAGTGAAACTGAAAAGCCAAGAGGGCACCAAAAAGGGAATAGCCAAGGATATCAACGGTTTGGGTTATAGAGTAAAACCAGAATGGAGAACCAGACGGTTATAGAACAAGAAAGGCATAGTAACATGATTGGAGGAGATCATATATCGGCAGCAGAGACAATCAATGCTCATATGGAAATTGAAGAATCAACCCAGGAAAATAGAAGATTGAAACTCAATATGGAGAAAACCATATAGAAAGGTAGTCTTCAAGTCATCAGAAGTGTTAGTCCAACCCATATCCTCAAATGCAATAGAAACCTATCTCGATAATGCGCTGAAAAAGATATTGAAAGATACTTGAAGGAAGGATATAAAAGGCTACATCTTGGAGCTATAAGAATAGGATTACAACCCTTATTCTTATCTGGAAAGAATGTCATGTGCCTAATAACTATCTTAGATACTAGATGGCAAACATTTGAAACTGTACTTATTGCAGTAGTTGAGGTAGGACTAAACCAAGGACATGTAATACTTCAGGTGGAACCAAACTTCACTTTAGATCTCAGAAGGAACTCTCTTCTAGAGTCAATACAGTTACTAGTCCAAATAAATGAATTAGTAATGAAGCCTGATGAATCAGTATTAGCCATACACCATTCAATGACATTGAGTTGAGATCGCGTGTTCTCTGTCGAACTCTGAAATTTACCCGATGGCGGATTCCTTCGGGAAAAAGGCGTATGATCGGCCAGGGCGTATAAGCGAGAACGATTGATGTTCCTTTGCAAGTGGATTAATGAATATGAAAAGGCCAACAAGAAGTTAGAAGTTCATGAATAGCCAAAAGTAGAAAGCCTTACAGAAGGAAGAACTTCTGTCTCTTTTCCCAAAGAAACAAAACCATTATATCCTTGTGAGAAATGCCAACTCCTTGGAAAACAAACCACGTGTAGACATATGCCTCAGAGATCAGCATCAACCAAGTACGATAGGAGACCCATTATGATGATAAGGCCTCGTGACAAGCGAAGAGACCTTTCGTGGGAGTAGTATTAGATCGATGTCTACCCGAATGGTGTCGAAATTAAATCGATAAATTTGGCCCGATAGAGCAAACCATCAATTAGTCGACATTAATCTTTGTTGAACAAAGCGGTCATTGGAGAATTAATGCAGGGACAACAAGAAATCATCCAGAGACTAGACCAGCTAGAGAAAAGGCTGATCAGGAAGAATCTGGTAATAGCAGAATAATTCTCACTAATGCATGAAAGGCCTATCAAAATGTTTACCTTTACCAGAGTATTGAAAGTGGCGATTCTGAGAAATGTTATCTACTCAAGTATTGAGGAGCAGATAAACCATCAACTATGGCATGTTTAGGAGGAGAATGCTTCTGGAAACTGTTAGAAGGCATTCAGGAGGAGTTACTCTCCACCACCTCAGTATGAATGGCCTACCAGGGCAACAAGATGGGATGAGGATTCATGTGATCTTTTGAAAGCCGCGAAGCGGTCGGCCGCGAAAATGAACGGCTTCCGATATTGATCTGCAAGCACTAATAACACTTTATGGCTCGAAATGATCCCTGCAGGAAGGACGTATTGGAACATCCAGCGAGAATGAGCAATAGAAGGAGCACGGGCGGAGGCGCGGTCGTGGGAAACAAATATCCAGGTTACGCGTTCATAAGTGGAAAGGTCACGCGGAGCATAGATGGAATCAAGCCTGAATAGAAGCGACCATCGTTGAAATAATCTCTTGGTATGAAGCGAGTTCAAAAGCTCCATATTTAACACGAGGGCTGTCTTCTGCTAGAGTCATAGCGGGGATTCAACTGGATCCTACGAAGATGGTGGAGTGGAACACTCATGAGATGAATAAAGGAAAAAATCTTAAGTGATGAGAGACCAATGCGAGGATGATGCTTGATTATTTCCGTGACCTTATGCTGGACAATTCGATAAAGAAAATGAAATAGGCAGAGAGCTTTCTTGAAAAACAAGTCTTTGTGATATCGGTAAAATGGAAGAGTATTTCTAGAAACGGAAAAACTATATTTTACCTTTTGAAAACATCTTGTCTGATTCCGAGAACTTTTGTTCTAAATATGCCATACCGCATGGCGAACTTTGATGGAACAAAGTTCCAGTATCCGGAGATGAGATGGAATAAGCTATAGCTTGCATTTGTACGGATGACCACGAAACTTATAGCAAAACAACTTTCGACCCATGAAATGAGAAAGTAGTTGAAGTCTTCAGAAAGAACGACACTCGAAAGATGCTGTGATCATCAACCTCTGAAGTATGGATGCTATTCATACTCATGCCATTGTTTAAATAGAAAAAAGAAACATAAGCATGAGAAATTCAGTAAGAAAAAATGGAAGCCATACAAGGGACAACGCTATAAGTATGTAAAAAGAAGAAAGCAGGAAAAAATGGATGCAAGGTGTTTCATATGTGGAAAGAAAAGACACTTTGCAAAAGATTCCAGAAGAAAAAAAAAAGCCCATGTTAAGCTACTAGAGCTAATTGAAGATCAGTACTTTGATGAAAGATGGTATGAATGGAGTAAAACTCCAATAGGTGCAATACTAAGTCTTGAAGAGGAAGATGAGGATGAATCCTCTGAAGAAAGTTTTAGTTCCTCAGACAGTAGTAAAGAAGAAGAAGAAACTGGAGGAACTATTACAACATTCAAGACTACACCAACAGAACTGTTACCATCTTCTGACTCAAACTCTATCTATCGAATGAAAGAGGTTATACAATTCAGACCTTATATTAAGGTAATCATTAAAGCCTCAGATAAAGAACAGATAGCAGTCAAAGCTATTATTGATACAAGAGTTGCCACATCCATCATTAGGGAAGGTTGTTTTCCATTTTCCTATGTTATCCCAACAAGAGTAGCATTTACTTGATCAGCGGTAAGACGCCTACGTAAATCTATGACGAACTTAGAAATCTTACCGCTGGGATAAAACATCATTTAACTATTTATCGCGAAGCGAGGAAGATTTACTCTTAGGAACAGATTTTCTTGAGCAAATAAGCCCGTTTCATTATTCACAGGGGTTAGGTATACTCTTATTGGTCAGGACTAAAAACCCATACATATTTGGTTCGCTGGATAGAACGAATCCTGTTTCAAGAGGGTGAATCGTCGAAAAAACCAATCGAAGGTTTGAAACCCCGAAAAGAAAAGTTTGATGGATTCTTTGTCTTTAAAAGGCCCACCAATTTTGATGCAGAAAAAGCAACTTTGTGGGCTTTAACTTTATAAGGATGATTAGAGTATGCCACACTAAACTGCATTTCACCCTAGGATGCCACATGATGAGGAACTATGTAGAACTAAAATTCAAACAACTATTTTGGATCTCAAAGGCGGTCGGCCCGATGTAAGTCGCGATAGGCTGCCACGGCGCCCATGTCAAAAACACTGCGAGCGAGAAGAGAGGGAAGAAGAGGCGTAATTGACTGACTAAATGATTGTCCATAGGACATAAGGTATCGATTCCCAAAATGACCCGGCTTATTAAAGAGAATGGCGGGGCAGTCTTACCGAGTTTGATATGAAGTTGGGTTTTTACGCGAATAGGAATCGAAAGATAAAGCGAGCCAAAGCAACTTTCGTGGTCATGCGAATCATTATGAGTGGAATGTAATGCCGCTGGATTAAAGAATGCTCGTCGAAATTCAAAATAGAATAGGCGAAGTCTGGACCAATAATGGAATTATCTGTCTCTACGTAGGCGATGCTTTAATCTTTAGTAAAGATGAAAAATCACATCAAAAGCGTCTGGAAGCGATTTAAAGCTTTAACTTTCTACGTGGACTTGCGTTATCATAATAAAAATGCAGATTGGGATTAGTGAGGTAGACTTCCTTGGGCTCGCGTAAAGGAAGGCTTTATCACACCTGACCTACGTTGTTGAGAAAGTCAAAGAGTTCCCAAATGAACCATTGACACGTAGCGTATCTGGCGATTCTTTGGAATCATCAATTATGCTCCAGACCATGTGGAAAACATTTCCATGCTCATCGGCCAAATCTACAAGCATTTAAAAAAGGAGGTGACGGATAGTGCGAAGATGCAACTAAAGCGATAAAAATTAAAGGAAGCGGTGTCAAGACCTGCAAAGCCTTAAAAATTCATGATAAAGGAATTTTAATCATGCAACAGATGCAGTGAGAATTATTGGGGTCTTTCTTGATAGAAAAGGATGAGAACAAGAAACGAGGAGAATATATGGCTATAAGCGGACAATTGACCAAGCTCAAAACACGTATCCATCGCCAAAGCGAGAAGTCTTAGCGATTGTGAAAGGAGTTAAAAAATTTCATTCTTAGCTCTCTCCTTTTCATAATTAAAGCAGTTATAAATACTTGCGAGGACTCGCTATAAGAAAGGAAGGAGAAATCACGATCCTCCAGTGCAAGGTGGGTAGAATCTTTTTCAGGTTCAACTTTGTTAAGCACGTGAAGGAGAAAGCAAGCGTGGTAGGCGATTTCTTATCAAGACCGTCAAGATTATAAGAAGGCCAACACAGAATGGAAACCCCGGTCCCAATTACGAGGGGAAAGATCTTACTTTCTTGAAGATCTCACTCGCCCCGTCTCGTGAAAGAAAAAATATTCGAAAAGGTGATCAATATAAGATTGGGCAACATGATGAAGCAACTTGATCTGAGAATGTGGATGCTTTCGTGGAGAAGCGAGTCGAGGCAACCATGGAGGAAGAACTCACGGGTTATTCTTTCCTATCGAATAAAGACGAATCGTGAGATTGTCTTGGACTTGGATGCCAATTCATCATGTGATAGATGAAAACAACGACTTTGGACATTATCATTTATGTGATGCAACACCCGCGGCGTATTACATCTTTTGGTATTGGTTAAACCTCATCACTGTTGCCATCTATTTGAGCGAAACCTAAATCCCAGTAGAAGCGGCTATAACAGGAAGGTGGTTTGACAAGATGTTTGTTCATTTCTTGACGACCTCTTAACCTGCATTCTAAATGGGTACCAGATAACCTAGAATGTTATAATCATTGTAAGGCTTTCAGACATCTGGGGAAGAACTATACCCCCGATAATTGAGGTAATCCATCATACCCATAATGGATTTGGTGATGATAGTATGTAGGAGACATGTTTAACAGCAAGAAAAAAACTAAGAGAAATGTATAAAGTGGATCCTTGCTACAACAACCATAGCCCTGTCTCTCCACAAGTTGTAAC
Organism: Luvunga scandens; assembly: GCA_030449905.1. Lineage (NCBI taxonomy): Eukaryota > Viridiplantae > Streptophyta > Magnoliopsida > Sapindales > Rutaceae > Luvunga > Luvunga scandens. The sequence continues at coordinate 6,623 of JASUUG010000092.1, read as the reverse complement.
AACACCAGACCTCAATTATAGAGAAAGGTTACGCGAACGAAGGCTTGAAAATGATGATGAGGGAACAATCAACTAATCAAAGAATATCATGAGTATAGATATATATATGTATATATATGTATAGATATGTATATTTATGTGTGTGTGTGTGTGTGTATATATATATATATATATATATATATATATATAATAATAATAATAATAATATGATAGATATTTATATGTACAGTGATACATATGTATCACGTAGTAGCATTATTAGGGCGCGGTTCCAAAGGGATAGATGTAAAGTAAAGTAGAATTGCATTATTAAAGAAATGCAATGATTGTAATAAAGGAAATTTCTTGAAGGGGACACGTGTAAAGGTGTACATTATTGATAAGGATCAATAATGAACACAGTAGCTCAGGCTTGCCTATAAAAGGGAAGCCTTAGCATTGTATTAGGTAGAGCTTATTATTAACCACCTGAGTAGAAATGTAGCATTCTCTGGGTAGGCGTCTTACATGATGAGCAGTAGTGGCCTCTTTATTGATGAGAGCAATTAATGCCACTTGGCATTTTTTTGTCACCTTCAGTATGATCTTGACATACGAAATAAATAATACTGTACTACTGATGGTGAGTGGTATCAGAGCTATCTTTCCTAAAAGGAAACCCCTAGAGTTTTATTCATTGAGTCTGCTCTGAGGTTGCAGCTTAGACTGAACTTCCACACCAGAAAGGCAAGTAAGATTATTGAGTCCAACTTATTTTGTCCACCCCCTTTACAGCCTCTTAAGATTCAAGCCAACCGCTTTAGGCGAAGCCGTCGTAAAGTCATCTGAAATACTGTGCCAGGAAAGTCATGGCAAGCCAAAATAACGAAAACCCGATAATCACCATGCGTTTGAAACGATTGACCAGCTGCCCACCAGACAAAAACCAGCGCGCCTGAAATACAAAATGGAATTGAGGGAATTCCAACTTTAAATTATCACCTTGAAACCCAAGATGATAATGAGAGAGCGATCGGCCTTTGGTTTGGATTCATTGACCACTTCTGGTTACACAACGTAAGCGAACAAAAACTCGCGAGGTCTTTGGTAAAGCGCCGTAAGACCAAAGCTTCAACTTGATGTACAAATCCTCGAGAATGAGAGTGCATCTTTATGCGGCGGGAGAGCGAAAGGAGATGTATCTACCCGTACTATCATCTGCAGAAACAAGCAGATATATAATAGAAAGTGCAGGGATTACACCATGAAGCCATGCGGATAAAATCAACCTCATTCCTTGCGGGAAAGAACATAACTTTGTCTAGTAGCCTTTTTGGATCTTAAATGGCCTATTCGTTCGAGAAGGCACTCATCTGCGATGAGGTGGGGCTCGATCAAAGACTGTAGTATTATAGGTAGAGCAGAACTTAACTCTAGATCTTAATAGACCAACATCGCGAGATAATAAAGGTGATTATTGACTTAATCTAGATATAAAGCACGAAGAGTTAGCCACTTACCCATTACCCCAATGGCGTCTGAGTTGATCCTACGTATTCGTATGGCGACCTTTGGGAAGCCAATTATCGGTTATGGCGGCGAAGGAAGGGTATCTGACAAGCCTCTGCGAAAGAACCTCGTTTTTACCACTGGTGAATTAACGAGTACGAATAGAATAACAGGCCTCAACAGGTTCACGAGGAACCTACTATAGGAAGACTACAGAATGGAAGAGTCTCGGTTTCATTCCCTCCTAAGACTAGGCCACTCTATCCATGTGAACAGTGCCAGATCAGAAACAGACCACCCTCAGCGTGCAACCATATGCCAAGGAGATCTGCTTCCACCAAATACATGGGATCGATTTCCATGATTAATACCCCAGACACTGAGAAGGAGGTCATCCGGGAATCCCAACAAGGAATAGCCTCAGCAAAACGAATGATCCAAAATGTCAATCCAGAGGAATTTGGACCAATTGAAAAATCAATCAATTAGGGAAATCTAAACGTTGTGGAGCAGAATCACGCCCTTGGAGATCTCTTGGTAAACCAACAAGCCATGATGCTTGAGTTAAAGGAGATCAAGGAGGAGGTCAAGAAGATAAAAAAGAAAGGCACGAGGATGACCCGTGACGATTATTCAATGCATGAAGGGCGATCGCTCGGGGAGTTAGAAAAGATCACCATGTAGGCGGTTCTCGAAACATCACTTGTGCGAGGGGCGGCGATGAGAAGAAATGCTAAAAAAGAAAGAATGCTTTGAAACCCCATATTGGAAGAAAGACAAGTCATCAAAACCATGGCATATATGGGAAGAGAATGCCTCTGGAAACTGCCACAAAGCATTCTGGATGAGTTATCACAAATACCAGAAGTATCCATGGCCAATACATGCCACTGGATGGGGAGGCGAAGAAGAGCTAAAGGAGCTGGCGGAGATGACCGCAATCGGATGACTCATATCGATGAAGAGAGAGATGGTGAGCATCTCACTCTGCTATGTATCCAGGAGACCGTTATTAATCTCGGTTTGAAACCAGGACGGGCTCATGATCGCGATCCCAATCGTGTAGCGGACCACCTCTACCCAGGTAAGACAAGCGCGACCACCGAGAATCGTAGGACCGGAAGAGGTTTGCGAATCTCGAATACACGGAGGAACAGGTGATTCCACGAGGAGAGATCCTAAATCGTGATATCGATGATCTGGGACAAGAAGAATATGAATGGGATACTCGTATTCCACATAGGACACTCGCGTCGAGGCAATGTTATGGAACATAAATCGATAAAACGAAAAAGCGAGAATGGCTTATATTGAAAAAGATCTTTACTAAATGCGAGGAGAATGCTAACGAGCACGATTAACAAAAAAGCGGCTCTGGCTCGGGTTCTTAGCGAGGATTTGTTGGAACAATTGAAGAGATGGTGGATCGTGAGCCTGGGTGAGGAAAGAATGGAGGCTTGTCGAATAGAGGCAACCCGTACCGCAGCGATGTCGAAAAACTTACCATTGACTTCAGGTCCACAAGTTAGCGAGTCATGGCAGAAAAATAATTTCTACAAAACAAGTGTTGTGATGTCAGGCAATTAGAGGACTATTATATGGTACAAAAAAAGCTATATTATACGCTTAGAAATAAGAAAAGCGACCGCAATCAAGGTATTTGTGCTGCTCAATATGCCCCCAGGACAAGTAGAAATGATAGAAGCTAAGTTCAGGAGTGAAGCGGTCACAGACTTGACCTAGTACAGCCTCGCAGAGCTATATCAAATAGGGATGGAGTTAATCCAGAATCATTGCGAGTCTCGAATATGAAAAAACACGTGAAGCGGTAGAAACGATCTTTCACATAAATCTTGTAATGATCGGCCAACCAGTTCGGATGCGGCGTAGTGATAAATCTTGCAAGCTGCGAAATATAAAAATCTCATGATAAGCCTGAAGTGGAGGCACTACAGGAAGGAAATCTGAGTCGTCGAGGCGAAAAGAAGGCGGATCCCAATGGAAGATCTTAAATCTGTAGAAAGAAATGACAACATGCCAAGCGTCTGAAAGCGAAAAAAATGTACTGTCAAAGTCTTACGGTTGATAGACCACCCGATTTGAGGATGGTGGTATACATAGTCTGAGAACCAAGCCATCTTTGTTTTGTGCGGCTAGAACATTCAGAAGACGAAATAGAAGAAGACTCTTCTTCAGAATATTCTGAAGAAGATGAGGCTTAAAAGTCTCGATGATCGAGAAAAGGAACGAAACATCGTCAAATTAAGCGACACTCGCGTCGATGTCTGGTATTCTTTAGACTGTATGTTAAGATCATACTGAAGGTGACAGAAAAATGCCAAGTGGCATTAAGCGCCTCCATCGATCGAGGCGATCATTTCTCATTCATCGCGAAAGCATCTGGAGAGAATCTACATTAAATTTTCGGTGGCATTGATTCTACAAAGCGTAAAAGCGATTCTTGATAATAAATCATAAGACACATTCGAGTCTTACCATTTGGATGTAGGAGTTCTTTCTTTGCATTCGATGGTACTAGTGAAGATCTACCAGCAAAAGCGGACTTTCCGGTTTGTATCACCCTGCGTTCTTTCGGAAGGATTTTTCATATCTTATTCGATCCAGTCGGTAATGGTAAACCCCAAATTTCTTGATTAAGCTGATGCAATGACACTCATTTTTTAGAGGGGGTGAAAGAAGAATAAGCGAGAACATCGACCCGGACGACCCCAAATGAGTTTGAAGAACAAAAGAAGCCCATGCTCGAATGTTGCAGGGAAATTTCAAATAAGTTCTAGTCAAGAGAAAAACACTTCGTGGCTCTTCCGTACAAGGAAAACTGGAGCATGCCACGCTGGCAAACCTCGTCCAGGTATGCGCTTGCGACGATGATGCGGTGCAGCGGGAGATCGATCGCTTCGGACCTCAAACTAATCAAAACCCTCAAGTCAAATGGGTCACCCGGTTATGTCAACAAACATTGAAGCAGATATCGCGAAGAAGGCGGTGATAAACTACATGGCCCTAAGCGACGCGGAGGATATCCGTTATCTATCACATCCCGCGCGATCACAACTTGCTGAAAAGGATTTACAGGGCTAGAATCTTACCGAAGTTTGACATGTGAAGTCGAGGCTTTTGGCGATTGCATAAAAAAGCGAGCGACAGGCATCTGACGGCCTTTGTAGTACCCGTACCGGACATGAATGGAGCGTGATGCCATTAAATCTTCAAAGAATACCTTTCGAAATTCCAAAATATGATGGATGAAGTGTATGCGTCAATCTCGACTTTTTCCCTTGTCTACATCAATGACGCAGTAATCTTTAGAAAAAGTGTTGAAAACCACGTGCAGCAACGGATTAAATTCAAAGAATTAACCTACCAACACGGGTTAGTGCTCTCTGAGTCAAAGATGCAAATTAGACTAAGTGAGATTGATTTTCTTGGCTTTCTGCGCGAAAGGAGGGATTAATCGTTCTCGACCAGCGCATAGCGAAAAATATCCACGTTCCCAGACAACTAACAAAATCAAAGCACATCTAACGATTCTTGGGGATAATCGATTATCTTTCTTGATCACGTGAAGGATCTGACAAAAATGAGTTTGAAGAACAGAAGAAGCCCATGCCCGAGTGTTACAGGGAAATTTCAAATAAGTTCTAGTCAAGAGAAAAACACTTCGTGGCTCTTAGTCTGAAAAAGCTGGAGCATCCACGAAATAGCCTCTGCGTCAGGTATGCTGCATGCGAGGAGGAGCTATCTGTGAAAGATCCGTCGCTTCTGCTTGGACCTCGAAACTAATCGAGGCCTACAAGTCAAATTAGGCCGGCCCCGACCTTATGTCAACAAACATTGAAACAGTCGTGGCGAAGAAGTGGTTATAGATTCTGCATGGTGAGCATTGCCTGCAAGGGATATCCATTATCCGTCCCAGCGCGAATCACATTCTTGAAAAGGATTTCTTGGGCGAAATCTTCTGAAATTTGACATGAAGTCGAGTTTTTGGTAGATTGGCATAAAAAAAATGCGAAACAGGCATCTGACGGCTTTATGGTACCCGGACAACATGAATGGAGCATGATACCATTCGGGCTAAAGAATGCCGTCGAGAATTTCAAAATAGGATGGATGAGGTGTATCGTCAATCTTAGCTTTGTGCCTTGCGTTGATGACGCGTTAATCTTTAGAAAAAGTGTTGAAGACCAACTTGCGGCATGGATTAAATTCAAAGAATTAACTTTATTGACGGGTTAGTGCTCTACGAGTCAAGATGCGATTGAACTTCGGTGAGATTGATTTTCTTGGCCTACTGTATGAAATGAGGGATTAAATTCGTTCGGCCCGCATGTAAGCGAAAAATATCCACGTTCCCAGACGATTGAAAAGTCGAAAACACATCGAAAGCAATTCTTGGGGATAATCGATTATCTTCTTGGCGATCACGTGAAAGATCGACAAAAATGACTAGTAAGATCTCAAAAAGAAGAAGGAGCCACGATAGTGCCGAAGCGGCAACGGTTTAAAGCATTAAAGGAAAAGTGTCTGACCTTATAACTTTAAAGATTCGAAGATAGCGGTAATCCTTTAGACGGACGCTTGATGATAATTATTGGGAAGCGGTTGATTGAGGATAAGGATGGAAACGAGGAGAGTGTGTCTTATCATCGAGGCGATTCAAACTTCCTAATCAGCATTATCTTTCATCGAAAGAGGTTAACTTTGCGATCATGAAAGGGAATTATGAAATTCCATTTTTTCTTGTCGCTTTCACCCGTTAAATCATAGAAGCAGACTACAAGTACTGCGGGGTGTACCGAGGAGGAAAGAATAAGAGATCACGATCTCGATTGACAAGGTGGTGAAACTCTGTCCAGTTCAAATTTGAAGTTAGGCACGTAAAAGAGAATCGGCAATTGCTTGGCTTATCTCACAGGCCAATCCTCTTTATTGACAACGAGAAGAAAGCATTACGCCATCTAGAAAAAAGCTGATGGAGTCGAAAACTCCGTCGTGAGATGGTGCAATCCACAGCCTTCACTGCAATATGACCAGGAGAATAATCGAACACTGCGAGGAGATCCAGGAAGATGATATTTGAAAAGGCGGTAGCTATAAGGAAGACCTCGGCGTCA
>JASUUG010000091.1:0-55317 GCA_030449905.1 Luvunga scandens | reverse complement strand
GTGGTGGTTTATGAAGTTGTAAAGGACATCCATTTGATTCTGACTGTTGATTGTTGTTGCTTTAATTTTGTGCCCCCATTTGGAAATGTTTCCGCCGTCAGTTCATTAAACTAATTGACCTAAAAGATATAAAAAAAACTCGCCCATAATCAAAGGTTAAGCCCTGACAATCATTAGCATTGAACCATGCCAAACTTATCAAACAGTTTCTAAAACGCCGCAGCTTATGGACCAGTCAATGAAGATTTCAAACCTTAAACATATGCAGGGCACAAGATTTTGAGCGAGAACTTGGGGAATTTTTTGGGTGTACCAAATGTGACCAAACAAGGTCTTTTCATCATTGAATTAGGACTCTTGCCCTTGTAAAGAGGCACCTAGGCCAATAAATAGTAATGGACCTATATGATGAATTAAAGATTGATGGGAGCTCCTAAGAGCTAAAGCTATAAGAAGAAAGATTCAAGACAAAAACACCTTAAATTCTGGACAACTGCCTTGGTTTCTAAAGACACAAAAAAAAAAAAAAAAAATTACTCACCTGTTTGCTCTTAACAAATAACAATATTCCCTGCATTCCTTGGCACTATCTATAAACATACACATTGCTCCATATTGCCAACAGCAAAATAAAAAATATAGACAAATCAAAACAAAAAATAAAACGCAATATTTTTTTTTAATTGTGAACTTACTAGTGTACACAATACAACATTGTTGAGTAATATGCCCCTAAATCCCTAACTCTTATTAGTCTCTTAATTTTTAAAAATTTAAAGTTTTTTTTTTGTATATACTCAAATTTTTTGTTGTCGATCTTTAAAAATTTATTCTTAACTCTAACTTATGATATATTATAAATAATACTTTAAATTTTAATTTACGATATATATATAATCAGATCAAAAGCATTATATCAATCAATATTGTATGCTACATATATCTATTTTCTTTGTGATTACATTATATCGTTTCCAAATATTGGTTACTCAAGAAAAGAATAAACTCAAAATCAAAAATAAAAAATAAAAAAGGAGAAGTATCACAGAAACAAAAATATAGTGCTGCTGCTAGACAAATATTAACATTCCCTTTATCTTTTTCCTTCTTTAACTGCTTTTTTAACTTTGATGGAAGACCAGAAACGGAAACAGGATGCACAGCTACCCTATACACTTTGCTGACCCCCGGGCAGCTGCCTCCTAGTCGTTTTAATGCTCAACACTGCATCAAACGACATGCCCGTATGAAACTTCGTATTTGTAGTGGTTAGAAAAATGAAAATTAAAAAAAAACAAGAAACCAATAAAAAAAAAAAAAGCCCCCATAAGACTGAGTCTATGTCTCTCTCTGAATGCGCTTTATTCTGTTCAAATTCGATACTTTGTTTGCTGTTTACTAAGAACGAGGCTTAATCCTTTGCTTTGTTGAAAGACAAGAAGCAAGCTGCAAGCTTCATCTTTCTCTCTCTTGAAAAAACTCTCTCTTTATCTCTGTCTGCTGCTGCTGCATTGTCTTGTTCTACTTCAAGAATCTTTAGTCTCATTTTCAAGCATTCAAATCTTTGTCTCTCATTCACTTTCTCTTTCAAGTGTCTTTCTACAAATAATTTTTCTGGGTTCTCTGCTTCTTTGTTGTTTAACTCTAGCGTTTTGTTAGCATAATAATCACTAGAAGAGCAAAACAAGAGAACACAGTTGCTGTTTCTATCTCTAAGCTGCTTTTTTTCGTTTTGCGAAATTTAGAATCTTGGGGGATATTTTTGCTGATTCTATGCTAACTGGGAAGTGGGAAAGGGTTGAAAGAGAGAGCTGTACATGAAGTTGAAGTGATTAATTGAAACAATGAGAGATGGCAACTCTAAGAAAAGCAAGGTTTTTTTTTTATTTGTTTATTTTTTATATGTTAGAATGATCTCTCTCATTTTTTTTCTTCATGGAAAGTGCTGTGGAGAGTGAAGTTTATTGTCAGCTGAATTTTTTTTTTCTTTTTCTCCTTTGGTGAAGCTCTCATGGTCCAAGAAAATGGTCAGAAAGTGGTTCAATATCAAGGGCAAGACTGAGGAATTTCAAGCAGATGATCCTGTTTATGGAGGTCGATTTTTTTTTTTTTTTATTTCTCTTCTCCTTCGTTTTTCAGATGATTGTTTTATTGGAAACCTGGTCGGTTGCTGGGAAATGTACATGCTCTCGAACTTCATACATTTCAAGTTCTTTAATTTTTCAGAAGGAATCCATTAAAGATTCAACATTTTTGTTCTTTCCTTTTACCTCAATTTCTTAGCAACCGAACAAAGCAAAGTGTATATTCCTTCATTCTGAATTATCAAGTCCAGAACATACTCTGTCTCTGTCTTTTGCTTTTTCTTTCCTTTTTTCTTTTCTCAGATTGTTACTGTGCAGAACCAATTCAGGACACCACTTCTTTTTTTTGGTTGAATTTTCTCACATAACCTGATAATTACTTTGTGTTTTATGATTAATGCTTGGTTCGTTAACAATTATTTCTTCCTTCAGGAGGTGATCAAGTTGAATATAGGACCAGCTTCTCAGAGAGGAGCCTTGCACGATCAAAAAGAGTAAAACAGGTACAGTATTGTTAGCCACCTCCATTTTCGTGAGCCACATCCTTACAAACCCACCAAAATCCGGCAATTTCCTTCATAAAATGTCTTAGGAACTTCACTTATATGGCCTTCTTTTATGTCACAATTTCCGAACTTTTTCGTTTTTTGATGCTCAGAGAAATTTAGCAAAGGTGGGGAGCCAGTTCGGCGAGGAGAATGAATCTTGACCACCCTCGAATAATAGATGTGCAGAACCATAGGTATCTCATCAAATTCTGTTTTGCTCACAAATGTTGCTTTCGTGATCATAAATATATGTGCGTTTGACGCTTATTGCTTTTATTTTTTTCATTTTTTGGGCAGTGTTTTTGTTGCCACATGGAATGTGGCTGGAAGATCCCCACCGAGTAATTTGAGCCTTGATGATTGGCTTCATGCCTCACCGCCTGCAGACATTTATGTCCTTGGGTATGATCTGGTCTTATTCATGTTCACATTTCTGTACCAAACTCTTCAAATTAATCATTACTAATAATAGCATTTGTTTTCCATGACTTTCAGATTTCAAGAGATAGTTCCCCTCAATGCTGGTAATGTTCTGGGGCAGAAGACAATGGCCCTGCCAAAAATGGCTGGCTCTCATTCGAAAGACTCTTAACAGTCTTCCTGGAACAAGTGGAAGTAGTGGTTGTTATACACCGTCTCCCATTCCTGAGCCTGTTGTAGAAATGGATGCAGATTTTGAGGGCTCAGCTAGACGGATGAACTCGTCGTTCTTCCATCGTCGATCATTTCAGACAACTCATAGCTGGAAAGTGGACAATGACCCTTCCGTTCCGCAACCAAGACTTGATCGGAGATTTAGCGTTTGTGATAGGGTGATATTTGGTCACAGGCCAAGTGACTACGACCCCAGTTTTAGATGGGGTCACAGGCCTAGTGATTACTCGAGACCTAGTGATTACTCAAGGCCTAGTGATTACTCGAGATGGGGTTCATCTGATGATGATAATGGGCCGGGTGATTCACCAAGTACTGTACTATACTCGCCAATGTCTTATGGTGGATCTGGATCCATGGAACATGGTTATAGGATGCCTGGGAATTCAAGGTATTGCTTAGTTGCCAGTAAGCAAATGGTTGGCATATTTCTCACAGTTTGGGTAAGGAGTGAATTGAGAGATCATGTTAAAAACATGAAAGTATCTTGCGTTGGCAGGGGTTTAATGGGTTACCTCGGAAATAAGGTATGGTCTTCAAGGAGTCATGGTTCCTTTGATCTTATTTTTTCTTCATTTATTTTGATGTGATTTCCTTAAATTATTAGGACCTGTCATTAAGTAATTACCTATTGCTTTTGCAGGGGTCGATTGCAGTTAGCATGTTATTGCACCAAACAAGCTTTTGCTTTATCTGCAGTCACTTAACCTCAGGACAGAAGGAGGGGGATCAGCTTAGAAGGAATGCTGATGTAATGGAGATCTTACGAAAGACAAGGTTTCCTCGAGTTAATAGTGCGGGTGATGAAAAGTCACCAGAAACAATCCTTCAGCATGAGTAGGTTCCTTTTTCATTAACCATGTATAAGCATTGGGTCAGTCATACACTTGCAATGAGTGAGAAAAAAAAGAATGACAAAAGAAAGAAGACTACGGGAGTCTGGATGAGCATGGAAATGAAATTGCTTCTTTTTTCTTGAACATCAATTGTTTAATGATAATGGACTTGGAATTATATTGCTATCTTATGAATAAATCTACTTAAGTCCTTGCATAAGATTCCTATTTTATGTTTGAGAAATAATATCATTTCTAACAAATCTTATGTATAAACATGTGTGTACACAAATGCAGAAAAAGCTTTCCTTTCTCATTTCCAATTCAATTCATTACTTATTTACCTTCAGCATTTTTTAAGTGTTTTGTTTCAATTGTAATTGTTGTTTGTTATGTTTCAGTCGAGTGATTTGGCTTGGGGATCTGAATTATCGTATTGCCCTCAATTACCGATCTGCCAAGGCACTTGTTGAGATGCAAAACTGGAGGGTATTATTAGAAAATGATCAGGTTTGTTATCAATGCTTTCCCTGAACTATGTCCTCCTCCTTTTTCTGTTTAAGAGCCTTCCATCACTTTGGATAAGTTTGTAACGCACTTTCTATCTAACTTGATGGTTCTCTTGCAGTTACGGAAAGAGCAAAGACAAGGCCGTGTTTTTGTGGGATGGAATGAAGGAAAAATTTATTTTCCACCAACTTACAAGTATTCAACAAATTCAGACAGATATGCAGGAGACGATATGCACCCAAAGGAGAAGCGTAGGACACCTGCTTGGTAAGAACATGTCTCCTGCCTGATGGCATGAGAACATACTGAAGGGCAATACTAACAAAATACAACTATGACTTCATGAAATGTAGAGATAAAAAATTCTTCAGATAAGTTGTGCAGCTATATTTATGAATGTTAACTAGCTAAAGTACTAATATAACTACTTTTGTTTGTTTAAGGTGTGATCGAATTTTGTGGTATGGAGAAGGGCTTCACCAACTATCTTATGTACGTGGCGAGTCTAGGTTCTCTGATCATAGACCAGTTTATGGTATATTCTGGGCTGAGGTTGAGTCAAGTCATAACAGGTTAAAGAAGAGTATTAGCTATTCTAGTTCCAGGATTGAGGTGGAGGAGCTTTTGCCATACTCACATGGCTACACCGAACTAAACTTTTTTTGAAGGAGGGGAAGGGAATGGTTATGACCCATATGCAAGTATGCTCTGTCTTGGTCTCTCTCTCTCTCTCTCTCTCTCTCACACACACACACACACACACACACACAAAATGCAATACAAGTTCACACGTTGTAGAATGGTAGACAGTTAGGCTTGTGATGCTTTGCTTGGGCTGTAGTTTTCTTATCACTTTATGTATGCTTTCCTGTGAAGTAATTAAAATGTCTATTCTTACTTGCAGTTATGTGTGCTTTTCAGCAACCAAATGATTTCAATGGGTTGTAACCAGGCTGTAAATATCAATGGAAAAATTTTGATGTCTTTCTGCATATCAAGTATGGCTTGCATCCTCAATCAATCAGGTGAAACCCCCTATCAAGCTTTTCAGATATTTTATTTAATTTCCCGGGATTTACATTATGTTTGGCTGCAAGTACATAGAAGGGTACTTAATCATAGTGGTCCTCAGGATGAATCAGCACTTACACGTTATCTAAATCTTGAACTGAATCGTGCCTCTTTCAGTTATCTATCACATGGATTATGTGAGTCAAAAAAAAAAAAAAAGCACACCCCAAGGCAGGATAAATTCTTGACATATCATCAAAGGGTTTCGCATTTTACATTTTTTTGTAAGTTTTCTTGAGAAGAGTTTATGCTTCTTGCTGTACTCATGTGGAATTTGGTCCCCATTTGCAGGTGGGAATCACTTCAAAGACCTTCATCCTTGAGGGGTGATGGAGACATTCCATTGCTCACTAACCAAAAAAGGTTGGTCAGCCTCCTCTCTTTTACTTTTCTTTGTTTTTGGTCTCTTTCCCTAACCTTATCTTTCCTTTCCTTTTGATCAGATGTAAATTTTGTATTTGACTGGATTACTAACGCCAAAGATAGCCAACTCAAATGTGCCTTTTGATAATCATACATTGTTGGCAAAAATTAACAAACATGTACCTTCTTGGCATTCAAAATTTTGCTGCACCAGCATTTGCTGTAGGGCACAATGAAGGGTACTTCAACTTTGAACTTAGTGGTTATGTCTTTACTTAGAAGTTAATGGTAACTTCCCTATCCTATAATGATCAAGCTTTTCTGTTTTGCAGGATGAACTCACAGTTTAGAAGCCAAGTGGGTAGATGAGGATTATTTTGTTCGTGATTCTTTTGTTAGTTTAGGACATTTTTTGTAACTGAAAGAAGGTGAAAGATGGTCAATTTAATCATTTGCGTACTTTTTCTTTTAAATGCAAAGAAGTAAAGATTCCGTGGATACTCAATCACCAAAGTGATGGCAAAAAACATTATTAAAAAATCAATTGTAGTTTATGATGAGTGAAATCAGAAGGTCTGTTCCTCTCCCTCTCTCGCTGTTGCTGCTAATAATTTTACTGAAAAAGGTTGGTTTCTTGATAATCTCACATGTTTATTGCCATACGCTTTCACTCTTACTGTGGTGTGAAACAGTGAATAACAAACTACAAAAGCACAAGACAGAATTTACAGATTTTGCAGTCATATTAGAAGCAATGATTAAGATAGAGCGGCTGCTCTTTTGAAGAGCATTCTTATTCTATTCTGTATCCGTACTTGCCTTTTACTGTTAGCAGTTAAAGCTAGATTATTATTATTTGTTTTATCTTTCCTTATGGGCAACAGAGAGATAGAGTGAAAGCAACCGTGGCAGAAAACAAATAAAGAAAACTAAAACATGAGTGCAAATGAGACTGATTTATACCTTTCAAGAGCTATAATTGTTATGGCCTAGGGGTATTATTTGCACGTTTATTGATGCATGAGCCTTCCCCTCCTCGCATGCGTTAATAAACTTTCACGGGAGGAATGCAATGAACGAAGGAAGCATGATTTTCTTTTTAATATTATTCTTCTCCAAACATGCATGATGAGAAGAACAAAACATGGCATTGCAGACTGGCATCAGCTTTATCCTTAATATATGATGATGACAAAGCTACGCTTTCTCTCTCAAACACTCAGGCAAATACACTAAAAAAGAACATAAAAAAGAAGCAAAGAAAATAAAATACCCAGACAAATTAAACCAGCATTTTGAAAGCCGTTTGCCTGTTGTATTAAATCTTTTAAATTTGAAGGTTGTGGGGGCCAACTGGGGCTAAGATTGTCTTCTGCTCTTTAGCCAAAGCATGCTGTGTAAATCAAAGGCTTTTTCTCTAAAGTAAAGCTGGACCGACTGTGCGAACTTGCAATGAAAAGATAAAGCCAACGGCTGTGGGTTGCTGCTGTTTGATGTAACTCCATCTATTACTTCTAACCACAATATGCAGTCCTGCAGTAGTAGAGAAGAAAGTTGAAAAACAAAAAAAATAAAAACTTCAAAATAAAAGCATAAATTGCACAATGGGAACCTTTCCTGAATTTTCATCTCAAGTCTATGCTGCCAACTATCACCGCAGCTGGTGCTATCAAGCTTCAACTTAGATGATACTAATATATACTTTATCCCTTTGTCTCCAATAAATAATAGAGCAGAGGAGACGCAATACAATAAACACCCTTAGATTCTAGTAAGCTCAGATAGGTCCCCAAGTATCATGGAACCTTTTGAATTCAGCTGCCCAGAAAATTTGACAAGATCAAGTTGTCTTGATCCAGTTTGATTCAAATTCAAGAGACAAATAAGTGGGTTGTTCGTACAGGCCTTTGTATGAAATTGGTCCCCGCTTGCAGGCGGGAGTGGCTTCAAAAGAACAAACCCGGATGAGTGATTGAGATTTGAGAGCTCCAGCTTTGCATCAATTGAAAAAGGATGGTCCCTGTGTGCTTTTCTTGATACTGCTGAAATTATTTATAGGCAATGTCATTTTCTTTGACCTTGATCTGTTATATCATGACTAATTTGATCCTTTAATTTTCACACTGTGCCATTTACACTATCTGTGTTTGATAAATAGCAACTCTGTTGAACTGTCAATTAAAGAAAGACAAAAGCTGGCAAGAACAATCATTCTGAAAATATGGATATTTTGTTGGTGGGTAACCAGAATAGGTAAATAAGCAGAAAATAAGACAGAGACATGCTATTCTTTCACAGTTAAAGCTGCAGATAAAGTATTATCTTGGCCATTCTTTTTCCAGTGAGGACCTAAGGTGAACGACAAAAATTGAAAAGCACAGGATAGCTTACTTGTCTAGCGGTTACATTGGAAAGTTATGAGTTGTAAACTATTTCTCTTTTTAATCTTTGCATTCGTATCTGCTGCTTGTTTAACTGACTAGTTTTTGGATTCAGGAAGAACATGGTGAAAGTAAATTTATAATAAAGTGAAATACATCAGAAAAACAAAATCGACAACAAAAAACACAAAATCACAAATCTGGGTATCTCATTTTTTTCATATCCTGTAGAGCTTCATCCTTTTTTGAATTTATTTTTCTCTTCTGGTCCTGCCCATCAATATTAGAGCTGCCTACATAATCAGAGGCCTTTAGTGGGGAGTGAAAGTAACATTGCATAGATAATTGGTAAAAGAAGGCCAAAGCATGTGCTTTTGGTCTCTGCAATGCAGACAATAGCAATAGTGTGGTCTTATTCTTTGCTTCACAAGTCTTAACTACATATTCTCTTTCTCTAGTAAAAGGCACTGCTATTGCACAAGTAAAACACACTGCCTAAGTCCTGTTGACAACTTCTTTGTCCAATAATTTCTTCACAAATAAAAGCAATATACATCCACAATAGAGCTAATGCAAGGTCATGCTATGTTGATGGACGATCATGAAATTATTCATTTGGTGGTCATCCTTATTTTATAAGACTGAATTTAGGATCCTCTATCATTTCAAACATTATTGGATTCAAATCCTTGAATTAAAATCCTGTCAAATTCATGTATTGCAAACAAAACACAAGAATTGAAACCTTTCAATTTCAAATCTACTTTCATTGAATCATATTCACAATTGATCAACATAACTGAGGCTATTAATAAACGTGCATGCCACATTTGTTGGCTTTACACGTCATAGGCTAAAAAATAAAACTCAACAGTTGTAACAACGAAACATTGAATAAAATTTGTTCTAAAATAAGACAGATCGCATATGTAACTCAACTGGACACAAGGACGTATCAGCTGCGAAAAAAATCAATGTGGAGTAGCCCTCCCTGCAGAAGAGCAAAGCTGAGTGCAGAAAAACTAACAGCTCTGCATCTCAGCAGTTAGCAAATGAACTGTCAGTCAACTACTTAAATCTTTTAGTGCCAAACCCTTGCCTGTTTTTTGTCAAGATCATTCCACCCATTGCCATTTTTGATGGTTCTCTAGAAACTTCTTTGTCAAACCCGTCTAGAGCAATCTGATCTTCGCGGCATTCAGCAGAACAAAATGCACGTAGGTAACTGCAGAAGCATAGTTTTATAAAGTTAGTATAAGGTGCACAACCGTAGACAATCAAAGTCCAAATTGCAACAATAGAAATAAGTATAAAGCAAAATCAGAAAAGGAATGGTTCTTATGGCACAACTATTCTATTTCACCCTCTAACTTGTGACTTCTGATTGATTTTTTTTTTTTTTCTTTTTTAAGTTTGAAAATATAAGAGTAGAAAATATATATAGTTTGGCAGCATTGTATTTTCAAGAGGACTTATTGCAGCTTAATTATCAAAATCGCCAAGGAAAACATTCAGCATAAGTTCTAAATTTTAAAAAATTACCGCCAGCAACTGAAAATACTCTCCCAAACATGTGCTCACATCTGGAAAAAGAAAAGTTCAATATCTAATTTTTTGCTAAGTTAAGGAAATAAGGGAAGAACAAATGAAAACTCCATGGTTTATTACCGGGACATTGTAAGGCACAAAAAGAAATTACTAGTAACTACTTCTTACATAATCTCATCAATTATCACAATTATAATGCACCATAACAAAATGCCCAATTGAAGCAATGATCCAAAGAGTTCAAATTCCATTATGATCTAATCAATTTCTTTAAAGAATTTCACAATTAGGATAACACAAACACTTACCCGTACATATAAACATCAGCAGTGTCCTTCAACTTCTTCTTGCACAAAAAGCAAGCCTTGAGAAACCCGCAAAACCCATCGTCAACCTTCTTCTTATCCGACTGCGAATCATCCGTCCCAGGTGACCCCAAAGTCCACGCGACCCGAGGCGGAGGCTTATCCTCACGTGACTTCGCGATAGTGACAGAAGGAGCGGGACGTTTCTTGATCTGCAGAAAACTCACTGGAGACTCAATTGGGCGAAGGTGGTTGACCACACTCAACTCCCCCTGGCTCGAGGACCTAAAAGCCCGACGACGTGCTGCTGACATCGCTGGTCACTTTAGGGTTTAGGGTTTTGGCCGAAGTTTCTTGGAAAGCAAGGAAAAGGGATGAATGTTGGATTCTGAAGAAGTTGAAAATTGCGAAAAAGACAGGAGAATGGTTAATCAATGGGGGTTTGGTTTGGTGATTCTTGGAGATGTTATTGTTTAAGGAGAAAGGTATTGGGCTATAGGGTTTCAATTTCTAAGTAGGAAGTGTGGTGATGCAGGAGTTAGGGTTTTGTTTGGAGTGCTGAGAAGGAAGTTAGTTAGGACACGGATCTGGGTTCGCGCCTTTTACGGTTTTTTCGTTGAAGCGGCTGGGATTCTGTGGAACCCACTTTGGAAGTTAATTTGGACTAGCCTTGAAACAGCTTACTGCTTACTCAAATTATAGTTGTTATAAACAATGGAGCCAATTCGACTAAGGCTTTGTTAGCATATAATAGAAAACTTTATTATAAAAAATTAAAAAAATTGGGTGAGACTAAAAATGAGTAATTTTATTTTTTGAAAAAAAAGTTCAGATCTACCCGTGTATAAATCTGCTTCAAATGAATATGATTATATCTTAAATTCAACTTTACAAATATTGTACATGAAAAGATAGATTTTGATATAATAATTATCGATAGACTTATAATTTAATATGCAAAATAAAAATAAAAAAAGAAGTGAAAGTAAAAGAGTTTGGTCCAAATTCAAGGAGAAAATGGGAAAAAAATGGAAAATCAATGGAACCATGAGTGAAATTAGGCTTTGTAGTAAGCAGACTGAACAAGCTCGCCAAGCGCCGAATGAACAACGATAGCAACTGAGGCATCAAGCTTCGGCCCAAAAAGCATATTGGCCCAAACATCCCAATCAGAATCTAGACCTGACATTTGCTGCCCACGACAAACTTGGGAGGCAGAGCCCACACATATCTGCGAAGTGTTGGGCCACTTCTATCCGTACAAAAGCCTCTTAAACCCCTCATTTAATTATATACCACCCCATCAAAATATATGCATGCGCACACACACACAAATGTATATGTATACACACACCTCAATTAATATCAAAAAGATCATTTTTTTTTCTTTTTTTTTTTTTACAAAAACTATTTTCAATTTTTTAAAATTAAAAGATTTACAATTGAAAAGAGTGTTTTCATTCTTGATATATCTAATTTTTTTTCTTTAAATTTTTTCTCTACAAAATCAAAACAGTCATTCATATTTCTATTCTTCTCTTTAAACTTTGTCTCACTATAAAACTAGAAAACAATTCCCAAAAATCAAAATAATCAGTATCAAAAAAGAAGAAAATAGAAAAAGAAATTAAGGTTTAAAAATTATAAATTGTATAATTAAAGAGAGAGAGAGAAAGAAAAAAATCATACATGTTAAATTGAGAGAACATTGATATTTATTAAAGAAGATATTAAATCATACAAGTGATGTGCTTGTAAATAGACAACTAAAGGTATATGTTATAAATTAAGTCAATGTTGCATCAATTAGGACTTGGAACTTAACCGTTGAGCCTCATCCTTGAACAAACTTGTGAATTCAATTTGCATGCACATCAACATGTGTAAACTTAGTCATCCATTCTGCATGCAACATAAGACATATATATAAACAAACCATCAGCTACCCATAAATAAATAAATAAGAGCATCACTAATATTGACTCAAAAATCAGATAACGAGTCCATCCGTAAACTCTGCGATGATGAAAGAAAAAGATGCTTTTGTTGTTTCCTCTCGTGGGAAATTAAGTACGTTCACTTTAACTCAATTGAGTCAACTAAAAAATAAATTATTGGAACATCTTTGGCAGTTAACGTGCCATAATAAAACCAAATTTTATTCTTGTATGTACTTCAATTACAAAAGTTATATAATTCAATAACGTCTAGAGATATATTAATATGTATTAGTCTAAATTTGCTTTGTCTTTACCTCTAGTATGACCACTTGAAGTGATCATCGAGATGCGATGCATCATTACCTCTTACAAAGTGACAAAAAAGGTCTCTGTCGTTTTAAAAAACACATGTCACCTTGCATGGCAATCGCAAGCCAAATGTAACATGCATGCAAGCTCTATAAATTGACTAAACTCCCTTCACTGAATGATCACCACCCTAAAAGAAGCAACCAACTGCGATAGTGATTATCAAAACTAAGTTTCTTTTTTCTTTTGTTATTCTCTTTCTTGTTCACTTTGTTGCTCTCTTCCAGCTATGAGATCCTTATAGGGTAGAAAATGGCCATCAATCGATGTATAGATCGATACTATGAAATAGAAGAGGAGTTGTCAGGCTCATGTACTTGTTCAGGTTGTTGTAAGAGGAGGTGCAATCAATGAGAACTTGAGAGCTCTTTACGGGAGCTTGAGCAATGCCAACAACGCTATCTAGCTGACAAGAAAGCTAACAGAGAACAACAATGTGTCAAAAGGGTTGTACAAAGCAACACGCAATTAAGGTAAGACTCGGCTTCGGTCCTATAATTAACCTTAGCTTTATTTGCTGGTCGAGTTTCCTTAGAGGAACTCTCTTAATCACTTTCATTCTTACCAGTTACCACCACCCGCTGCTACCCTAACACCATAACTCCTACCAGAACTGGTACCCTTTCACCATTTACAAGATTCACTTTCTTCAGATGAAAAGAAAACCTCAAGGGACATCTTCCTAGGGTTATCCCTAAACTTAGATGGTCTGACTTCTTCTACAGGGATTTGAGGGTTAGGGTTAGACTATCTATGCGGGTCAGCTAAAATACCCAACTCTTCCTTGTTGTGAATATTTATTATTTGCTTTCCTTTAGGCATGGTGGAAATAACTACCAGAAAACCAAGCAAAAATAGTGGCACGGAAATAACTAAGTAGAATCAAAGCAGTAAGTTTAGGAAAAAGTACTTGAAAGGGTTTGAAACTGAGAGGACGAGTATAGCAATAGTAGCAACAGAGGGAAGGATTCTCATTTGAAAATGGAAGATAGGTCTCAATCAAAAACAAAAAAATAAGAAAGGGAAAGAAAAAGAAGAGGGAAATTAGGGATTTATAAAAGAAGAGGGAAGACGTTTCAATGATGTCACAATGATTTGAAAGAACGTGCTTGGGAAACCTAAAAATTGCCACTTTAAAATTCAAATACTTGGCCAAGATTTAACCACGTCACATGCATTTAAGGCGAGGTAATAGAAGATCAGATCATTGAACATTCGCGAAATTAAAAAGTCACCTCTCCCTGGTTATATTTATAATTTATAGTTTTATCTCGTTTCTTTCCAAACGCTAGAAACTGTAAGATTAATGTTTGAGAATTGGAAACACCACTACTAGATATTAACGAAGTGAAACTTGTTCATCACATTTCCAAGTTGCTATACGATGATTTAAAGCACTGAAGAGAAGGTTATCTGGTCACATGCAAAATCGACCAAAATCCTGTGAGGAGACCAAAACCAGGTCGGGCATTCCATAAATCTCAACCATCCTTGAACCGTTGAGTTCTTCCTGAAAAATCAATCATAATGCCTATGCACGAACGGGCATTGTAGCTACAACTTAATAACTGCCTCATAACGAGCTCTCCATTAACCCATAATTTAAGTGGTGTATTCAATATAGAAACAGTCACACATTGAAGAGGACACGATCATCTTGGGAGTTTATAAAAACTAGGAGAAATTAAGAAAAGAGGGTGTTTTTCCGAAGAAAAAAGATCTTCTAAAAAAAAAGATAAGAAAAACTTAACTAAAAAAATAAGGAAAACTAGGTCAAGAAAAGATCGAGTCAAGTTTTTTCCACAATATCCGATTACTGATTTGAGCGTTAGAGGATTTTTGCCGGAAGAACATCTGGTGCCCCTGATAGTTTTCTGTGATTGTAGGAGATAGATAGATAGATTGAGCAAAGACGCTTATAACAACTCCATTCAAACGGCAACAATTTGTTTATACCAAAACAAATGCAGATGCTCGCAAAATAACTTGTCAAGTTCGATGAGATTTCTACATCAACAATATATATATATCCTCAAGAGATTCTAATAATATTACAAATGTTGTATGGAGGTGTGATGGTGCCACATTGTAATTCTAAGGCAACAACAATTGTTTTAGTTGTAGAAGGAAGGGGCTACTTTGAAATGGGTTGTCCATATCTTTTAAGCCAGTGGAGCTAGGAATCATAACTTGAACAAGAAGAAGAAGAAGAAGAGGAAGAAGAAAGAAACAAAGAGTTTCCAAAGATCAAAGACCAATTTGTCACTTGGAGACTGCTTCATAATCCTGGCAGTCATCTTATTGCCCTTGTAGCCTCATTAAATGAAAAGTTACTAACAGTTGGGTTTAGCCTCAATGCTATGAGCAACCAGAGAGACTTCCTTGCAAGTATAAATAATAAGGCCTAGGTGTTTATGTGTTCATGTATAGCAAAGACCAAGATTGAATTATTCTGAATTTGTGCCATTTATTTTGAATGATCTGTTTCTGTTGTGAAAGAAAAATTAACATAATTAAAGTGGAACGAGAGGCCATAAAGGTGGCTTTCAATGTGCAAGCAAGATTAATAGAGAGTTTTTGGTAACAATTCTATTTATAGAAGAAATTGAATATCAATAATAACGTGCCACGTGTCGATGAAGGGTGCCATGCATTTAAGTGATCGCTATAGGCACTAAGGATACCTAACCTACACCATAATCTCTGTACCCGAGATACCCGACCTATACTATATTCTTGGTACCCGAGGTACTTGACATACACTAGGTACACCACGTTAGGGTGGAAATATAAGAAAAATATACATAAAGGGGACAAGAGTTGAAAGAAGCACAAAATCTTAAAAAGATCAGGTGATTTTATGTCAAAAAATAAGGAATCAGTGAGAAAATCCCATATTGCAAAAGGGGGATAAATATCACACCAAAGAAATAAGCCAAAAGTTGTTGCGGACAAGACACCCACAAATCTTTAGAACTTTAGCAGGCACGTGAGACCACCCCACCGTGATGGACACGTATATACCCTTTAAACTTGCTCTCCAGGGCATATTTTTAAAACGCCAAAGTCGTCATCGTGTGGAGAATAAGAATATTCCTAAAATGACAAAAAAATGCCAATAAAGTGACACTAGGTGGTACGAAAATCCACTCCATATATAATGCTTATGTTTTTTATTATTATTCATTCATAATAAAAAAAAAAAAAAACACACATACGCAAAAAAGCTGAGTTTTCTTTCACCTCCAGCCATTATTATAGAGAGCTTGCAAGCTAGGGGTGGCAAAAAAGCCCGCCCGAGACCACCCCACCGTGATTTGGTCGGGTAATACCCGCCCGTGTGAAACTTGCTCTCATGGGTATTATTTGATAAACCCAAACCCGTCCGAACCCGTTTTATTAAAAAATTATAAAATATTCCTTTTTTAAATATTTATATTTATTTGACTCATTTATTACAAAAATATAAATTTTTAAACAATTAAAGTTTATAATTTCATGTTAAATTTCATTAAAATAAATTTAAAACTTATAAAATTACAAATAAAATTGTAAAAAAATAAAAAAAAATATATTATAATATTAAAAAATACAAAAAAAAAAAACCCGCCTCTCGGCTGAAAATACCCTACCGACAAAAAATTGGCACCCAGTTTTCTTTCAATACTCCACCATTATTTTGCCAACCCTATTGCAAGCTCTCTAACCTGAAATACCCAAACTTTGACTTGAGCGTCGGAGTGTGGTCGCTGGCTACCCTCGGCTCTACCTCTGACACCTTACTTGTTGTTTTACATGTCTAAGGTAGCTCGACGAAACTTTCTGAAATTAGACCTCATCCTCCACTCCTTAAAAATCCAAAAATCACCCCTATTCTCCTTCCAAACAAGCGAGGCACCCTTTCCCTTCAAACCTAAAAATATATTTATTGTTCTTAGTTGGTTTTGTGGCCTACACTCACACAGCTGAAATCTGCTAAAAGCAAATCCAAAGGAATATTATTTTGTTGCTGGCCCTGAAAGACAACAGCAGCATCACAGAGATGAAGCTGGCAGTGGCAAATCCTTGCCCTCAATTTTGGACATTGCTGGTGTCTTCTAGGTAGATGGGGGATAGAATAATTGACACAAAGAGTTGGGCCTGTGTTATATACCAATGTATGTTAGTTATGAAGCAATAAGCAGAGGAAAGGTGTAAATATTGTTAAGGGAGTGAAGTTTTGTAGGTAAGTGGAGACTTTGCTGTGACTGTTTGGTATAAATAAATAAACTGTGCTGACTTTTTCCTTCTCATCTTGATCTCATTATCATAGGCACGATGTGAGCGTTACTGATTAAGGTCGGTATGTTGCAATGGCTAATGCAGGACAAAATCTCTCAATTTTGTACATCACGCCGCGAGATAATTTCATTATCCTTTGATGGCAAGCACACTTTTTCCCTAGGAACCTTGTAATTGATTACAGGCATAGCCCTCAAAAGATGAAATAGGGAATCGATGAAATTTACATAGACGACAAATCGGGATCGACGAAATTTACACAGACGGTAAATCGGATTTTGGTAATCTTAATGAGACGAATTCTCGTCAAGAGCATGGGTCGATGCAAAATGGGCACAGTTTCGACGACGTGAAGACAGGTCATAGTTATTATAAATGCATAAAAGAAAAGTCGTCTATGAGTTCAACAAAGAAAGGAAAAAATTTCTGGAGTCCCCGATTTCTCCGCCTTCTTATCTGGTGTCCAAGTTTATTTTACCTACGCCTGTTTTAATTGATTGGCGTTTTCAAGGTTCAGAGCAAAAATGGCGGTTTCTTCAGTAAAATGATGATATTAGAGCCTGAAATGAATGAGCTTGTTGCCAGTTGCCACTTGTGTCAATCGGAATGAATGAGTTTGCTGCGCATAAAACTTGATAAAATTTTCAGGGAGGAGTTGCATCATCAATGCTCACAGGTTTATTTCTCTGAATTATATTTCTGCTCTGAATATAGGCTTGTTCAAGGTGTTTCATCTAGACAGCTTTAAATTAGTAAGACTGCACTTGCATCTAAAACATTTTTCCAGGATGTGAATAAAATATTCCATTAGAGCTAGCTTCTGTGTATTCTTTTTCAGGAACGAACAGAAGAACACAAGTTTATTGCCAAAAATACTACAGTCTGAAACTGTGACTTCTAAATGAATCTTTTTCTGTAATCAATCTGGTCTCCTGACTGCAAAATCAACGGGTCATGAATCGGCGCATTTTACTTTTAGTCCTTAAATTTCCATCTACTTTAGGATGGGCATTAAAATGTTGCTTATTGCACTACCACCACACGGGTTCAACATTTAATTTATGAGATAAAAGCTCGACACAACAAATATTGCACATACCTAGAATGCCGGACATTTGTCACATTATTCAATAGAGCAAAGAAAAACCTTACGTCATCAATAGAGTGCAGGGGATAAAAGAAAAGAAAATACAGGGAAAAAGAACTCACAATTATTCATCTTGGCAAAGGGAATTGAGACTAAACATACCAAACCCAAATAAGTAGAGACAATTCCAAGCTACTAATTATTCATTTTGGCAAATGAGATTTTGCAATACGGCCATCACCTCCCTTTGGATAAAATCCTCCGGGGACACGTTCATTGCCAGATCCATAAACAATCCTCAGGACTTCTTCAGGAGTTCTGTCATACGCAACTGAGTTTTCATCTCCTGCAAGCACATTGCCTTTGATTTTGCCTTCAGCTCCCAGGGCTTTCGGAACAACAAGGCCTTCATCTTTTATTCCTGAACGTCCAAGAGTATTCCTCAGCTGTGAAACTTTGTTTGTGAATTCTGCAACTCTTATCCCATATGGATGCACTTTCTCATTTGCTTTTTCATATAGCAATGCTCTGATCACGGCATCCTGCCCCGATTCCACACCCAACAGACCTGCAACAAGCTGATCTTACAAAGCAGACGTAAACCAGAATATAAAGTGAGTTGTTAATTTCATTTGTTTTGTGAGATCAGGACTTACCCTTTTGGAAATAGCATTTTGGAGGTTTGGATTTGCACCAACATAGCCAGTGAGCCCAACATAAGGAATAAGATATGATGCAATGAGGTAATTGATGCTGTTGGCATAAGGATCAAAAGGAGGACTTAACGGCTTCCCAAATGCTTTATCAATCACTTTTGCGAATGATCCCGCGCTCAAATCCAACAATGGCCTTGGAAATCCTTTCACTGTCTTCTTAATAGCCCTGAAAATCAGAAAAATTAATTATTTTTTTTTCAACCCTTCGATAACAATTCGATAAACAGAAACCACAGTAGTTTGAAAACTGAAAGTTAGTAACCTCAAGTGGCCAACTTCTTGCCAAGCAAATTGCAAGACAACATCTTTAGTGAAAGGATCAAGATTGGCCTTTTTGGCACCAACGGGAGCGGGACCTCCCAGTGTTAAGTTAGGTGCAACTTTGTCCAGGCCGTAACCCAATGAACCAAACAAAAAGAACTCAGCTTCGAGATACTCTAGATTCAATGGGAACTCTAGAAGATCAACATCAGATTGTGGAAGCCTTGAAGAATGGGAACCTGGAATCAGTAACAGGATTAATGAAGCAAAAACAGAAATGAAGGTAGCCATTAGTGTACTTTTTCTTTTACAGCTAGTGTGTTGCGTCTTCACAAAGTGGTCTTTATATAGATGATGTGGACGACTGGAGGTTATGAGTGAGTGAAGCAGAGAAGAAGGAAGCCATTTGTAACGCACGAGTAGTTGTATCCACTGAAATACAGTGCAGTTTCTGTAGGAGATGTTTTTGTTAGGCATATGATTGATACAACCACCATAGACAAGCTAATTTGAGAGGCAACTATATTCGGTTTCAACAATCTGGTTGGGTTATTGTTTTTGTGTTTAGTAATTATCAATTTTATATTTCTTAAAAAAATAAAAACTAGGTGAGCAGAGGATTCTATTCCTAATTAGTCATTTTTGTTATTCAGAATTTATGAGATTTTTATTTTAAGAAATTAAACATTAATATAACAATGATATTTCAAAATCCATGAAATTTGATAAATCAGCATGCGTTAAGAAGACCAAATTCAAAAGGAAGTGACATTACGACCGTTGATGGAATATTTGTTGCTTGGAGTTAAATACAAAGGGATTAATGATGCCGACCGATTTGAATGAAAAATGACAGTTTCAGTTCTTTAAAATTATGATTAAAGGCAGTGTATACTGTGAACCAATGCAAAATGGTGAATTAAAGACATTTGCTTTTTATTGTTTGTATTCAAACCACGTCATTTATTTTTTTATGAGCAAACCAAACCGAACCACGTCATTTACTCGTGTTAAAGAGGTATTTTTTTTTTCGGAAAAAGAAAAAAAGAAACACTACGGAACAACGTTGAAAAAAAAATGATAAATCGGTGTCCGTAGTGTTTGTAAAAGTAGCTCGTTATTCGTCGACGCACGTTGGAGTTATTGTGAAAAATCCTTTTGACATCTAACAGTCATCAACGGAGGTTCAAAGATAATAATTCTAGAGATGAAACTTGGATCCGAAAAAATTCGAACGTTTTGAAACCAGTCAACAGTGAAGTGATGAACCTGAAATTCGAGGAAAATCAGAGACCCGACCGACAACTTAGAATCAAACCCAACAGCCCATGAAATTTTCGTTTTAAAAAATCAAGATCAATGAAGCAAATTTTGCCCCACTAGTACTTACCCCAAAACAGTTGAGATTAAGGATGGTAAAATCTGCATCTAGATTCAAATTCATATTGATTATTTTTATATTTGAATTCGTATTTAAATTTGTAAAGAAAGAAAAATGTGGATTTGGATGAAAGTGATATCCGCACAGATTGTGGATAAATATTTCAAATATTTAGATCCGTATAAATTAGAATATAATTTAAAATTTAATAATTTACCTAATAATATCAAATATAATCCAATTATAATTCAACAATTAACAATTTAATAGCTAGAGTAACATACAATACCATAAATTCACAAATACAAATAATGCAACATAATTTGAACATAAAAAATAACATAAATTCAAGTCTAACACCACTAAAAATCCATAAATAAAATTACAAAAACTCCATAAATCCACATAAAATAATGCAGTACTCAACAATTTTTTTTCTGAATTACATGAGACTAATGCTTAGATTAAAACTTATATAATATAAGATTATTTATTAATATATTTACAATCAGATAATTCATGGGACTAGAGCTCAAATTTTTTTACCCTCTTAAATTTTTGAGGGACCTATACTTTAGACTATTGCTTTCACACAATTATTTTCATAAGTAGGAAGAAAATTGAGCCCCCACAATGCTTTTGTGGGGGCTCGAACTGCTACCTTTACAATTCTAGATAAAATTTTTAATTAAGTTAATTTATATATTTTTTAATTAATCCTATTATGTTTTTTCATTTAACTTATATATTTTTTTATTTAATTTTAATTTAATAAATAATTTATTTAAAAAATAATACAAGTTCATATATTTAATTTTTTTTATGTATTTATGTTTGGATCCGAATATACATGAATTCTAACTTTTAATATTCAAATCAACATTTTTTAATGTATGGATCTAAATTTTGTAGATATTTGAAAATCTAGATTGAACCCACATATTTTTGCCATCTCTAATTGACATATGACATCAAGTAATGAAAAATCATGTGTAATTAATACGTAAATCCTTACAGATAGTCCCATTTAATAGCATTTATGATGTGTAATTAATGTTCTTCGCATGTTGTTGAAACTATTGCACTATAAGTGATTCATAGGGATGTCAAAACTATTCAGATTCAAAAGATCTGGATCCGCAAATTAAAAAATGCGGATTCGGATGCAAATGCATCAAAAAAATTAGATATCCGGGTCACATTATTTTTTAAATTAAATTATTCATTGAATTAAAATTAAATAAAAAAATTAAAGTTAAATAAAAAAACATAATAGGATTAATTAAAAAATATAGAAATTAAATTAAATTAAGAAATATATTGGGATCCATATTTTTTAATCAAATTATTTATTAAATTAACATATAATGAAAAAAATATAAGTTAATTGAAATAACATAATAGGATTAATTAAAAAATATAGAAGTTAAATTAAATTAAAAATATATTGGGATCCACATTATTTTATGTGGATTTGTGGTGTTTTTATAATATTATTTGTGGAATTGGGATGATGCTAGACTTACATTTATGTTATTCTTGATGTTTGATTTATATTGTAGTATTTTTATTTGTGATTTTATGATTTTATATATTATTCTAGGTATTAAATTGTTGATTGCTAAATTATAGTTGAATTTTAAATTAATAAATTTTAATTTTTGTGGATCCAGATATTCGGAATATCCACATGTAATCCTTGTGGATATTACTCGGATTTGGATTTAAGAATATCAATCCAGATTTGGATGTAGGTGCATCCTGATCTGGATTCCGATTTTGCCATCCCTACAAGTGAAAACTGGCGCATGCACACAAGCTGTAGTAGGTAGTGGCTTTCCCGATGAGAAGGCATGCGTGCCTGGAAGTATGCCATCCCTTCTACCAAGGATTCGCTGATGATAAGCGTGTTTGTTCATTTAGACGCGGTAGAGCACTAGCTTTACCTAAATGTCTTCAAAAAGTAATATTAAACATTTAATATTTAAGTTTTAATTTGAAATTATTTATATTGAAATTAAATATTATTTGAACACCGTAAATAAATCAATAAAATTTGTAAAATCATTTAATATTAGATTTTTCTTAAGACCTAACTAAAATGATAATTTTCAATTTATGATGAGACGAGGTGTAGCAGAAGCGGAATTGATAAGATAAAAAACACTAGATATCGTTTTAGTCTTGGTTCAAACCAACACGATTAGGTTACGCTCTAATTGAAGAGTGATTAGATTTCGTTCTAACCAAACGACTCAATGGGATTTTTAATAATGTGTAATGCAAGATTAGATGACGTTCTAATCCAAACGACTCTACAAGAGAGATTTTGATAGATAATCTCAAAGAGAATTATAAAAGAGGAGTTTTATTGAATAATTAAATTTGAAGTTCTCAAAATAATTATAAGACATCTCTATTTATAATAGAATAAACATACTTTCCGAAGTTAACTTAAAAATGGAAACTAAATCACAATTGTAATGGAAATAAAAGATACTTTTTAAGTTAACTAAATTTCATACATAATTTACTCTAATAAAAATAGAAAGTCTTAAAATAATAAAATATCGTAATTGACTCTAATTAAAATAGAAAGTCATAAAATAATAAATATTATAGAATCTTAAAATTTCTAAAATAGTGTCCTACATCAGTCTCCCCCTTTTAAAAGAAACTTATCCTCAAGTTTGAATACAGTCTGTGAAACTTGTAGTGTAAAATCAAATCATCTTGTAATTCGAACTTGCGGTCTTTCTCATCAATCTTTCTCAAGACTTTGAAGAATCCATACTTTATCCACTTTCTTCGCTTGTACATTCTTCGAGGTGATGAAAACTTCTAAAATCGAACAATGATCAAATAACTCTTGTTATTCCCCAATTATCGCTCAATGCGCTTCCCAACAAATTTTACCTATTCAATCAAATCTTCTTCAAGCACAATCTTCTTGTCTTCAATATGAACAATTATAACCATTTTGATCATTTCAGCTTCTTCAAATTGATTTTGCTGTACAACTTTGATTGTATTATTAGGCTCAATGCTCAAATCAAGATGAGGTTGTTTGTCTTCTTTAAAAAAAAAATTAGATAGATCAATAATCTCGTCAACTTCAATGCTTGTCTTGTCCCCTAAGAAAACATTATGCACATTTTCACACAGATTGTTAGATTAAAATTTTAAATCGATAATAAATTGTATCTTTTCTTTTGCAGCATTTGGCATATCTTTGATATGTGGGGAGGCATAAACTTTTTTCATCTGAACATCTTTCACTTTAAGCTATTGAGTTGTGATAAAACTAGGGATTTTAATTTGGCGTCGTGGATGTGGTTGACTTAACTTCTTCACTATTGGACTTTTCCCTCTTAATCTATTCACGGAAAGCCTAAGATTATCGATTGCCTACTCCATCGCCACCAATCTTGGGTTAAAAGCTTTCTCAAACGCTTGTGACACTGCTTGTCTCACAGCTTCAGGATTAGCAACAAGCCTAGAGGAATTCGGAAAGTCGTCAAACAATTCTTGATAAGTCATAGGATCTTTTTGTTTGTGATGGATTTGGTGGGAATGGACGTGGGTGTTGTGCAAATTTTATTGAACTCGCAAGTGCACGAATCTATTGTAGAATAGATTAATGGTGACGAGTGTCGATCCCACGAGGAGGTGGATTTTAATTATATGTAGAATTAATTTTCTGAGTTGGTGGTTGGATTTATAATGACAATTATGTAGGCAATGTATTAATTTGAATTAAAGCTATTGGAATAAACTATTAAAATAAAATGCTTGGATCTCCTGGATCCAGCATCAACACGCACTACTCGGCTTAATATTCATTATTATTACCAATTAAATCATGAAGGGGGAACTTCCACTCATCATGAACCACACTCTAATAGATATGGTGCTAAGGGGCTTCCAAAAATAGTAATAACCTTGCTTGGGAGGCGGTTATTCCAAAGATATCCGACAAGATTATTACTATCCTGCTCACGAAAAGTCAAAACAACCACATAAATTAAAGGGGAAGGAAAAGTAAATTTACCAAATTAAGCCCATGGAGCATGTTGAGACTTCACCTTCAACCCAAGCTTGAAAAGAAATTAGCCACTCATAATTTAACTAGGGGTAAAATGGGAATTTTATTAAAATACGTAGAAAATACAAGATGGAGATGGAATTACAGAAAATGGAGTCCAAAAATGGATTCAGGGGTTCAAATTAGGGGAGCCCCTTTTATAGATACACCGAGTAAATCATGGCCATCGGATCAAAACAATTTGGACGCTCATGATTGCGCCACGTGGCAAGTTCCTATTGGATGGAACACATCATCGTGGGCTGTTATTCTGTGTATATGCATGTACCGCATACACGTTTTTTTCCGTCCCACTAACATTCTGCCACGTCACCGGTCAACATTTTTGGTCCATAGGATCGTGACACGCCATCGATCAACGCCACATCATCGGTCAATGCCACATGTTTGCGGTCAATGCCACATCATTTGTCCAATCAAATGCCGCCACGCCATCGTATAGTGCCACGTCATCGCATAAAGTGCCACGTCCAAAGATACAATGCATGTGAACGAACAAAGTCGCTGAAACAAAGATCGTGTCATGATCGTATATATCAACCGCATCAGATGTGTGAACAAGATCGTATATGTGAACAAAGATCCATTTTTCTTTTTATGCTCCTCCTAAGGTTTTCGATCGTCCCCGAGTTCAAAATTGCTGTCCGTTTTTCCATTTGATCTCTCGTTTATTGTGAAATGACCATGATATCCCCTAAAATACATAAAATACTTAATTAAAATAAAACATACATAATTAAATTACTGAGGACTTAAAGACATAAAAATAGGGATGTTAGTGAGACTTGAAGTGTAAAATGATGATTTTCTCCATTATAAATACACACTTTCTAGTACTCAACACACCCCAACTGTTGCTTCTAGTCCCTAGCAATTTGAGCGAAAAACAAAACTGAAATTTTTTTTTTTTTTTTTTTTACTTGGTATTTATTCAATCGTACTAATGATAACAATCAAATAAAAGTATAAGCATTATCTACGATCTAAAGAAATATCATTCCCACATCAACTCTCCACATGAATCGGTTTAGAAAACTTTGTCACAACTTCAAGAATGTCGAGTCACTTTTAAGAATGACATGCAAACCCCAAAATCTCACTGGTAGTAGTAATACGCTCACAAAGAAATTAAACCCAAAAATAATCACTCCAGTGAATGGTAATTTGAGTGAAAATAATAAAGAAGTAATATCACACACTCTCACCAAGGTGATAGAAATATGCCCTCAACTTTAGAAATAGTACGATTTTAATTTAAAAATGCTAATCAAACCAATACATTCATCATTTTTTTTTTTTTAATATGCATTACCACATCTTTTCAACCCATATAACTAGTTTCTATTTCAGACTATAGTTCCCTAAAATCAAGAAGGACTTTTATTAGGACGTAACGTAGGCTAGGGACGTGGCTAACAAAGAAAAGATAATAGGAAAAACAAAATATATGTTTGAAAAATAGAGAACTTTGGAGATTGTAAGGTGCTTTTCACTTGATTTTTTATATTTTTTTTTTATTTTTTATATTTTTTATTTGTAAACACATTTTTTTTTCTTTTGTTTCGTTTTCTCTTTTTTTTTTTTTTTTTTTTTTTAGCACCCTTTTTTTTTTTTTTTTTTTTTTGTGAATGCAAAATTATCTCTATTTTAAAAAATAAATTGGTGGTGTGAAATAAAATATAAGGTGATACTCTACACGGAAACACAAGATAATAGGTTCAAAAGAAAAAGTCTTTATTTTTATTTTATTATTATTATTATTTTTTTTTTAAGGCTCAAAGGGGTTAACTATGGATACATATTAATAGGGTTGGCTAGAAAGGCTCAAACGGACCAAAGATGGCCTTTCTCAATCTTTTAGGGTTAAATAATCTTCCATATCTACTAGTTAGATAGATCTTCAGATGTGGCAACACACACTTTTGTTTTTTTTTTTTTTTTTTTTTTTTTAATGTATAAAGCAATAAACTACTAAGTTCTGAATGAAGAATGGGCAAAAAAGGGTTCTCTCCAAGAAAAATAACAGCTCAAAACTCACTTGGAAATTATTATGACATGTGCATTCTTTCAAGAACTTAAATTTGTTTACAACATAAACATTTAAATTAAAAAAATTGGTTTAAAATAACTAAACACCAAATATAATACAAATACTAAAATTTTTAAGTTATCATTTAATATAATTATGAAAATATCACACAAAATTTATTTTTTTTTTTTTTTTTTTTTTTTATAGTAAGAAGATGCGTTTCTAGAGTTACTACACTCCATATTCAACCATCTTCGACTCAAAAATTTAGTCACAGTTAGTTTCTACAATACAAAATAGTAAAAACTACACCAAGATTGAGATATTCCACAGTTGTCTACTATTCCCTCCCCCCCACCAGAACGAAACATTGTCCTCAATGTTGAAAGAAAATAGGGTTTAAGACATCACCGAAAGTCTTTGTATCACGAAGAAAAAAATATTTACAAGCGGAGAGTTAAATCTAATTTGCACTTACTTACTACGGCTTTTGTTCACCATCCATCATTAGTTGGCCATTCCAAAGACAAGAGTCTTGGGATCCGCTCAGTCATAAGCTTGTAATGCATCAATTAACTCGTTAAGCGATGATGAAAGCACAAATAAAGATTTTTTTCGCTGTGAAAGGGCTGAAATGATTTTTTATTGCATGGTTAAGAAATGCAATGAAGCCATCATAAAAGTTATTGACATTTAACAAACCGATGGGTTTCTGATGAATGTTCAGATGGGCCCAAGATGATAATGTGATTAGTGCCTCTAGAGTTGCAAGATCTCCTGGTAGGAAAATAAAAGCATCGCGATGATTTAGCATTTCGATTATTCTTTCTTGCATACCCGACAACTAACTCTTCTCCAGGTTGGTGAGTCGGACATACAAAGCCAACGGTTTGAGGCTTCTTGGGATGATGCCTAACACTTGGCTCCTCTCGAGATAAACAAACTTCCGAGACTAGTTTTGATAACCCTCGGTCACCTCCTCCATAAATCGATGCAAATTTCTTTCTCATGCGTTGACCAAGATCGATGGTCGCCTCAACGAACTCTTTATGTTTGCCATAGTTAAATCCGAGAGCACACAAATGTTCTTGAATTGTTTATTGGGAGTAGCTGCCATTGGGATGCTTCTCAAAAACAATTTGTGAGTCTAAAAGAAAATGATCATATTTCAAGGATCTTGGTGACAATGATTTACAAACAGATAGGAGGTAGCATGTCTATGTCAATTAACGCGAAAGCACATGGCTCGAGAGTCAAAAAGAAAATAGTAAAAGAAAAAGCACTCAATTATTAAAGACAATAATGCAATTGATAAAACAACAAATGTGAGATAAAACAACAAGAAAATAAAACAACAAGAAAAGGATATTTACGGTGTAGTTGTGATTGTGGCTCACATCTTCCTCTCGGTTTTACGTCCGAAACGGCTTGAACGCCTCATGGGTCGAGGATAGGCTTCCTATCCAGTTTTCTTATAAACTCGCAAATGCAGGTCGTTTATAGTCGATTCCCAAGACTATATCGTGCATGCTCTTTTTTTTGAAATAATGGCCATAATCGGAGAATTGCTCTTTGACGTATCCACCGGATGCGTTTGAGACAAAAGGATATCATCCAATGACTCTTTATTCAAGCCATCCCTAATGAATTGAATCTTATCTTCCCTATTATCGACATCATTCCGAAAGAACAAGGATTTTTATCGCATTTCATCCTGGCACACTTATGACAATTAACATGAAGTTTTTCACTCTTTCGTTTTCTCGAGTAATTTCCTTTACCACAACCAGGCATGTATGCAATAAATTTAGGAGGTAACTCACCCGCCAAACGCGTACCTTGGCCTCGATTAACCAACGGATGTCAGCAGGGCGTTATTTCTCATAAGCAATCGCATGCGTTGACCGAGCTTTATAGATCGTAAGGAGGGCATTCGAGGAAGTGAAGGAAATCGCTTGTGAAGCTTTGCTAGAATCGCGTTTATCGTCCCATACCTTCTTCTCGAATATTAGTTATTATGGGAAACTAAAGTAACCGACTTTGATTGTCACGAATGTACCGTTATCCGCCACTTAACCGGGGTAACAAACTAGAGAACACACAAAAAGAAAAAAGAAAAATAATAATCTCACAATTGTCCTCTTATTGAGTTTTCCTCAAGTTCGATTTGGGTTTCGTTGATACCTCCTCAATTTCTTTGAGTTGTCTTTTCTAGATCTTCAACGTGGGATACCAACTCGGAGGTTGTAGCTTCCAAATACGATCGTTTTACAAAATCGTATCGCTTCTCAGATGAGATTGTACACGTTGAAGTTGTCTGAGAATGTTCAAGAGGAACTGTCTAGTTGAGGAACACATAATTAGAAGTGATAAAAGAAAACTGAATGATTAAATAAACACACTTTCACAATAATTTAAATCACCGAAAAGAAGAAATAAATAAGAAAAATTCTTAATTTAAATTTGGTGGGTCACTCAAATCTATTTCGGTGCCTTTTTTCACGTGGTTGGTACTCTAGATATGGCTTCAATCTTTGACCATTAACTTTAAAAATTACACCGTTCTTTGGATCTTTAATTTTAACTGCTCCATATGAAAAAACAGTGTGGACTATAAAGGACCATCCATCGATAACGTAACTTACCCTTTAATAGGCGCAAGTGAGAATTGAATAAAAGTACTTTCTGACCTGGTGTGAAAGATTTTCTCATAATTTGCTTGTCATGAAAGACTTTCATTCGCTGTTTGTAAATCTTGGCATTTTTGTATACATCATTACGACTTTCTTCAAGTTCTGCCAGTTGTGATTTTCTTTCTAAGTTAGCTTGCTGCATGTCAAAGTTGAATTTCTTGCTGGCCCAGTATGCACAATGCTCAAGTTCTGGTGGTGATTGTGATGATGGACTCAGTTTCTTCTCTGATGGTGCTAGTTGTTCCACTCTTGACTTCCATTTGTTAATGTCCATGGATGGTGCTGAATCAAGTAAGGCGTTAACCTCATCTATTGATCTGTCAATATCAAAATTCAAACCAAAGTGAGTTAAACATGTTTGTAAAGGGTCATCACTAAGATTTGAAAGAAAAGTATTATCAACTAATTCTTCGATTAAATCCACATCAACAATTTCATCATCTGCATTGGGAGGTTGTTTGGCGATGTTGAAGATATTTAGTTCCATCGTCATATTGCCAAAAGACAACTGCATATTTCCAGTTCTGCATTGAATGTGAGCATCGGCAGTTGCCAAGAAAGGTCGTCCTAGGATAATGGGGATCTGCTTCCTTGAATCCTGGACTGGTTGAGTGTCAATTACAATGAAATCAACAGGAAAATAAAACTTATCTACCTGTATAAGCACGTCCTCCACAATACCACGAGGTTTTTTCATGGACCGATCTGCAGTCAGTGAACACCACTGGAGTTGGGTGTAATTCTCCCAGTCCAAGTTTCACAAATACTGAGTAAGGCAACAGATTTACACTAGCTCCTAAGTCTAACAAAGCATTCTCAATTGTGTGGTTCCCTATACTACATGAGATAGTGGGGGAGCCTGGATCTTTG
The DNA here is from genome assembly GCA_030449905.1 of Luvunga scandens. Lineage (NCBI taxonomy): Eukaryota > Viridiplantae > Streptophyta > Magnoliopsida > Sapindales > Rutaceae > Luvunga > Luvunga scandens. Next base: position 25,285 of record JASUUG010000091.1, on the reverse strand, counting down.
TATTTTAGAGGAAGTTTGTGTTGGAGTATAGAACTCACATTTTCTGTTAAAAATGCCTTCTTTTGAACATGAATGTTTCTCTTTTTAGTACAAAGGTCCTTAAGAAACTTGGCATAAGATGGCACTTGTTTTATAGCATCAAGCAAAGGGATGTTAACACTTACCTGTTTAAAGATTTCAAAAATCTCACTTGTAGATTTTCCTTTCTTTGCTTTAGCTAACCTTTTGGGAAATGGAGCTTTTGGAACGTATTCTCGTTGGTTGGTTTCTTCTTTCTCCTCTGATGATGCGTCTTCTTTTTACATTTACCGTACAATTTGAGTTGTTTTGAGTGCGGCATCTCCACTTTGTTGTCGACTTCTTTTCCTTTTCGCAAGGTCATGACGGCTTTGACCTCTCTATGCTGCTGAGGTGAACTGGTACTTACTTCATGCACTCCTTTAGGATTAGGCACTGGTTGACTTGGGAATTTACCTTTCTCAACAGTCATTGCCAAGTGTCCGAATCGACGAAGCAAGTTGTCCCACCATTTTCTCAAGGTTTGAAATTGATTGGGTTTGTGAGTTAAAACCCGCTCTCATCTCATTTCGTAGTTCATCAATGGTGCGGTTTTGTTGCTCGATTTTAAAGTGAATAAGATTCTTGAAATTCTGAAATGCATCCTCCCATGGTCTAGGCTGAGAATGGTTTGGGTTCTGATTATATGGTCTAAATGGTGGTTGAGAGGCTTGAGGATTTTGAGGAATTGGTTGCATTGGTGGAGCTGGAGCTGCTGGTTCATTCTGTTGGAATCCTTGAGACCATGAAAAATTGGGGTGGTCTCTCCATCCAGGATTATATGTGTTGGAGTAAGGGTTGTAGTTTGATGGCTTTCTCATTACATCTATGGCATTGGCTTGATCTGAGTATGAGTCCTGGTCATGTGGCTCCGTCAATTTAGCGGTGCTAAACGATGCTTTTTTGTCGGGAAAGACCTTCAACTATGTCTTTGATTTCTTTAATTTCGAACTTGACTCGCCAATGTGAACCTCATTCACCCCCTTAACTCTTCTAGTACTCCCGAGCGAACGACTCGTTGTTGGGAATTATCCGCTTGTCGCTGGAAGAAATCCCAAATCTCTGATGCACTTTTTGACATTAGCTCTCCTCCACTTGTTGCCATTAGCCATTCTTGCACATTTGGCAATAATCCCTCCAAAAAGTATTGGCATTGGTGCCATTTTTCGTATCCATGATGTGGACACTTTAGGAGTAGCCCATTGAATCGCTCCCATGCTTCGAAAAATTGCTCGTCTTCTCTTTTGGGTAAACTCTGAAATTTCCCCGCGAATAGATTGGTTTTATGTCTTTGGGAAATATTTATTCAAAAATTTTGTTACCATTTGTTCCCATGATGTAATGCTATTAGCAGGCAATGCATTGAACCATGAACGAGCTCTATCCTTTAAAGAAAATGGAAATAATCTAAGCTTAACATCATCATCTGAAAAATTCTCATATTTAAAAGTTTGACAAATAGCATGGAAATCATTCAGATGATTATATGGATCTTCATTTTCTAGTCCATAGAATGTTGGGAGACAATTTAGCACACTAGGTTTTAATTCAAAACTCCTAGCAGCTACATTTGGGTATCTTATGCATGATGTGCTCAAGTTAGCTAAGGGACTAAAGTAGTCCTTAAATGGCCTCTCTTGTGGTGCTGGTTGCAAATCCATTTCAAATTTATTTTTATTTATAACGTGCTTGTGTGTGCGAAGTGTTTTTTCTAATTCAAAGTCTATATGCTCAAGATTCGGTAATTGTGACCTACGACCATGCATGCAAATGAAAAAAAAATGATAACAAAATTAATAAAGATAAATAAGAGGGAGAAATTACAATACTAACCTTATCACGTATTCTGATTTCTTTAAAAATAACTCAAGTGCTATATATAAAAAAAAACAAAATACGTGAAACAAATTAAAATAAATTATTAGGCGGTTGAACCCGCCGATTTCACAAAAAATAAAAAAAAAAAACATGAAAAAATTAAATTACGAAATTTAAAGAAGAAGAAAAAAAGAAAAAAAATAATACCTACTTGAATGTAATTTCACTTTTTTTTTCTCTTTTTTCTTTAATAATAATAAAAAAATATTACAAGGAAACAAATAAAATAAATAAATAAAGAAGAAAAAAATTCTACAAATTAAAATACTTACCTCCCGCAAATCGCGCCAAAAAACTTTTGTTGTGCAAAATTTTATCAACTCGCAGTCGCACGAATCTATTGTAGAATAGATTAATGGTGACGAGTGTCGATCCCACGAGGAGGTGGATTTTAATTATATGTAGAATTAATTTTCTCGAGTTGGTGGTTGGATTTATAATGACAATTATGTAGGCAATGTATTAATTTGAATTAAAGCTATTGGAATAAACTATTAAAATAAAATGCTTGGATCTCCTGGATCTGTCTTTCAACATGCACCACCGGCTTAATATTCATTATTATTACCAATTAAATCATGAAGGGGAACTTCCACTCATCATGAACCACACTCTAATAGATATGGTGCTCTTTAGGGCTTCCTCACAAATAGAATAACCTCGCTTGGGAGGCGGTTATTCCAGATACCGATATCCGGACAAGATTATTACTATCCTCACGAAAAGTCAAAACAACCACATAAATTAAAGGGGAAGGAAAAGTAAATTTACCAAATTAAGCCCATGGAGCATGTTGAGACTTCACCTTCAACCCAAGCTTGAAAAGAAATTAGCCACTCATAATTTAACTAGGGGTAAAATGGGAATTTTATTAAAATACGTAGAAAATACAAGATGGAGATGGAATTACAGAAAATGGAGTCCAAAAATGGATTCAGGGGTGTCAAATTAGGGGGGGGGAGCCCCCTTTTTATAGATACACTGAGTAAATCATGGCCATCGGATCAAAACAATTTGGACGCTCATAATTGCGCCACGTGGCAAGTTCCTATTGGATGGAACACATCATCAGGGGCTGTTATTCTGTGTATATGCATGTACCGTACACACGTTTTTTCCGTCCACTAACATTCTGCCACGTCACCGGTCAACATTTTTGGTCCAATAGGATCGTGACACGTCATCAGTCAACGCCACATCATCAGTCAATGCCACATAAGCGGTCAATGCCACATCATTTGTCCAATCAAATGCCGCCACGTCATCGTATAGTGCCACGTCATCGTCATAAAGGCTTGCCACGTCGATACGATACGTCATGTGAACAGTCGTGAATGAAAGACGTGTGTGTCATCGTATATATCAACCGTCATCAGTATGTGTGAACAGATCGAGTATATGTGAACGATCCATTTTTCTTTTTATGCTCCTCCTAAGGTTTTCGAAGTCCCCGAGTTCAAAATTGCTGTCCGTTTTTCCATTTGATCTCTCGTTTATTGTGAAATGACCATGATATCCCCTAAAATACATAAAATACTTAATTAAAATAAAACATACATAATTAAATTACAAGGGACTTAAAGACATAAAAATAGGGATGTTAGTGAGACTTGTAGTGTAAAATGATGATTTTCTCCATTATAAATACACACTTTCTAGTACTCAACAGTGGGTATTCAGGAAAACTATGTAATTGGTATCGAATGGCTTTGATACCAACTGATGGGGCGAGACGTAGTAAAAGCAGAATTGATAGGATAGAAAACACTAGATATCATTCTAGTTTTGGTTCAAACAAATGCGATTAAGTTACACTCTAATTGAAGTGTAATTAGGTCTCGTTTTGCTAAAGAGATGAATTCCGTACTTGCAAAAAATTTGATCCAGATCATGATTGATATCAACGAACAACCCCCTATGGTGGAAAACTAATTATAACATATCGATCACAAAAAACTTCATATTCATTAATCTTTTTTCTTTCTTTCTTTCTTTTCTATTTTGCTAAAAATCTTTATCAATAATTCTTTTCAATCAAGATATACTTGCCTAATATTCATTATGACATACATATATTAAGAAATCATAGCCGTATTATGAATGATATTATATATTAATTTGGAGGACTAAGCTACCTTGCAACAGTTGCCAGGTACCATTAATTTTTGTCTTTTTTTATTTCAGTTCTTGATTGTTGGATTTAGTGCAAGGATAGTTTCAATGATAGAGATTTATCCATTTGAATATTAGCATTCCATTTCTTGATATTTATAAAAAACACAAACAAGTTAAAGAGTTAAAATTTTTAGCACATAAGTGCGGATTGTTTTCAATTTATATTGTTTAATTAGTAGTGATTCTTAAAAAATAAAATTTATTTTTAATATAATATATTTTATTTAAAAGAATAAATTTTTAATATTATTTATTTTCATTTTATTTAACATTATTTAGTCTTATGCTTATTATTATATTTATTGTTTCAAAAAAATAATATTAAATAAAATAAAATAATCAACAGTGAGCAGTAAAAAATAAATATTATTTTTAATATTATATTTTTTATTTAATATTACTTAATCATAGGTGAATTATTATATTTATCTTAATCATGGGTGAATTATTATATTTATTCTTTTAAAAAATAAATAATATGAAATAAACTAAAATAATCAATAGTGAGCCTTAAAAAATAGATATCACTTTTTATGTTATTTATTTTTTTTATTTGATATTATAGTCATAGGCTTATTATTTTTAATTATTATTATTTATTTTATTTTATTTTATTTAACATTATCTAGCCATAGGCTAATTATTGTGTTTATTTATTCATAAAACTAAATAATATTAACAATCAGTAATCAGTCTTAAAGAATTCATATTATTTTTTGTCTAGTCATAGGCTCATAATTATATTTATTCTTTTAAAAAATAAATAATATTAAATAAAAAATAATAGTGTGTCCTAAAAAATAAATATCATTTTTCATATTATTTATTTTATTTTTTAATATTATTTAGTCATACACATATTATTATATTTATTTTTTAAAAAGTTGAATAATATAAAATAAAATAAAACATAGTGAGACATAAAAAATAAATATTATTTAATATTATTTAGTCATAGGCTTATTATTATATTTATTTTTTTTAAAAGATAAATAATATTAAATAAAATAAAATTACATTTTAGAAAGTTACCAGTCAAAACATATAAACTTATAAATAAAATGTAAATGAGAAGGAAAGTAAAGGGTTAGATGAAATTTAACATCACATAAGACAAAAATCGACGGCACCTTACTACTATCGCAAGATAGCGATATCCTAATTTGGAATATGAATCCATTATTTATGATGATTAATTGCTCATTTTATTTCATAGAAAATTTTGTATAAATTAGGCCTTGTTCATCTTCTCTTACTTAGTACTATGCTAAAAACTAAGTTGTGAGAAGCACCTATCGATCCATCAAGAATCACCACGGATGGGGATGGCTAATCTCTCGGCTTCAATAATTTTGTTTCTCCTTGTTCTCTCAATAGTCACTCCAGGTATATATATAACTAATAAAATAATTAATTATTGCTTATTAATTAATTACGTTACGTAGTCATTAACGTTGAAAATATGGGCGTGTTGTGTGTGCATGCATATACAGTTAAAGGGTGTGAAGTAACGGTGAGGGGAGGTGGGTGCCCTGGTAATGTGCAAGAGTGCGCGAAATTGTGCGAGCCGTGCTGGCGGGGAATTGGAAAAATAACGGCGTTTTGTCGGCCTGCCGGCGGAGGAATCCCCTTTGATGAGTGTGCTTGTTCTTTCAGTCACGGCGCTCCTTGCCCTCCACCAGGTCCTCCTAGGTGTCCAGGACCGTGGTCACCACCCAACCCTCAGATTACCTTCAATCAAACTCATGTTTAAACATCATTGTTTAATTGCAATAACATAAAATAATTATTTATCTTTATTCTTTTTTTTCTTTATTTTAATTCAATTTGGTGCGCTTGATAATATTCTAGCCTAGTAATATGATAAATCTCCCTTATGCTATAATACTCATACCACATGCATAATCTAAACTGAACTCGATCTATTGGACAATCTCGTACATAAGTAATTTTTTTATAGCATAAGCGATCCATAATTTTATTTTATTTTTGAACTTTACTTATGATAAAACGGTCCCTTAACATTCATGACTTGATGAGTTCGTCGATCGATATTTTTCCACTTTACTTGTGATAAAATGGTCCCTTAACATTCATGACTTGATGAGTTCGTCGATCGATATTTTTCCACTTTACTTGTGATAAAATGGTCCCTTAACATTCATGACTTGATTCACCATTTTTTATATACCAATTACAAAATAAATAAATCCGCATTCGTAGATGTCTTGAATCTTGATTATTGCTATTCACACGTTATGAAAATAAATAATCAACTCTTTCCTACACGTGTACACACATACATGTATAAAGGTACGGTAGAGTATATGACAATACAATTGAATTCTTCATGGTAGCTAGGGGCTAGCTAGCAAGGTGGCACTCGCACAATCGTTAGGGATAACGATACGTGGCTTCCCTAATTAATTAATTAATTAGTTAAAAAAAGTACAATATAACTAAGTAATTAATTCGGCCAAATCATTACGAACATGATCCATAAAAACATATATATTACGTATGATTTGGAAAAGAAAAAGTTTTTTTTTAATATTAATTACACACCAAATTAATGAATTACATTAAATATTTACAAACGGTTATGACAACAAACATATACATTTATATTTACAATCAGATATGTAAATGAGAATTATAATATTACATGATATTCTATAAAGTGTTTGTCTAGACAAATAACCCTAGCATACTAATAATATCTTGCTCCATTTGCATTCCACAAGGGAGAAAAACTTTATGAATTTACTCTACAATTGTGCTTAATTAGAAGTTGAGTCTGTGGGGACTTGAACCTATGCTCTCATGGAAAATAAAAAGTTGAATAACTTTCAAGTATGGGTTTTCTTGCTGCAATAGGTGTCATACTGCATCTCACAGACAGTGTATTGAATTCCTTTATTGATGCAACCCCTGGGGCATTCTTTCAAGAATTTAGGGGAATTTTTGTAATTATAATTTTTTTATTTAAAGAATTTTATAAGATAAAATATTATTTTAATTTATTTTAAGGGTAAAATGATTATTTTATTTTAATTCTTTAACAAATTCTAACTCTATTAGTACCAAAGTAGTTGATTATATAAATTTAAAAATAAAGGTAATGCAGAGAATATGCAAAAAAAATTAAGGATGACAATAGAATAGAGTGGGGTGGGAAGGCTTATCACATTTCTCTTCCTACTAAAAATTTCGTTCCCACTCTTCATCTCATTCTCCAATTAATTTAGTAGGGGTGAGGATGAGGAATCTCATGTGAATAATGATTTTCCTATCCCCACCCCATTCTCCACTTATTATTTTATGTATGAATGCATAATTTTAGTAAATTAAAAATAAAAAACTTAAATAAAATTATCACCATATTATAAAGTATTTAAATTATTTTAAAAAATCTAAAAATTTAAAATAATATCTTGAATTGATATCCAAATTGTAAAATGTTTGGATAAATAATAACTAAAAATATTAAAAATGTATAACATTGTTTCAAATGCTTCTTTGTAAACGGCTTCCTCTTTTCTTTATCATATTCATATAGTATATGATCGTAAGGTTTATCATTCTTCTGTAAATAAATAAATATTTTAAGGTTGAATAAGAATTATATTATAGGGTTTCTTTTAGTTACAACCATTTATATTAAGTAAAAATAAAAAGAAAATTTATTAACCAACATTATAATTGATAAAACAAAAATTATTACATAAAAATTAAAAGAATATTTACATATAATGGAGATTGAGGTGAGGCTATAGTAGGGATTACAAAATCAAACCCAATCTCATTAATAATTTGGTGATTATTTTTCTCCTATTTTCAATCATATTCTCTAAAAATTATTCAAAATTCACTTTATTTAGGGTGGAGTCGCATATCCTTATAGAATTTTGTGATGTCTAAATAAAAATTTTATGTGATTAAGGGTGCGTTTGGGATTGAGGTGCTGTAGTTTTTAAACTATAGTTACTGTAGAAAACAATTATAATTATGGAATAAATATTAGAAATATGTAGTAAATATAAATTTTGATAAAATTATTAAAGATATGATATATTTTCCATCATATAAGTAAAAAATCATATCAATATAGCTTCAAAATAAAAAACTAAAAGTATTTACCAAATACTTTAATACTGTAACTTTTAAGTTATAATTATCCACCTTAAATCTCAATGTCACCATAAATATACATATGATTGTAAATGTGGATAACAAATTTATATTTGGGCTTAACCGCTTAACTTTTGGGGGTCGGTCCGCCTGCATGACACAGGTTTCTACCCAGAACCGGAGCAAGATAGGATATCCTATTCTACACAAGACACTCTTTCGGCCCGCATCCAAACTGATTAATTATAACTGTTCAAAGTGACCAAACTACCCTTACTCTTCGCTCAAAACTCACGATTCTTTCTTGTTCCTCAAGACGCTGCTGCTATAATCTGTTAACTCAAAACCCCAGGCTCACAACAAAATCAAATCAAAACAGATCCGACAACAACAGATCGGTAAGCAATGGAATGCGTATTTGGTTTTGTCGGCGACGGCTTCGCAATCTTAGTGGCCGACACGTCAGCAGTCCACAGTATCTTGGTTCATAAATCGAACGAGGACAAGATCATGGTCCTCGACTCTCACAAACTCATCGCCGCCAGTGGCGAACCCGGTGACCGGTAAAATTTATATCGTATTTACATATTGTTTAATTAGTTTTTTTTTTATTTTAACTTTGAAATTTTTGGTTTACAGTGTTCAATTTACAGAGTTCATTCAGAAGAATGTGTCGTTGTATCAATTTCGTAACGGAATTCCATTGACTACTGCTGCGGCGGCGAACTTTACCCGAGGAGAGCTTGCTACTGCTCTGAGAAAGGTAAAGTTTCTGTGGTCTCTGATTAGGGTGTGATTGTTAATGATATAGCTCTGATTCTATTTTAGTCTTAATACGTTCATGTCTTTAGGTAATTAAGTAAAATAAGAAGAATGCTGATAAATGGACGGTTCCTCGGTGACTTTGTCTGGGTAATATTGTCCCTTTATGGGTTTATGCATCTTTAGTCTTAAGTTTGGTGAAAAAAGTTGGGAATTGCAAGGGTAGCTTTGCCTTTGGTCGGAACGATTTGATAACTATGGGCGTTGCTTTGTAGGGGAACAGTAAGCTTGCTTTTTCTTCTTTACAATGTGGTTATTCAGCTTCAACTCTAATGCGTGTTCTGGAAACTTGGACTAGATAAGGAAGAGTGATTAAGATGTTTTGCGCTTTTATTCTATAGTATCACTACTAGATAAATCTTAGCAGGGCACTTGTTTCCTGTGACTTAAATTTCTTTGTCCACTGGCAATGGAGAGCGTTCTCAGGTTAATTTGAATTTTGTTATCATTAATTCTTCTTCTTCTCATGCTTCTTTTGCGAGATTTACCTTTTCTCATCTGTATAAGTTTGCTTTCCTTTTGGGAATGATGTGCTGTTTCTGTTTTTCATTTGCAAAAGAAACTTAATTATCGTAGTTGATGGTTCATATTGCAGTTAGTTGTGTGCTGTTGATTGTAGAATTCCTTCCTGGTTTCATTGGATTCAGACAGAGATCCTTGTGCATAATATTCTACTGGATTAAATTTTTGTGATGCATTTGGAATTTGGGCAATCTAACTGAATTGTAATCATTAACTCTCTTTATTTATGATTCTGGCCCTATATTAGATGGCATACTTGGTACTTGTTTTTGGTAATCTTAATTAAAATTCTTTTATGTAATTCCCATTTACTTTGATTTCTTCTTGTCGACCGTTGTGGTATTGGAGAGTGAGTTTAAACTTGATATCCTCAAAGGTCAATATTTGTGGTGCTGATGATAATGGTGAAGGCAAGCGAGTTGTGGAAAATTAAGTAACTTTAAAAGAGTAAGCATAAGCATGCACTTTTTGTTGTAGACAATATTAACTTCACAAATGATCACTAGGAGCATCTCAAATGATTATAAGATTAGGAGGTTCTGTATATATGTCAAATGCAGCAATGGACTAGGAAATAGATTAAAAGGGTGGATGTCATATTTCAAGTCAAAACATGTTTATATACTGTACAGTTATATATTCACTATTGAAAATTATTAAATGAGTTTTAAAATTTGCCTATCGGACCTTTTGTTTTTGCAATTTTTTAAAAGGGTGGATGTCATATTTCAAGTCAAAACATGTTTATATACTGTACAGTTATATATTCACTATTGAAAATTATTAAATGAGTTTTAAAATTTGCCAATCTGACCTTTTGTTTTACCAATTTTCCCCCCATTTTGGTTTCAACATTCAGTTTCTTATATGTGGTGATTTATGTCATTACTTCTCTAAGAAAAATCTGAAATAGGTCAGAAATCATAGTCTTTAAGATTGTCATCAGAGTTTTGGGTAATCAAATCAACCGTTTATAGTTTAGAGCTAGTTGCAGTGCATTGCTTTTGGAATTTTCTTTTACAAGTCATTTTCCGTGGCTATTACTGCATGTAATGTCATTGAAGTTATGTAATATTATAGGTTTCAGTCTTACTAAGTTAATTGAGCTGCATATTCAGTCATTTCTTGGGACTAATTTGATATTTCTCACACATGGCTGAGCAAACAAACAAATGTTCAACATTTATGCCTACTGTTTGGTGTGCAATGCTCTAGCTCCCTGGAAAGGCATTACAACTCGTAGCATATGGTATCTGAAAGTTCTACTCCTTACACATATATGTGTATAGAAACAATGTGCACTTTTTAAGTTAGTTAGGTTATGTTTGGGAGGTAGGATTAAGTGTAGGATTGGATTAATTTTGGGACTAATTATTTATCTTATGTTTGGCAAACTCCACTTTAGATTAGATCATGGGACTAAATTTGAATTTAGTTCTAAAATCATGGGATTAGTGATCCCAATTAAAACACGGGTTTTAGTTAGGATTAACTTAAAACCAATTGTTTATTTAATTAATTATTATTTGAATATATGATAAATATTTAATTTAATAATTACTATATTAAAATTAATCATGAAAATTAATAATACCAGTAATTGGTTGCTTTTATATAATTTGCTAACCTTTTGATAAAATAAAATATATTTAAAATATTTAATAAAAATTAAATCAAATGTTTAAATAATTTTTAATTTAACATAATCTAATTTATATTTGTTTATTATAATTATGATTACCCAATAATTAATTTTCTGCATATTTAATCTTAATTAATTATCTTTTAAATTAATATTGATAATTATTTTATTATTAAATATTCACAAATAGTTCATATTTATATTTAATGTCAACTTAAATGATATTTAATTTCATTCAAAAATAATTTAATATAGTCCAATCCAATATTGTGCCAAACATAAAACAATATTATATAATCCAATCTAATCTAATTAAATCTAATCCAGCCCCATTCTAATAATTAGTCCAATTTAATCCTGTGTGCTAAACGTATCCTTATATTCTATGATCGAACACAGGGTGTTGGACAAGTCAATCTAGACACAGTTATATGTCTATGCATTTCCATATTTGTATTCATATATTGGGCATGTAAGCTAAATTCCCTGATCATTAATAGTTTCCTTTTGGGAGATCATGGAAAAGTAAGCAAGTATCCAATTTATTTTTTCCTTAAAGTATTGCATATAAGTAGGAAATTTAAGTTGTTCTTTTCCTTATAATTGCCTCTGGATATGCCATATTTTCAATAGGTGTAGTGTTACTGATCATGCTTTATGACTGTTCAAGCATAAGCTGACTTGGGCCCAGCGCTTCTTCTCGCTTTCATATACTTATTACTGGAACTATTTAGTTTGCCTTATTTCTCTTTAGCTAGTACTACTACTCCTGTTTTGAAAAATAAAGTTGACTAACCATAGGTATTTGGTTTCACAGAGCCCTTACATGGTTAACATCCTTTTAGCTGGGTATGACAAGGAGACAGGACCATCTCTTTACTACATTGACTACATTGCAACCCTTCATAAAGTTGATAAGGCATCTTTTGGTTATGGATCCTATTTTTCTCTCTCCATGATGGACCGACATTACCACAGTGGCATGTCAGTTGAAGAAGCTGTAGACTTGGTGGATAAGTGCATACTTGAGATTCGATCCAGGCTGGTGGTGGCACCACCCAACTTCGTCATCAAGATTGTCGATAAGGATGGAGCACGGGAGTATGCTTGGCGTGAATCTGTCAAGGACACCCCTGTTTCTTCAGCATGAGGTGGTCTGAATCTGAGTCGGACCTACTGGTATAATGTTATATTTGACTGCTCAATAACTATTTTGTTTGATTTTCTTATGGTTTAGATTAGTTCAGAAAAGGAACTTTGAAGTCCTATTTGTCATTTGAATCTGGAAATCAATTAAACTTTTCGTGTGATGATTGTGTTTTTCATGTATTTTCGTCTGTTAACGCTCATTAAAACCTATCTTGTGCGTCCGAGTGTCCAAGCGAGATGTATACTGCTGATGGCAAAACATCAACTGATTTTCAGTTGATGGAAGAGAAGATTTACAACTCTAGCTGATATAATCTGAATCAGGCACCATGATTGGATGTGTTCTCTTATGATCACTATTGTAGATTTGAAGTTTACTATTTCCCCTACCGATTTTCTTCAATTTTTCCTGCCGGATTCCCCATTTCCTCCTCTCCATTACCTGACATCGTGAGCGTACCGAGTTGGATTGTTTTGAAGAAATTCCGGTGCTTTCAAAAACAAAATTTCGTGATCAAACCGGAATGTAATCGACTTTGATTCTGATTATATCCGAGGAAAGACGACAGAACGGACCTACCTTGCAACAGCATTTAGCAACCGCTTCCGCTTTGACGGGTGACAAATTAAAACGTAGGTACTAAATGAAAAAGTAATAACGTGACAGTTGATGGGGAAATGAACAATGACAATGATCAAGTGGCTGCAATTTAGTGGAGAAGAAGCGATATTCCGTGTCCGATTAACCAATTACAATTTACAAATGGGGCCCATTTTATGAAATGAAAATTATATGTTATTTCAATTTATAATAATAAAAAAGGATTTCTCTAAGTTACGGTGTAACTTACGGTCCCTTTGTCTTTTTTTTATTTTGTTTTCTTACAAAATTTCACTGAAGCCCCTTATACTCTGTATTATTTATACTTTATTTATAAATATTATAAAACTTTTATATTTATTCATAAATTTTTAAAATATTAAATTTATCCCTATAATTTTTAAATTTTTAAAATACTCTCCATTTAATTAAAAAATATAATAATTATTAATAGATTATAATTATAATTATGATTATAATTATTTAATTTCAATTAAATTATTATTATTAACAATAAAAGGTATTATAATTAATTAATATATTAATAATAATTTTTTATTTAAATTATTAACAACAACAACAACAACAATAATAATAATAATAACAATAAATTTTTGAATAATAATAATAATCACAATAATTAAAATATAAAATAATAATGTAAATATACTTATCTTCAAATCCAATTCATTTGAATTGGATTTTGGTACAACACTTCAAATTCAACCCATAATATAATAATAATTTTTTATTTAAATTATTAACAATAATAATTATTTTTATTTATTTAGTTAGGGATAAGAAAATGGAGGGTGAGGCGATGGAGATGGAGAAAACGAAGAAAAGACTTTGTTCCTTGTGGTGGAGGTGGTGAAAATTTGTTGGGAGTATTGTTGATGTGGTGTCGTATTGAAGAGTAATGACGCGTGGGTTTAGAAAGTAAAAATGATCTTTAGACGTGAGGTAGGGGAAGAGAGAAAGTGTGATGGAAAAATAGAGGGTATAGATTTAAAGATGAGTTTATAATTAATTAATATATTAATAATAATTATTAATAATTTTTTAGTTAAATTATTAATAGTTATTATTACTATTAATTATTATTATTATTAATTAAATTAATTATTAATAATAATTATTGTTAATATATTAATTAATTATAATACCTTTTATTGTTGTTAATAATAATAATAATAATCCATTTAAAATTATTATAATCATATATTTAATTATAATCCATTAATAATAATTATATTTTTTAATAAAATGGGGGGTATTTTAGGAATTTAAAAATAATAATAATCCATTATTATAATTATAATTTTATTGTTGTTGTTGTTGATAATAATATTTATTCATAAATAATAATAATAATAATAATAGTTATTATTATTATAATTCATTTAATAAAAATTATATTTTTAATTAAATGGAGAATATTTTAAGAATTTAAAAATTATATGAGTAAATTTATAAATTTTATAATATTTATAAATAAATTATAAATAAAATAGAGTATAAGAGGTTTTAATAAAAATTTATAAGAAAACAAAATAAGGAAAAAATAAAGAACCGTAAGTTACGGTTACCGTAACTTAGAGGGGTCTATATTAAAAACGTGTCATTTCAAAACTTTAATTACCTATCATGTGGTTCATTCATGATGATCCTTCCTAAACTAGATGGCAATAAAGAGAGGCCCGTGGTATTAACATGCACAGGCATAGCTTTATACTAGGAGGCTCTGTATCCTCTGTTCTGCATAGCAAAACAGTGACGTAGACAGAAAACGGACTGCACAGAGCTGAGAGTGAGAAGTTGGAGCAATGAAAACGTGACACGTCGCTTAAATTTTGAAGAGGCGGTAAGTTAGCAAAATCCTAATAGTTAATATTACACTTTCTTTCGCGACCTTAGCCTGGACTCTCCACACTGCAGATACAGAACCTTAGATACCATTTTTGAGAATGGCATACGTGACTACATAGTTGAGTACACTAAAAAAAAAAAATTATCTACCAATCACGTAATTTTTTTAATTTTTTAAAAAATACATAATTTTTTTTTTAAAATTTCACATGAAGTTATAATTCTTTTTACTTTTTCACTTCCGTCTATTAACTGTTAAGATTCCGTTCATTTTTTTAATAAAATAATAATTTTACCCCCAAATATGATATTATAATTTCATCATATAGCATTAATTTTAAGGGATAAAACCATTATTTTATTAAAAAAACTAACGAAATCTTAATGATTAATGTAATAAAATAAAAAAATATAAAGAATTATAATTTCAGATGTAATTCAAGTAAAAAAAAATTATTTATTTTTAAAAAAATTTAAAATATTAAATAATCGGTGAATAATTTCCCAAAAAGAAAATAACACACAAAATTTTTAAAAGCCAAGACTGCCAAGTAACCAAACAAGTCATTTACTCTCCTCTTGAGTCTCTCTCACAATCTCAATTAAACCTTTCGTCTCCCCCGGTTTTCATCAAAGGTGAGTTTTCTTTCATTTGGGTCCCTGCAGACTTCCACATTTGCTTGTTACCCGTATATGTATGTATGAATACACGTCTACATTCTTATACTTATTTTTGGGTATTTCGTTCGCTTCCCTGAGTTGAAAGTGTTTCCGGGACCAGTGATTTTAGAAATGTTGTTTCTGGGTTTACTTGTTATTTCGAAAAGAAATGTCAAGTAATGATTTGTGAATTAGAGTTTTTTTTTTTTTAACTGAGTCCCTGGGTTTAATGTGTGTATTTTTGCTGCAACGTAGTGATGGGTGCTTATGTGAATGAAGGTGGACTTAATACTTCTTATGTGAATGTATAACCTTTGTGTTTTGTGTTTGGTTGTATGCGAATATTCAGTGTATTCGTTGTTTGTTGTTGGAAACTCTCAGATACTTGTTGGTGGTATACTTTCTGTTTGATGATGGGTACTGCTGGTGATGAGAACTGGGGCAATGAATGGGAAAAGAGGGATATTGGTTTTATTGATTTCGAGGATTATAAATCGGAGTGTAGTTACAATCCAAGCGAAGAAGGTCCCGTTCAAATTTCTTTCCCATTCCCTTTTATAAATGGGAAGCCTCAATCTGTATCTGTTGGGGAAACTGCTGTAGAGTCAATCACCATTAAGAACACCACCCGTGAACCTGTGGAGCTTTGGAGTAAAATTTATGCCTCAACTCCTGAGAATACTTTCACTCTCTCTGTGATGAAACCTCCATCCACAGGGTCAGCTTCAGGTACTAGAGGGGTTTTGTGGAGTTTTTACGTTGGAGGAACGAATGATTCAGCCTGGTCAGACCTTAACCATCTGGTTATCTTGCAAGCCGAAGGGAATTGGACTGCACACAACAGTTTTGCAATTTGATGTAGAAGATAGGGTAGAACGAGTGGCTTTTCTATTGGCTGAAGATAAGATCTCACAGTCTTTGTCTTCAAAAAGGCCATATTCAAGGGGTGGAAGGATAAAGCAATTTTCTGTGGATAAATATGTTATGGGTTCACGTCCTGCAAGGTGCACAGGGCAGATCTTTTATCAAAATAGGCTTCCTCGATATGATATTCCAAATGATATTAGAGAATTGATTGAGAGCAAGCAAATCCCAGATGCTATTGCAGATGGTCTTACACTGAAGAATTATACTTCTTTTTTCAAGACATTATTGATCATGGAAGAAATTCAACTGAAGGTAGCATTTTGATTGTGATATTAATGGTGATATGAAATGTTCATGCTGAAATTGGTGATTTGTTGTTCCAGGAAGACATGAGGGCTCATGACATGGAGAATGTTACCTTGATGAGAAAGGGTCTATATTTGTCCCTTGTGGTTCCAGGGCTTGCTGAGAGAAGACCCTCGCTTGTCAATGGAGACTTTATTTTTGCCAAGCATGCTTATGAAGATGCATCATCTGCTTATCAGGTTCATACTCACTTATGGAAACCATCCATGCTTAATTAATTCTTGAAATATTTCCACCTTAGATTCTAACTAGAAAAGAACCGATTCATAGTCAAAGTCGCTAAAAATAGTTGATCAGATATGAAGTATTTTCTTTCTACTAATTCTGACATAACATTCTGTATCTTTTTTTCCATATTTGACCTTCTCTTATGTGGCACCTTAATTATAGTTTCCAAAAGGGAAAGATCAGTTATTATTATCATAAGTTTGAAATGATCCTATGAATTCAGTTCTGTGTCTTTTGCGATATGGAACTGTTGAAGGTTACCATCCTTCCAGATGTGTGTCATGTTTGGGAGGGTACATAATGTTAAAACACGAGTCATTTGGAGCATATGAAGCGAAGGTCCATCCATTTATGCCTATATTGTTCCACTTTTTTCCCCCTTTTTACTCACCAGTTCACATGATTACTAATCGATCTTGTTTTCTATTGTTCTTTATTTTTTTCTCACTTAAAAATTTGTTAGTTATTTGTTTGCCATTTATATTGATCCAACATTATAACAACTGCACTTTTCAGGGTTTTATTCACCGTGTTGAGGCAGATGAAGTGTATTTGAAGTTTGCTCGAGATTTTCACTTAAATCATCGAGATGAGAATCTTTATAATGTACAGTTCACATACAATCGAGTAAACATGAGAAGGTTATATCAAGCCACTGATGCTGCACACGAGTTAGACACAGAGTTCCTTTTTCCTTCTGAGTCCTCTGAATTAGATTGATTGAGTCAAATACATTAGTACCTATTTCCTGTAACCTTAACGAGGAGCAGATGTGTTCAATTGAAAAGATCCTTGGCTTGAAAGGATCACCTCCTTTATCTGATTTATGGACCTCCAGGTACTGGGAAGACTATGACACTGGTCGAAGCAATCGCTCAACTCTACACAACTCGAGAAGATGCTCGGCTTCTTGTCTGTGCACCTTCAAATAGTGCAGCTGATCATATGCTGGAGAAAATCCTGGGTAGAAGGCTGTTGAAGTTCGGGAGAATGAGATATTCAGGCTTAATGCACCATCTCGTCCATACGAGGATGTCAAACCTGATCATATTCGCTTTTGCTTTTTTGATGAGCAAATCTTCAAATGCCCTCCACTTGCTGCTCTCATTCGCTACAGGATCATAATATCAACTTATATGAGTGCTTCTCTTATTTATGCTGAAGGTGTTGATCGTGGTCACTTCTCTCATATTTTCTTGGATGAAGCTGGTCAAGCTTCTGAGCCAGAAAGCATGGTTCCCATATCGTCCTACTGCAAAAAAGGACACTGTCGTTGTTCTTGCTGGGGACCCGATGCAATTAGGTCCAGTAATATACTCCAGGGAAGCAGAGACTTATGGAATGGGGACATCATACTTAGAAAGGCTGTTTGAATGTGAACCTTATTGGCATGGGAATGAGAATTACATAACGAAATTGGTTAGAAATTACCGATCTCACCCAAAAATTTTGCATCTCCCTTCAAAGTTATTCTACGAAGAGGAACTGATTGCATGTAAAGATGAATCTATTTCCTGCACAGCTTCTCTGAACTTTCTTCCTAACAAGGATTTCCTGTTCTTTTGGTATTCAAGGCTGTGATGAGAGAGAAGGCAGTAATCCTTCATGGTTCAATCGGATTGAAGTTAGCAAGGTTGTAGAGATCATCCAGAAATTGACATCAACTGGAAATCTGAGTGAGGAAGACATTGGGGTCATAACACCGTACAGACAGCAGGTACTGAAGTTAAAGAAGGCCCTCGAAAGCTTGTATATGCCTGATATAAAGGTTGGCAGTGTTGAACAGTTCCAAGGACAGGAAAGACATGTCATCATTGTATCAACTGTCCGGTCAACGATCAAACACAATGATTTTGACAGAAAACATTGTTTAGGATTTCTGAGCAACCCAAGAAGGTTTAATGTGGCTGTTACCCGGCCATATCTTTGCTTATCATTATTGGGAATCCACACATTGTAGTAAGGTATGCTTACTGCTAGTAATTCAATATTAACTTGGAGCAAACGGAAAAATAAAAATTCCCTTGAAATGAAATGGAAAGAGAATGATGGCAATGATAGTGATGCTCTCCAAAAGATTGCATCTTAATATGATAAAATACCTTCTTGCATGCACATGATAAATTATGTGGGTAGATTTGCATCATTCCTGAGGGACAATGTAGTCAAAAACTTGCTTCTACAACATGTTCATTGACCCTTTTTCCATCATAGCTCCAGATATGCATTAGGGTCTGTTCAATTCTGGGGGCAGTGTTTGCCTGGTTGCAATGGATATCCATTTTGCTATTGCTTGAATTATGAAGGCTTAAGTAATCAACTAATACTTGCATCACATTTTAAGATATCCGAGGGTTTCAAATGTACACAAGGTTTTTGGAACTGAAAGCTCAAAAGGGATTAAAAGCAAAAACCGGAAAAGAGAAAAGGAAAGAGGAAATAGGAGATTGACATGAGTTGCAGGGCTCAATCTACTGTTTTACTTGACATGTCATTGTGAGGCTTTCATGTGTTTTTCTTTCTTTTTTTTTTTTTTTTTGGGGGAAGGTTTAGGATGTAATTTTTAAAAGTTTACTTTCTTATTCACGCTAGCTTCTGTTTAGATTTTGCTTTTCAGAAGTTCTGTATGGTTCGAAGTCACTAGACTAATACTAGGTGATTCAACTTTTTATCAGTTATATATATGTGCAATAAAATTTCTGATACTATGTGATTTAACTTTTTTCATGACATTACAGTCATGAGTATGTTATTTATATCTCTTCTTTTCTGTCAATTAATTGTGGTCTTGTATTTTTGGTCACCTACCACTGGTCTTAGATCTTTCTAGCATTTTCTGCATTTTAAACTTGAAAATAACTATTGACAATTTACTCCTGTGCAAAACACTAAGCTGTCCTTATGTATTAGAAAGAACTAAGTTTCTAAAGAACCCAGTGCAACAAAAGAAGGGGAAAAAAAGGGTGTTAAACGGCTTTTGGGAGAAAAGAAAGCTGAGGGTTTTTAAGAGAATGTTATTGTATGATATGGTCAGGTTATTGACTAGATGAACATCCTAGGTTTCAGTTCTTTACATCACTGATGAGTACTGATAGTTTGTTTGCAATTGGCAGGACCCATACTGGCATCAGCTTTATGGTATTGTTCAGACAACAATTCTTATCAGGGCTGTGCCTCCTGAAAGGCAGGAGTTTGCTGATGAAGATCCAACACGCTGATTGCTGGAATCATGAAGAAGAAATTCCACAATCGTTTCAAGAAGATAATTGGAATCAAGAGCCCTTTCAAGCAGAAAATCTTAAACCTGTTAAAGATGAAGATGAGTGGTCTGATGGCTGGCATCTGTGAAACTCAAAGCGATAGGAAACTAGGAAAGTGTGTTTCTTTTTGAACCTTGTTCTTCTAGATATACAGATGCTATATATGTTAGAAAATCCCTCTCTGTCATGTTTTGGGATAGAGGATGGAGCACATCAAAGAATGAACTTGATGAACATTTGGTTCTAAGAAATTTCCTTATATTGTGGCTTGATTTAGCACGTTAATGATTACTATTGCAGAAATCAAATCAGAACAGGCAGTTTATAGGTATTGCTTTACTAGAAGAAAATGCTTTGTTTACAAAACAATTTGTAGCAAGATGGTGCACATGGTGGTGCATAAACTCTCTTGTTGAAAAACAAGGTGATATTAGTTATCTTTATTTATTCAGTACAAGCAAGGACATCTTTGCTTACAGTCATTGAATGTGGGAAGATCCAAATAGCGAAGAATATAAATGATTGAGTGTATTAGCAGTGCTACATATGAAAGAAAACAAGAAGTATAAGGATTGCTGGCAGCAACCAACCGCTGCTGCTGAACATTGGTTTGTTGGGTAAGAACCAGAGGCTGGTTTCACAGGTGAGCTTAGTACTGCAGGTGATCTTACACCATCTGCTGCCGGCAGGCTCAATGTAGGAGATGAGTTGCTACCAGGTTTCGGTGGTATGCTTCTTGAGGTAGCTGATGCAGCAACAGGTTCTGCGGAATTATGAATATTTGATTAACTGATCCCAGAAAAATAAACTGCAGATAATTTTTATCCATGTGTTGCAATGTCTTTATTAACCGAAAAGAGAGGATCTTTTTTGTGAATGTGATCGAGTAAATAATGGAATAGAACTTGAATTTATGAGAAGAGTTCATTGTGCTTGCTCACCAGAATCAGGAGGTTTTGAAATCTCAGAACCAGTCGTGCTGCGGAGAGGAGGCAATCCCCGGCGACCCTATTGCATAAATTTTAGAAATACACAAAATGATTAGTCGTTGAAAAATTACCCCATCAAGTATTTCTTGAAAACTATATTGAGATTGCTGATAAAGAACACTCACAATTTAAAATAAATAAAATAATGTTAAAAGATAATGCTTTAATTACTTCCATGTTAACTATACGTGCTACTTATTTCTTCTAACTTCCGCCTCAAATGACAAACAGAACACTAACCTGCACCTTCTCATCTTGGCGAGATCTTTTTTTTTTTTTTTCCTTCTGGTTTAAGTAAAATTCAATTCATACAAATGAAAAGCAAAGGTTACAGTTTGGGTCTGCTGGAGATGCAGTGGCGCGGAATTATAACCAGAGTCAAGATATGACGAAGAAACTTAACGAAGATTCAGAAGAGTTACCTGATGAGCAAATCGATTCCGAGGAACCATTAGTATTACACGCAGAAGGCAGCGAATCGAGTCTTGTTTCGTTCAGCGGAAAGCCGAAGATGAGCGGCTGCCGGATAAGGTAATAGAGGTAAATTGCCATCGCCAGAATCGAAAGCTGAGGAGACGGCGTCGCGGCTGAGACGGCACTGTTTCTGTCAAATTGTTCGGTGGTAACGACACGTACATCAGAGCACGGCGAGAAAGGCCACCAGCTCCCGGTGGCACAGCCTGACGGCGGCGGCGGCGGCGAAGAGGACAAGATTTGTGCTGACGTGGTGAGGATGAGATTGAATGTAACGAGGAGGAAGAGTATGGCCATGTGTCGATTTCGAGTTCAAGGGTTTAGTTTTTGGAGGCTAATTTGTTATGGTGACGTTAAAGATTTTTTCATTCGTAGGGAGGAGAAATGGCGCGAGAGTCTATTCAGTTGAAAGGTCGAATGTACGCATACGCCCTTAGCTTTAATGGTAATTTACGTTTGATTCGCTATTCAGGTCAGGAATCTGATGGAAGATCCAAGTGAAGAAATATTGGAAACTGCATACCCCGTTGCAGTTTTTCAAAAAATGGAGGACCCAAATATTATTAACGACTTGTTTACTGATCATATTAGTTCTGATTTGCTGATTTTGATGACTTTATCCAAGTGGTATTGCTCTCAGAGTCTTTATTCACATGCATTCAGCAATGCATAAAATAATTAAAAGTTTTTATGCCCATTCTTTGATCTTCAGCACAATTCAGAGGCAGATAATATCACAAATTCACATCACAGTCCCTTTATTTATAAAGCTGAAAATTGGATGATTAAGCTAATAAAATACAGCCAAGAAGAGCTAAGGGCGGGAACAAACTTCTGTTTTTGCAGCAAAATTCTGGTTCCATCTGATCCATTGCCGATTTGTTAAAAACTCCCCATTTGACACACATTACATTTTGAGCTTGGGAACATGATCTTCAATTGAGTCTCGGACGCATTGTAACTGCTGTTGAGTTATCACCCCTGCTCGCGTTCAACGGAACCCTGCTCTTCAGTCGGAGAGAGTGCACAGGCGCAGTTTCAGAGGGGGCAGACGGCTGTGTTAAGTTTTCCATTGGAACTGGTGGAATCACTACCGGCATTGGGAGCTACTTCATTTTAGGGGGGATGTATATAAGAGATTTCAGTGGTACATTCAGGCAGACAGACAAAAAGAAATAGTGTTCATTGAAGAAAAAGACAGGTTAAGTCAGTATTACCTTGATATAGACTGAGAGGAGGAACAGATATCAAGCAATTCGATAATGGCAATGAAAGTGGTGAGCTAAAAATGGAATGGATGCCACAGCAAGAGACACAACAAATTATACCCAGCTCGACAACTTGGATTGAGAGACTCGCAGCAAATGTCAATAGAAGAGCTATTATCTTGATTCAAGCACTGCAACAGACGATACCCTCAATAGAGCAGCCTTGCCTTTTGGCTGTTGATGATTGGTGTTAAGACACAAAGGTCCAAGATTAGGAGCCAAGTAAGTCTTTTTGAAACTAGTCTTAAACCCATGATCAAATTTAATGGAAAGGAATGTTTGTTGGCTTAATAATCACTGTCCGTTATATATAATATGTTTGCTTGTGACTTAAGAAACAGAAGTAAGCCAAAAACTCATACATTTTTTCTGTGTTTTTTTCACAGGATGCTACGACTGTGTTCCATTTATAATCTCTAAATCAATAAAATAAAGCTCATTTTCCAAGTTAAATCGAGAGGTAATTCTAGTTTTGATTGAAAATGCATGACAAAGTTAAGTTGGTTTGGTGAATTGGGATTGAGTCATGCATATTGTGAGGAGTTATGAAACTGTGAAGTGGAACCTGTGTCATGACCAGGGCATGAGGAGGCATGAAGATGGAATGAAATGGAAACGGTTGAATCTTCATCAACCCTGATTTTGGCTGAGCAATGAGCTTGATTCAGGATCCTGGATCAGGATTAGGTTCACAAAACTATAATTTTCTTCTGTTTTTTTCCCCAAAGGTAAAATTTTTAAAAAAAGTTTATTAAACCTTTGAATTTGTACCACAAAGCATTTAAAAAATAGCTTCCTAGATTTCATTAGGCATCCACAATCAATCACTAATAGAAAAGCAATCCTTATATAGAAAAAATATAATTGTTTCTTACAACACTAATGTACTACAAAATATAAGTTTATTAAATAAATAATCACCCAATATGGGTGTCAATAATCTGAACAATCCCTGAACATTAAACACTCCCCAAAAGAATAATGCTAAATGTATAATCACATGAATACAAACGGAAAGGCAGAGGCCTAGTAGTACTTCAAGGCCAAATCTTAGTGCAAATAGCAGCAGAGATGGTGAAAATATGTAAGAGGGCATGGCAGCTGATGGAGTCAGAGCAGGGCGGCTGCCTGCAGTCCCCCGTAGGGGCTCCAGAACCAGACCCACATCTGGAGAGGGGAGGACCAGAACCCACATCTGGAGATGGAGGAGTTAGCCCTGGCGTTGTGTCCGATTCTGGTGCTTCACCA
The DNA here is from genome assembly GCA_030449905.1 of Luvunga scandens. Classification (NCBI taxonomy): domain Eukaryota; kingdom Viridiplantae; phylum Streptophyta; class Magnoliopsida; order Sapindales; family Rutaceae; genus Luvunga; species Luvunga scandens. Next base: position 1,079 of record JASUUG010000091.1, on the reverse strand, counting down.
GATGGCGTCGGCTCAGGAACAACAGGAGCTGCTTAAAGAAACAAAATTTTTTTATGTAAAAATGATAGTTTCAGAAATGCCAAAACACGCAAAAATGGTTTCATTTATTTCAGTGAAAAGCAATTTGTATGACTACTGTGTAATGAGTGAATTACCATTTTGGACTAGCAGCCGGCGATTCTCCCGGAGAAAGAGTTGGCCCAAGTGAAGCAGGACCTGCAAATTACAAGCATAATTAATAAGCATATCTGATTATCAAATTCAACCCCACCAAAACGAAAATGGAAGAACGAATTTGCTGATTAAAATATGTCGGTACCTGGAGCCGGAAGTGGTGCACCGGTGGCTGCAAATAAGAAAACAAAAATTGATACTAAGCAGCTAGATAGTATAAATTAAAATGAAAAACCAATAATTCAAAGGAAACAAAAATTATACCTTTGCATTGACACTGGCATAATATTACAAGCGCGAGGAGAGGAAGTATTTAAGGTTCGATTAATGGTACTCGAAAAGGGACACTGGCAATGATTCACCGTGAGGCACAAACGAGTCAGCCGTTACTTGTAAGGTTCTTGAGAGAACCGCAACAATCGAAGGTAGGCGATGTACCACTGCCGCTGCTATTTGTGAGGAAATTCATGCAAGGAGTGAATGTCGCAAGCATTGTAGGCGTGCATGGGCTATTAATCTGGCCATAAACTGGCAAGACCAAGGCCTGATCAATAAGGCCAGAAATGGCACTAGAGCTGAGCGGACAATAAAAAGCTTCATCTTGTAATGTAACAGAATCTGAAGAATTGAATATGTTATTTTGTTTATGTGTTGCTGAGATGGCTGAATTTTGTTGGTCTGATTGATGATTTGAAATTGAAGAATTGTGAACAGATTTATAGACAAGTAGGGGTTTGTAGTAACCCCGACATGGAAATATAGGTTGATCTTGAGTTGGTTTATGAAGCTCAACTACCTTAACTAATTTTGTATTGAAATGAAAGGGGGGTCGGGAAGTTAGACATGGGTAATCTTTTGGACCTGTTTGACAGGCTTAAGATAGCTGAAGTGTCGTTCTGTGATTG
>JASUUG010000090.1:0-48207 GCA_030449905.1 Luvunga scandens | reverse complement strand
ATGCACAAAAACTTTTTGATGAGATGAAACTTATAATGTTGAACCTGATTCATACGTATAATATTTGATTGATGGGCTTTGCAAAAATAATTGTGTTCCAGAGGCTGTAGAACTCTTTCATACTTTAGAAATGAACAAGTTTGAATTTGGAATTGAAATTTTCAATTGCCTTATTGATGGATTATGTAGCGAGACTAGATAATGCTTGGGAACTATTTCACAAATTGCCCCAAGAAAGGCCTGGTGCCAACTGTTGTAACGTATTCCATCATGATACATGGGCTTTGTAGAGAGGGGGAAACTAGAAAAGGCAAAATGATTTTTTATTGTACATGGAAAAAATGGCTGTGCTCAAACGTGGTCACATTTAACACACTTATGCAATTTCTTACAAAACAATAAGACATCAAAAGTGGTTGAACTTCTACACAAAATGGCTGAGCCTGAGAGAAATTTGGTGCCAGATGCCACCACGTTTTCCATAGTTAATAGACTTACTTGCAAAGGATGAAAAATATCGTGAATGTTTGGCTTGCTTTCCAACATTTTTCTGTCCAAAAGCCAAAAGGAAGTTGACATGATGAAAGTTGGGTGAAGGGAAGATGACTTTCACGAGCATTGTTTGCGTAATTTGATCCTTTGATAAAATTGAGTCAGGTATGATTATCTAAGCTGAATTGCTTCCTGCGTGTTTTTAATATACTAAAGTGTTTGTTTTATTGCAGCAACTAAATACACAGATGAAGGTCTCCAAGCTCAATTATGATGTTATATGTATAACTGGCATGGTGATTACTGGTAGTATCTTTAGCCGGATTATCCATTATTCTAGATGTCACCAATTTATATGTGTATTCTAGTGTGTTCTTTATTTATTTATTTATTTTTTTGGTGATTATTGCTAGGTTGATTATAACAATATTACATGGGCAGGCCGTCCTTTTAGCAATATGCAGTGAGCTTATTCTTGAGTTACTAGTGATTTTCTTTTGAATTTAACTTTGATAATCTTGTTTGGTTTTAGCCATAGTTTTTTGTGAATATTTTTAGTACAAACTTTTAACTTAATCCCCTTTATGAAAAATGTGGAAGGCGCTAACTTTTGCTTAAGCAAGACTCCCTTTATCATTTTGTACCTGTTTAGCTGGTTGGAGACTGGTCAGTAACTTTCTTTAGCTAAAACAAATACCAATTTTTTTTTCCAAAGGAAATAAATAACAAGTTAGGATACTTAAGAGAAGAGAGCCTGGGCTTGGAGAAGGCTGAATGGTAACATATTCTTGTGAATCTCCTTGCGTTGTTAAAAGCATTCTTCTCATTAAGCCTTAATTTCACACGGCCAAAATGTAACATAATTAGTGATTATTCTATCGAGCAAAAATCTATAAATAAATAATCAAATTAATTTATTATGTCGTCATGTGATAGCCAAGTTCATATAATAGTTATTGAATTTTGTTGTTGCTCTGTAATTGACAGGTTCTGCCGTTTCTAAATCTAGCTGCAGAGCCTGGCTATACGTGATAATTTTTCAGCCTTCAAGTCCTGAAGCAAAATAGGTAAGGAAGAACTATATAATTTAAACTTATTCACAGAGATCAAGATACAAGCTTAAAGAAGAAGTTACAGGCTTTCTACTGCCCGTTTTAGCTTCTCATAAGGCTATATACAAGATTAGAGAACTCTAGAAAGATCCCCTACTGATTAGCTGTATTCTAGTTTTTGTTGTAACAAAAATCTAGAATTTTCCGCACTCTTAACTGAAAATAACAGCCTTCCAAGACATGTGTCGTCCTCATAACTATATTAAGCTTGGAAACGACTGCCAACAATGTCGTATGAGATAAGTGAAAGCACGTGACAACCGCATGCTTACTTATTTGAACGAGACGGACAAAAACGAAACGTCGTACAGGTTTATGTGATTTCCAGTTGATATGTCATATACTACCATTTGCTTAAACCGACATTTTAGCTGATCTTGTGAAATCAGTTTCAAAGCTCACACTTCAACAATCATTAATCAATTAGAAGAGATTTTCATGAAAATCTCCTTAAACAAATGAAATGTAACCTTGTTTTTCCAACTTCATGAGAGAAAAAAATGTGGCCTTTGAAATAGATTTCCAGCTACACCCACAGTATAAATAGTCGCACAAATAAAAATTTTGATGTTATATCTCAAGATATGCTTATAAATTGGTACTTAGTCTGACGGAAATAATAGAACAAGCAATTTCGTTATTTTAAAATAGACGTTTCAATTCGACATGGAATTTTCCAAATGAGTATATCAAACAGTATCATTGATATTATAGAAAAAACCAAATTTAATCATAAATCAAAATGACATAATAAGAACATAAGCTCCAGCGTCATCCACTTAGATAAAAATGTTATTGAAGGTGCTGACAACTTCGATCATTATATGCACGATAATTCAAAATAAAATGAATTAGGAATGATACCTGGTCACTCTTATGATTCTGACTTAAACTCTCAATTCTAGTAGAAATAAGTTGATTGGAAAATTGATCGGACTCTAGTGTATGCTTGCGAAAGACATTATGACGCTCAAATTAGCGTTTGACGATTTAAAAGTTAATTTAAATTTAGAATTTTTCTTGACTTAAAAACCGACCAGAAGATTGTTTCTCAATCTTTGGGCTTGTATTTATAAATGGAGACATGCAAGATTGGTAGGAGTTTTTTTTCAGATATGAATCTTCGCCATTCCTTCTTAGTTTCATTTCGACCATTAGATTTAATAACCATTTTCGTTCGTATTCGTATTCTCAGCAGGCACGTGCCATTACTTAGTTGATTTTATTCGTTTTCTTCAATATTTTCGTGTGAATCATTTGATGGTCGCTGATCTCAAATCCGAGTTTAACAATGAGTTCTATTCCATATTGATTTATATTTCAGAATCAACATGAGCCATGTTATATTGATCTTTAGTCCTGAGCAATATGAAATACATTCGGCGACGGCAGCAGGAAGGTTGTGGCAGTGAGCGGATCTGAAAGCTGTAAGTTCTGTGAGTGTAGCGTTGGTAGCAGTAAGCCTTATGCGCAGTGGTTGACCATAAACGATGATATCTCGCCACACCTCTTTGCCAACTTCACGAATGGAAGACTGCTTTTATGCTATACCCATCGACATAGAAACAGGCAGGATATGGTCGCAGTGCTGGAGGTTGACAGGAGATGAGCGACAACAGCAACGGCAAACGATCGGGAGCAGTGGCGTCGGGCAGAGAAGCGGCAATGGTGGCAGTTGTTGAGATAGTCGCTTTTTAGAACACCTCAATTACATATATTCAATAGTATTAGGATTGCTTTTATTTTGATTCTAGTTGATTCCCAACAATTTAACCAAAAAATATTATGAATGAGTTTTACAGTTGACAAATGTTGTGAAATAATAAGTCTAGAATGCCATTAAAAAGTCAAAGTCATCTTGTCTATCCAGAAGCATTCAAAATTTAATCAAAGATTCATATGCAGTGGTTTATTATAAGCTTGAATCAAAGAAAATTTTAGTAGTTTAGAATTCAAACGTAGTGGGGACAAATTTTAGCGAAGCTTAGAAATTTTCTAATTCAGAATTCAGGATTTTAAAGTGTGAGAAAACACAGGAAAATTTTAAAACCGTGCGATTTTAAATCTTAATTTTATAATACTTTAAGACCCCATGATTTTAAAGATTTCTTGGACATTTCCATATTTTAAAATTCCAAACTAAAAAACTATATATATAGGGAGAGAGAGTCGTGCTCAAGTGTGAGCATCTAGAAGCAAAATTTATGTGAACGAAGCTAACAGATAAAAAAATACAAAGAATTCCAATGCACTAAAAGACCAAAAATAGTACATTGAAATATATATTTTTTCTTTTACATGTCCGCATGAGACAAACATACACACACACACTTTGATAGAAATTAGATCTATTGCGATAGATGTAAGTAATATTAAAACCTAGTATTAATAACTAATTTTTGAAAATATTGTTCACCATTATTGTTCACCTAAGCGGTTTGTGAGTATTGTTCATGGGTATTGTTCATCCGTATAAAAATATTAATTTTCTAAAAAAATAAATTGTAGAAATTAAATGAGCGAAGATTTTTACGTGGTTGATTAATCAATCCTACAACCACAAGGCCACACCCGATGAACCCGGATGAAAAGTTATTCACTAAGTTGAGATGTTCTGACCTATGGATTTACTATACTTAAGACTTTCACTTACAATTTATCACTATATAGTTTATTCAACCTTAGATTGAATATGTTTCTCTTGAATAATCGCTACCCCTCTTGATCCACAATCCTCAAGGTAGTTCGCAAAGTGATCAATAGCGATTCTTCAATTCTTCAATGTCTAGTGCTCCAAGATTCACAATCCACTAAGTTGATATGTTACAACCTATGGATTTACTAAACTTAAGACTCTCACTTATAGTTTATCACTATCGATTTACTCAACCTTAGATTGAATATGCTTCTCTTAAATAATTGCTACCCCTTTTTGATCCACAATCCTCCAAGGCAATTCGCAAAGTGATCAATAGCAATTCTTCAATTCTTCAATGTCTAGTGATCCAGGATCACATAGACTTTCCATAGAGATGAAAAGAAATAATCTCATAACAATACTTAGAAAGAAAACAAATTAACACAACATTATGCGCCAAATCCGAATTCTCTAGAGAGGAGGCCCAATTTCTTCTACCGCTTATACTCTATGTTGCACCTCTTCAATTGTGAAATATCTCTCTTTATATAGGTACTAAGGTTTCACAACAATTGTAAGTTTTTAAAAAGACCTGTATTCTTTCCAAATAAGAGTTTCTTTCCTCTTATAATTCCTATGAATCTGAATATAAATAAATCTGATTTTCTTGCCTTGCTTGTCTCACAAGAAATATCTAGAACATTGAATAACTTCCTGTTTGAACTAACTTCTTTCTCTACATAGATTTCATGAGTCAATTATAGAATTCCATCATTGATTGACTTCTTAAATTAGACAACTTAATTAAAATGGGAAATAAATATTCCTAATAAATTGAAATCTCACTAAATTAGGGAATTAATAAATTAATCTCTATTACAAAATATGTAATAAATAAAATTTCAATTTAACTAGACTTGCTATAAAATGCCAACTATATAAATAATTGACTCAACACACACAAACGAAATTATCTCTTTTTTTAATAGTAACCTTTAAAAATGATATTCAAGCAAATATAAGCGATTTATCCGGACTTACACATAATTAGGGTTAGCAATGGGGCGAGATAAGGCTGGGATTTGCCAATCCCGATCTATCCCAACCATAAATCATAAAAAAAAGTGTCATGATCCTATCATGAATTCTTATCGGGACCCGAATTGTCTAGAATGACATAAGTTCTCTATCATACGTTGTAGATTCTGTAATAAGCGATATGTCATTCACATGCATATAATTGACATATCATATGTATATTATTAATTAAAACGACTTGTAATACAAATATACCAATATGTCATAAATATGTAATTCATTAAACCAACTTAGCATACATTTCTAGGAACCTAGACTTTAAGACATTCAGGATCCTGCTCATGCTCTTCAAATATCCTAAATCTTGACCTGAATAATAGATTGGAATAAAATTTTGTCTTAAATCCCATCCCAAATGAGTTGGGATCCCAAATCCCCTATCGAGACTCGGGGAATCCTACATACAATGAACAATACCATGGCATAAAGTATATAAACCCATCCAAGTACACAGATTTTAAGAACCAAGATTTGTTCAGTAATTTATGCTATTTTTTTAATAACCTGGATTCATATATCGATAACACCATATATTTAGAATGATGACTTTTAAGGAAAGACAAATGAATTTAAAACAAGCAGAAAAAAGGCCAAAAGCAAGATATGCTTTCTATAGAGAGATAAGAATAGAAATAATATTAAGGAGCAATAACACGAAGAAAAGGAAAAATATAGTTTCTTACAAACCTTAAGATCTTGTGATGTTGCCCAAAGTCTCGATAGAAGCTCGAAAGCAGAACTTAAAAGTGACTGGCCGCTCGTTAGACATTTATTTTAGGGATGATGTTATTTTGTTATGGAATGTGAAATACTTGAGAAGTAGAAGAAATTAAAATATTGAAGTCACACGACCTCGCCATTGAGAAAGGAGTGAGAAGGGAAATCCGTATTATATTGCCATGCAGCCTGACAACGACATTTAAATGCTAGAAAACCATAAAAAATTGGTTAGCACTTGGAAGAAAATCACTACAACACAGGATAAAGCTTTGTAGAATATTCATTGGAGCCATATCAAATTCAAAATATATGTTGTGGGTGAAACAAACTAAACTCAAGTCCAAAACAACAACACACTCCAAGCTCAGCCTACATGACCTCAAGGCAAGTCATTGGCACAATCTTTATTCCAATTTAACAAAGAAACAGATCAATGCAGACTACTTTTTTCATTACATCATCTGCTGTAGTAGGACTCCCAAATCAAATACAATAACTCTATAATAATTGCCTTATTTCTTCAAGAATATCTAAACCATCTACTCTATAAAATATTAAAAAATGTGGATCTGGATACAGAAATTTGGGATCCTCATAGATCTGGATGTAAGTGCATATGGAAAAATCATATATCTGGATCTGGATAAATTTTATTTTAAATTAAAAATACATATTAAAAATTAAATAAAAATTTAAAAAATAAATTTTATTTGTGTATTTGTGTTGTTGTTGCATGTTATTCATGTTGAATTATTAATTGTTGATTATGATTGGATTTTATCTGATATTAATAGGTAAATTATTGAATTTTATTTTAAATTAAAAAATATATTAAAAATTAAATAAAAAATAAAAAATTAAATTTTATTTGTGGATTTATGAGATTATTGTATATTATTCATGTTGAATTATTAATTGTTAAATTATGATTATATTTTATTTGAGATTATTAAGTAAATTATTGAATTTTTAATTATATATTAAATTATTAAATTTTTATTTTTGTGAATCTGGATATTTGAAATATCCACCTGCATCTGTTGCGGATATTATCCATGTCTAGATCCGCACTTTATTTACGGATCTAAATATAAAAATATAAATGTGGATCTAAATTTGAATGCACATACATCTGGATCCGAATCTAAATTTTACCATTCCTAATAAATACTCTGTGGTTGGTCTCATGTCCTCTTCAGTAAAAGATACAATGAAAATTGAATACCAAGTTTAATGTAATTTAAACAAGTTAGTTAATGCTAAGTATACACGCTGCACCAGTTCTTTAAGTGTGGGCAGTTTAAGCCACATAAAGAAAGCCAGAGTAAAATCTCCTCAGAGTTGGGCTCACTGTCCGTGTCCAACAATAATTAAAACACCAGAAAATTAACTGGAACCAAATAAGTTAGGAAGATCAAAGGTATACAAGATCATTTCACACACATAATGATGCCAAAAGATCATTGACCACACCATTTGCAAATGTTAGCCGGTGGACATTTTGTACGTTTTCGATAAAGGTCAAACTCGTAATAGTACACTTTTTACAATAACCTCATAGGCTTTTTACAATTTTCAACAAGTCTGGGGATCCTCACAACCAGTTGGAAATCCTTGAAACATGGAAAAGATGATGTCATCCAATGTAACCTAACAAAAGACAATTTATTGCTTAGCATTTGGGTATTAAAGAAACCAAGAATGAACGCTTCTTAATCAGGTCAAAGCAAGTGCGGCAACCTCAAGTTGTCCTTTTCCTCGGTGTATAACCCTTTAGAAGAGGGAAGTATATATGCATTCACGTGCGTATGAACCTCACATGGACACATGCATATTTATGTATGCATGCATTTGTCCTACTAACTAGGCTATCATAAATAAATAGCAAAAGCAGAAAACAAGCAAGGTCAGGCAAATGTGAGCCAATTGAAAACAACTAGCATTAATGCCGCTCTTTGCCAATCTGCACTAAGTTCCTACATCAAGATGAACACAGAAAAAAAAAAAGTGAATTTAAAGAAGTCATTCAAGAAGAGACTAGACAAAAAAAAAGCATGTGAAGGGTTATAAGCCCAACTGTTCTTTCTTTAGATTGAGAATCTTGGATCTCTCGAGCAATAATTTTAGTGGTTCCCTAGTAGCAGGATTTTAATACCGAGTGCAGTTTTCTCTAAAATTGTAATTCACAAGCCAAGTGCTTCTTCTAATTGAAAGCAACATAACAATTCTACTAGTCATTTGCATATCACATAATAACAAACTAATAATGCATTCTGAGGAAGAGAAGAAACATCATGTCACATTACTGTTAAGATTAGACAAACACACAAGTAGATCCCAAACTTTTGTCAAACATCAGATCTAAATGCAAAAGAATTGATAAATATTCCTTAATTTCAATATACAGCTAAAATTTCGTTTCATTTTAGTATATGGCTGCTTCAATCTGATTGAAAGTAAAAGTAACTTGAGAAGAAAAAAATGAGAAATGGATCAGTTTAGTTTCCCGAGCAACCAAAGAAGAATAAAAACACACATCGGCAATAGATTTCGGCGAACTCCGACCATTATGCAAGGTAGTCGCCTTGAAACTGAGGAAACCAGTCCCAGCAAGCAACACACTTTTTATCCTCTGCGGCCAAGATTTCGATTAAGTGAAATACACTTGAATTAGGAATCACTTATGTCTCCATCATTTTCTAAGAAATTCAACCACTTTCTTCAGCTTGCGATGTTGCAAGAAACTGAACGTGAGTGTGCCAAATGTGATACATTTGGAGCACAGCCTATTGCAGTAATCTTCACCTTTACCTGGCCATTCATGCGATGCCCATTGATCAGAATAGAGTAGGTATGGATATCCGGCACCAACACAAGACGAAGTAGACTGTGAGAGAACATTAGAGCAAAGTCCATTCTCTCGGCCTTGAAGAATTTATCAGTAAGGGTGCTAAAGCTTCTGATGTCAAAATTGAACTCGGACTTCTCTAATTTGTAAGAGAGTTACTGCGCGCTTTTAAAAGATATTTAGCTTTTGACAAGCCATCAAAGAGTATAATCACAGTCTTTGTACAAAGTGCAATGTTTAAACTGTCATCTAATTTAACATATAATATACACCGATGAGTATATTCACAAGTGGAGATAGCACAATAATTCCTATGAGTGACGAATTGAACATAACAATATTCAGGTAAATTCAATTAGAAACCATTTCATTGTAAAGAATAATGGCTTCCTCTACATTTACTAATCTAAAATAACCATAGATCATGGAGTGCAACCTTGTGAACTATCGTCTCATTTAACACATAATGTACACCTGCAAGTGTATTCACAAGTAGAGATAGCGCAACAATTCCCACGAGTAATGCATTGGACGTAACAATATTCGGTGAATTCCATTAGAAACCATTTCTTTGTAAACAATAATAGCTTCCTCTACATTTGCCAAACTAAAATAACCATAGATCATGGAGTTATAGGAAAGAAGATCAGGATTGAACTCAAATTTTTTAAAAAAACTTGAAAATCCTTTCTATCTTCCATATCGCCTCTAAAGTAGAGGCTGTCTAATGAAACTCCATAGGTCACCAGATTGGGAAGCATTCACAAATCAATCATTGCTTTCAAAAGCTAGGAGGCTTTGACAATTTCATTTTAAAAGTCACCATGTAAGCTGTACGCCTTGACCATTCATCTCCGTCACCAGCATTTGACTCTATTCCAATCACTATAACTAATGAGTCCATGAATTAAGCCGCTGTAAAGAACCATATCAGGAGCTATATCCCTACTCTCCATTTCAAGACAAGATCTACGGCTTTCTCTATGGCGCCATCTTTATAGAGTCCCTCCATGACAGCACCATAAATAATTAGGTTTACTGGATAAATACCACCACACTCATCTGTCATTTTCACCATAAGCTTATGTCTCGGCGGAGTGAAAGTAGCATTCCCCAACTTATTACCTTTAATAAGAACCCCATAGGTGACAACATTATGCCTACAGCTAAACAGTATCATTTTTTTTGAATAAATTTGTGCTTCAACAAGTCTTTTCTCCCCACAATTATTGTGGTACATGTGACCACGTTAGGACGAGATCCAGTCCCAAAGATTGATCCCGTACCAGCAAGGACTTCAAAAACTCTACTCATATTAGAAATACAGTTAATTTCAATAGTAATTGTGACAAAAGTAGGCCTTAAATTCAAATCAACCAACCTATTGTAAAAACTAATAATAGTGATATATTTCCGTTTACAAGCAAGAGTACCAAACACATTGTTAAAATCGTCCAAAGGAGGAATAGGACGCATCGAAAGCATGTAATTAAATAAGGAAGTTGCTTTATCAACACTTAGTATATACTTAATTTGCATCATCGGTGTAGGAATTTGGCCAATTTCGGGTGAACTCTTTTAGGAAAAAGAGGTTGTCAGAAACCTAGGGTGTCTGATGGAAAATAGAAGCATTTGGTGGACAAGAGGGATCGGCGTCGTTCTTTATCCAGTGAGAGAAAATTAGAAGACATGATCTGATGCTTGAGCTGTGAGCTGGTACTATTTGCGAGTAGCTTTAAATTGTGACATAAATATCGATGTAACAAAATCGATGTCGTTTAGGTGTTCATTTTTTGTTGGCTGCGTTGCCATCAATACTACTCGTTTGTTGAAAAGAGTCTTCAGTTGTGTGTGTCTTCTTTGTCACCCATGTGTCTTTATCAACATCACTTATTACTAAGTTTGAAAGAGTTCGAAAGGTCTAAGCCAAATGCAACCTCAAAATTAGCCCAGATGCATAAGTAGGTTTATTCACAGTTTTTGTATGGTGTGAACTCTCATCTCATTGATCACATAATATACACTTGTAAGCATATTCACAGGTGGACATAACGCACCAATTCTCTTTAGTAAGGAATTGAATGTAACAACTTTTGAACAAATTCAATTAAAAACCGTTTCTTTATAAATTCTAATAGTGTAATACCTGAAAATTAAGTAAGTAATTATTAATATTATTTTGAATTCACTGTTTTGATTAATAATTCATTTTTGTATTTTATTGTTAAATTTTTTCATTACGTCATTATTATTATTATTGGTATTTATTATTGCTATTAATGTTATGGTGCATTTACTTTTTGGATTAGAGAATTAGAATCCAGAATCGAAATGATTGATGTCGTTTTCTTTGCAAAAATTAAGAAGGAATCAGAATTGAAATTATGGGGCCCACCATTATTTGGAAATGGGGAATGAGAGATTGATTCCCATGGGAGAAGTGGAAATCAATCTCTCATTTTCTAAAATTCTCATTTTGCCCCTCTCTAAAATTAAAAATATCCACTTTGCCCTTATTTATAGTTAATTAATATATTCTAATTAATTAATATATTGATACATTATTAACAATAATTATCAATAATTATAATTTTTGAATAAATAATCACAATAATTAATATATTATTATTATTATTATTATATTATTATAGTTAATTAATTAATATAATTATTATAACTAATTAATATATTAATATATTATTAAAAATAAATATTAATAATTATATTTTTTGAATAAATAATCACAATAATTAATATATTATTATTATTATAATTAATTTAACATTATAATAATTATTAATATAATTATTATAATTAATTCATATATTATCATAATTGATATAATTATTACTATTAATTAATATATAAATATATCATTAACAATAATATATTAATAATTATAGTTTTTGATTAAATAATCACAATAATTAATATTTTATTATTATTATAATTAATTAATTTACCATTATAATAATTATTAATATAATTATTATAATTAATTCATATATTATCATCAATTAATTGATATAATTATTACTATTAATTAATATATAAATATATCATTAACAATAATATATTAATAATTATAGTTTTTGATTAAATAATTACAATAATTAATATGTTATTTTATAATCATCATTTTATATTTTAATGATAGTGATTATTTATTAAAAAATTATGATTATTATTATTAATTATTATCAATAATATATTAATTATTTAATCAAAAACTATAATTATTAATATATTAAAATAGTATATTGAATTATAATAACATATTAATAAATATTTTAATAATATATTATAATTATTTAATTATATTAATGGTAATCTAATTCATTCCGATTCCAATTTAATAAACGTAGTATTAATGTTAATAATAACTTTATCTTGGTGCTTGGACTTATTTGTTATTGGGCCTAGTTTTAGCCAATGCCCATTTTAGCCATTTCATGCAAGCCCATTAGCTAAAAATCCTGGGTGCAAACAGATAACTTAAAGAGAGAAAATGAGAGCTTGCTTCCTCTACTTCACCTCGTCCGCTAGGAGAGGTTCATTGAGAGAGGCCAAACCTTTTCTTGTTTTTATCTTTTAAGTGCAACAATGGTTGGGATATTGTGGAGGAGGTATTTAACGTCTGTATTTTTAAAACATTTGAGTACCCTGTTGATATATATAAATATATCTTAAAATTATTGGTTTGACCTCCATGATTGTTATGATTCTTGAGATTTTGCATGATTTTCATAGGTATTATGTGTTGGAAAATTATTACTTGAACGAAAACCATGAGGATTAAGGAAATGTGCTGGATTTAAATGACAGTCACTCACTTCAAAAATTATTCAAAATTTTATATTTTGAGGTATAAAAATATGTCGATATCTGGTGAAATTAGATATCTTGAGGGTTACATAGAATTTTATTTCATCCAATAATGTCTTATATTCTATTTTTAATGAATCTTCAAATTAGGCTCTGTAGAAAATTCGCATTTCTGCAGTGTTGTAAGATTGAACAAAATGTTTAGACCGACCAAAATTTTTCAAAGATTATGAAATTTTCTAGATCTACTCCTATATATGTCTAGTTTATCATATGTAAAATGGTGGTACTAACTCCTTGCATTTTAGATGCCGGGTAGATTTTCCATGCTTTTAGACTTTCATGTAGGGGGTGATAAATTCCGTGAATTTTCGAACTTGCTTCCTTTCTTTTTGTCAGAGAATCGATCTGCAGAGATGTCGATGATGAATAAAACTTTGGCCAATACTGTGAACTTCTTTGAGGTCAGTTTTAACTTGTAACCTCATGGATTAAATGTTGATAGGTTATTTATTGTTATTTTGCCTATTGGAGATGGATTTGTGGAGTGAATTCTTTAGCTTTTTTCTAACAAAATTTGGAATGAATTTCATCTAAGAACATTAGGGCTAAAACCAAAATTTGTAATTCATTGAAACTAAATAGATTCAGAACTTTTATGCTTTGTCATTCTTTGCATGGTTCATCAATATACAAAAGTAAATATTAGCACATCTGATTTTCAACCTTGATCATCCATCTCAGTCAAAAGCCTTTGATCAAAATCTCATAGGTAGCCATAGTAGACCTACAACAATGATAAATACACATTTTCTCTATATTTTACTATTAATTTCGCCATCTTTTTCTTGTTTTAGTCTTAAATATTATAATTATTTTAGTTAATTTTTAGTTTAGTTATTTTATTGAATTGTGTTTTATTATGTTAATTGTTGTCTTAATTTTTTGTTATTGTAGATTGTATCCTGAATTTAATATTTGCTAGTTACTTTTAATTTTTATTTTTAATTACATTATTAAATAGGGAATTAATTGGAGATTATGAATAAAAAAGGCATGAAGAAGTTCAATTTAAAAAGCAATCAAGATTAAATTGGAAATCAATTGAAAGACAAGAGAAAATAAAGTAAAGAACCCGTGGCTAACAAGAATTTGAAGACCATAATCGGAAGACAATTTCCTCGAGCCTCGAATGGACATACATTATTGGAAAATAAACAATTCACTTTGGTAATTGCATGTTCATGGCCATAAAAAAGAAGGAATGGAAGTCCGAATGCGATTCTAAGTGGAGAGCAGGAACAAGACTAATCAAAACAAATTAAAAAACAAAGCTTCTTGGCTTTAGAATTGGAAAGGGTCGGCGCCCAATTTTTGGCATCATAAATAGCCAACCTTTGGCTTTTGAGAGGCAGCCTGCACACAGCAAAAAGCGGATTGAAGAGAGTGAGAAGCAGCCGTAAGAAGAGGAAAAAAAGACAAAAGAGGGAGGAGGAAGCCGCACATGGTTGAGGATCAAAGAAATAAGTTGTCCTTAGCTTTCACCGAAAGTTCTAAAATCAGTTGACCTCTCTTTTTACATGTAGAATCCAATACTGTTGAAGAAGCCCATGTAGGTTTGTCAGGAAAAACCTGAAAGATTCTCTTCTCTTGAGTCCAATGCATAGCCCAAGGGGGCCTTTGGCCAAGCAAAAAGAAAGGGGTGGTGAATTCAAAACCCTAAATATGTCATGTGATTTGTATTCAATTTCTATCATTCAATTTATTTAATTGAAATTGTTTATGTTCTTTTATAATTAATGCTTATGATTTTAGTCTTGTCTTATTTAAGTGGCTAATTAGATTGGATTTGAATAGATTCTATTGCTAGATTAACATTCTTGATCCATAATTGTCTTGATATTTTAATCATTAGTAGCAAATTGGGATTAGTGATTTCAATTGAAGAACATAACTTAGGTTAAATAATCTAAACCTGTGTGTTCATGGCCTAGATCAACATAATATCTTTCTCCACCAAATGCTTCCATCATCTTAAATTTAAAGAGCTTGTTTTAAATTATTTAATGGTTAAAGATGAACTTGTTTTGCCTAAAAACTCATTAAAGAAAGGTCGAGATTAATACAACTTATTGTTATCTACAGTTGATAGTTTCAATAGAGATTGATGATATAATTGATATATTGATTATGTGCATGTTTGGTGGCAACGAATGATCCTTTGACCAAAGTTTTCATCATCGTTATTTCTTTATCCCTTGATTAGAGTTTTTAATTAAATTATTATTTTCATAATTTTAATCTCTTTATTTCTTACTATTTAGTTAAAAATTAATAAAACCCCTATTTATTTATAGTTGAAATTTTCTTTAGTTAGATTAATTTATTATTATTATTTTATTTTATTTTGAATCTTTATTTTAGAATTGATAATAAATATAATTAGGATAATCCTCGTGGAATCTATACTAATTGTTTATATTATTAATAAGGCTTTAAATTTAGTGCACCTAATAACACTACTAAACAAAAAAAAAAATCTTATTAAATCACTCCGTGAAAGTAATAAAAATTTTCTTAAATTACATTTGTTGTAATTTACAACCAAGTTTTTTAGTGCAAAAGTGAGCAACAAAACAGTGGCATCAAGTGAGCCAATGAATGAATTTTGCCTGACTTCAAGTTATATTAATGTAACTTAGGGAAGCCCAAGTAACAAAACTAAAGCTAGACACTTTGGAACCCACCAAAGTAAAATATCAGCCTGCTAATAATGACTTGTCCTTAGAAGAGCACAAAACAAAATTTTGAAATCTTGCAAAGGAGGAGGGGATCTATTATCGGGAGAGCATCTCAAACATTTGCCCTGATTCGATTAAAATTGACAGTTGGCATCATAGAGTAACAAAAGAGCAAAAGATAAAGATAAAGATAAAATAGTATGAGCAGTACATTAAAGACAAAACAGAACAATGCTAAGACAAATTTTCAGGAGTGACAAAAGCAAGAAAACCTTTGACCAAAGTCGTCCACTGAAAGTATGCTGTACAAAAGTTGTCTCTTGCAGTCTCGGGTCAACCATGCTCTCACCATCGTTTCTCTCCGAAGCATATGGATTGCATCGAAGCAACTAGAGGCGTCATTGATTTTAAGAAAGAAAACTTGTTGGAGAGATGAAATTTGAAATTTTAATTCAGAATAGGAAGCATGGAAATTCATACTTTTAAGTTGTGCAATTCATATACTAATATGTGAGAAGAAGCAGACCCAATATCGCTAAGAGGAATAAAATTATTAAAAACCAAATCAACTAGAAGATTCATAGACAATAAAATTTTTGTGCATTTTCCTAACATCCATCCTCAATCTAGTAACTAAAGGCATGTTCAATATTGTTTCGGAATTTGTATTTTTTAAAAACAAAAATGAGAATAAAATTGGTGTTTGGCAATTGTTGTATTTGAGTTTAAGTATGTGTCTGATATTATTTTTTTGTATCTTATATTTTAAAATTGAAAACAACAATATGCCTTTGGTAGACACAATTGAAAATAATAAAAATAGTGAATATGTGTTCGGTAGTGCCATTTTCAAAAATAAGTTTTACTAAATATTTAAGTCATATTTATAGTTAAAAAATAATTATTTAACTAATACATATACAAATGTACTATAAATAATTTAAATAAAATAATTATAAAAAATTACATGTTGATATGGTTTGAGTATTCGCATTAATAAAAAAGCTTTTACATCATCATTGTGTTTATACTATAATTAAGATATATATTACAACACATATGATTTAAACAAAATAATTATAAAAATTCACATGATAGACATCATGCATTACGTGTGTAATCATACCACATAGAAGTTGTACTTCTATCTCTTATAACATTCATTTTTGCAACACTTATTGAAAATAAATCAATATTAGTAAGTAACCTACTAATATCTCCTTCTTCATTGGTAACCATATCTTGCACATTAAAGTCCTTAAACAACTTATCACTTGCATTTTTTTATCAAATAAAATTATGTAAAACTTAACATGCAATCGGAATTAGACATTGCTTATGTAAACTATACTTATGCAGATTCCTCAAAATTGAAAGTCATGCTTTTTAAACACTAAAGCATCGCTCAATTATATTATGTAATGATGATTGTCTATAATTAAACAATTGTTGGGGACTTTTAAGTGCTCAACCTGATTTTTTTATAATCACGTAAATGATATCTCTCATATGTATATAGTGTCATGCTTATGTAAACTATACTTATGCAGATCCCTCAAAATTGAAAGTCATGCTTTTTAAACACTAAAGCATCGCTCAATTATATTATCTAATGATGATTGTCTATAATTAAACAATTGTTGGGGACTTAAAACTCGATTTTTTTATAATAAATAATCTCTCATAATATAAAAAAATAAATTTATATATCTAGAATCCACAACATATTAATCTAAAAAATATTAACAATAAAATTGGACTTAATAAAAAAAAGGCCAAAGATACTATATAAATAAATAAATAAATAAATAAATATATATATATATATATTAGTGTGTAAAGTGATACATGTGTATCACGAGTATGTAATTATTGTATGTGCGATCCTTTACAGATAAGAGACAACTATAAAGTAGATTCCTTAGGATAAGGACGAGTAAAGTAAATAGTATTATGAATAGTATGTAACAGCAGATCCCTTGAGCCTATAAAAGGGAGCTTCTAGTTTGTGTCAAGGCATAGTCAAATAGAGTCCCGAGTGTGCTTGTAAGTGTGATTTTAAGCAACCAGCCATTGAGTAATAAAAATCCAAAATTGGTATCAGAGCTAGCCTTCCCAAATGGAAACCCCTGGGTATTCATTAACAAAGTATGCTTTGTGGTTTCCCATAGATTCGGATCTTCCACATCATAACTGTTAACCGGATACTAATTTGTTGTTCCCCTTTTCCCTGAGAAGTAATAGTACGAGGACAACCTCGAAGGGTACACCACCTCGTTATAGATCAAGAGAGCCATTTGTAGTGGGTCTTCTACTTGTAGGGCAATCCCTAAGAAACTTCAAGCTCATGGAAACCCAAAACAACCAAAGATCAGATCCCCAGTCCTAGCTTGAACCATCCACAACTATCAGGGTTCCTACTAATAGTTTCCCCTCTCTAAACTTCTAATTCGAAACACAAAAAGATGAAAACAGAGAAAGAGCAATTCGGTCTTTCAGATTGAACACTTTTGACCCATACAAATACTATTATATAAACACCACCCTAAACTCCTTTAGAGCCATCATACCCATCAAACAGCTAAAGTTTAAGTCCATCTACAAGTCCTCGGAAATCATAGTACAATCCATATCCTTAAACACCAAAGAAACCTACCTGCCTATTCTCTCTGTACTAGAGATAACTAGGTATAGAAGAGAAAACTATAAGGGATTATACCTTGGAGCCATCCAGATAGGATTACAACCATTGTTCCTAGTTAGAAAAAAGGTAACTTGCTTCGTAGCCATCCTGGATATCAAATGGAAAACCTTTGAAAAGGCATTCATTACATCAGTAGAAGTAGGGCTAAACTAAGGACATGTAGTCCTGCAGGTGGAAACAAATTTCACCTTTGATCTTCACAAAACTTCACTCTCAAAGTCCATCAAAATACTAATCCAGCTCAATGGGTTAGCTATGAAGCCGGATGAATCTGCTCTGGCGATTCACCACTTGATGACCTATACGGTGCAGACTCACATGTTCTCTATGAGAAGTATTGGTAAGCCTATCACTGGATTTATCACTGGTGAATGAAAGGTGATCTAGCCCAGAACATACAGACAAAGCTAGCTTATTTTTCCCCCTCAGTAGATAAACAAGTATGAAATCCAAAGCAAGCCCTAACAGGTCTATAATATCCCTAAAGTTGACAGGATGCAGGATGGAAGGATCTTGGTTTCTTTTCCCAAAGAGACCAAACCTGTGTACGCTTATGAAAGATGCCAGATTGAAGGGAGACATTTGTCTTCCTGCACACATATGTCTAGGAGATCCTATTCTACGCGATTCATGGGTCTCATCCATATGATCAACACACTAGATCTTATCAATGAATTTGTTAGGAACCAAACAAGAGGAATAACCTCGGTTAAATGGATAATCTAGGAGGCTAATCCAATAGAGTTCAGACCTATTGAAAAGGCAGTTAATTAGAGAATATAAACTCTGTGGAGCAAAATGAAGCATTAACAGAGATCCTCACGAACTAACAGCAGATACTAGCCTGTATGGTAGCACTAGAGGTGAGAGTGAAGAGGCTTAAGAAGTCTCATAAGATGACAAACCTACAGCTATCAGACATGCATGACAAGGCCAGGACGATAAAAGTGATATTCAGAACTAAAGTAGATGATGATGAGGGGATAGAACGGACAAGGCAACGCTTTAGAACCTAGAAGAAGGATCAGCCAACAAAATCATGATAGATCTAGGAAGAAAGCACAACAAGCAATAACAAAAAGACATTTTGGAGAGACTGCTAGATGCCACAACAATACCCATGGCCGATTAAAGCTTCTGGATGGGGAGATGACCTGGAACCATGCAAATCATCTGATGAATCGTCTCAAGATTCAGATGACTTTGCTCTAAGGCTGATCATGATGGAACAAACTGATCTTATAAATCTAACTTATACAAATACTAGGAGAAAGTTCACAACCTTTACACATGAGCAGGGACAAACATTTAATCCAAAAAATCCAAGTGGAACCACACAGCAAGAAGAAGGAAACATCAAGGACGAAGATATGCCACAGGCCTCTAGAGGAGGATTAACTAGAGTACTAGAACAAAACCCAGTAAATGAAGAAGTGACCTAGGAAACAAGAATAAACCTAGGCCATTCAACCATGGGGAAGATGTTTTGGAACATAGACAATGTAAAGCCTAAAGACAGGATAGCCTACTTAGAAAAAATGGATGCTTGGTATGAAGGAGAATGCTAAAGGGCTTCGCAGCTAACCAGACGAGCTGCAATGATGAGAGTTGTAGCAAGCTTTATAGGTTTGCTGAGGAGATGGTGGGGGTATAAAGCTCATAAGAGAGATAAGAGAATACATCCTCAACAAAGAGAATTATTGTAGAGCTATGATGCACAACCTATTAATGAACTTTATCGGACCTTACCAAAAGGAGGAAGAAATGACAGAGAAACAATTCTTTCAGAATAAGTGCTGTGACGTGAGACAAATAGAAGAATATTACATGGAGCAGGAAAGGCTTTATTACATATTCAATAAGTCTTACGACACAGTACATAGAACTTTTATTCTGAATATGCCCAAACCTGTAATAGAAATGATAGAAGCTAAGTTTAAAGTAGAAGGAATAACAAACTTAGCAAACCAAAGCTTGGCTCAGCTTTACAAGATGGTGATAGAGTAGATCTAGAGCCACTGCAGATCCCAAAACCTGAAAAGGCACATGAAGCAGTTGGAAAGGACGTCCTTTTAGAAATATTGTGATGACAAGCCAAATACGTTTGGATGCTAGCACAATGATAAAACTTGTTCATGCAAGATCCCTAAGAAGAGAAAGAAGTACTGGAAACCATATAAAGGAAAACAAAATACAGGTATGTCAAGAAACGTAAGCATTTAAAAAATACATGATGATACTTCATATGTGGGGAAAAGGGGCACTACGCTAAGCAGTATAAGAAAAAAAAGGGAGGATACCAGTAAAACTACTCCAAATAGTAGAACAACCTGAGTTTGATGATGGCTGGTATAGCTGGAGCAGTAAAAGAGAAAGGGCAATCCTTGCCTCACGGGAAGAAAACAAGACAGGTGAAAGCGACTTGGTCAGCATAGAATCATCCGAGAGAGAAACAGAATCAATAATTATGCTGGTGGAAGACCATAAGAGAAAACAGTCTAAGCTCATGAATGAGCAAGCTTGGCCCATAGATTTGAGCATGCAAAATGCTACATTCTTTAGACCCTACATAAAGGTCATCTTAAAAAATACAGAACATGAACGGGAACATGTGGCATTCATGGCACTAATAGACATAGGAGCAGTAAACTATATTGTGAGAGAGGTATGCCTACCCAGACATTATTTTGTTCCTACCTAGGTGGCCTTTTCAATAGCCAATAGAGAAAACTTCTGCAGCCATAAGTATATAAGGCCGCTGAAAGTCTTACAATTTGGAAAAAGGCATAGTTTCTTTGCCTTTGACTATATAGAAGAAGATCTACTATTGGGCGCTGATTTTCTCAAGCTAATAGCACAATTTGGGTTCTTTCTTGAAGGATTCCCTTACATAGTATTGGATCCAGTACATGGAGTAACTCGCAACTTTCTCCTACCCTGGATAGAAAAATACCCCATCTTTAGGGAGGGTGAATGTAGCAAAATGATACGAAGAAAGACAATCCAAAAGTTTGAAGCCTAAAAAAAGGAACTATTAGAGTGATGTGTAGAACTCTCAAATAAGTTTTGGGCCAAAGAACAACACTTCGTATCTCTGCAGTACAAAAATGGGTGGATCATGTCGCATCAAGCAGTATCACATCCAGGGATGCCTCATGATGAAGAATTTTGCAAATAGGAGATTTAGACTTTGTTGGATCTCAAGCTAATAATGCCCTCAAAGTCCAATTGGGCCAGTCTAGCATTTTATGTCAACAAGCACTCAGAACAAGTCCGTGGAAAGAAAAAGTTAGTCATTGATTACAGGAAACTCAATTATTGCCTTCAAGACATTAGGTACCCCATTCTACGCAGAACATACTTGCTGAAAAGGATAACTAGAGCAAAAGTCTTCTCAAAGTTTAAAATAAAGTCAGACTTTTGGCAGATTGGCATAAAGGAAGAATACGAGTACAAGACGATTTTCGTGTACTACACATGGCCACTAAGAGTGAAACGTGATGCCTTTTGGACTAGAGAATGCCCCATCAGAGTTCTAGAATAGGATAAATAAGGTTAACAAATCTATTTTGGATTTATGCCTGATTTTTATTGATGATGGTTTGATTTTTAGCAAAAGTGAAGAGAAGCATGAGAGACACCTGTCAAAATTCAAGGAACTGATGCACAGGTATGGACTGGTCCTATCAGAATCTAAGATGAAGATAAGCCTGGAAGTTAGGGCTACACATTAAAGAAGGATATCTGATTCCTCAACCACACATTGTTGGGAAGATATTTCAATTCCCAGAACAGCTGTCATCCAGAAAGCAAATCCAGCAACTCCTCGGGATAATCAACTATGCTGCTGACAACATTCAGAATCTGACAAAGATGACGAGTCAGATTTCCAAACACCTAAAGAAGGGTGCTTCACAATGGTCAAACAAAGCGACAAAGGCGGTAAAGGAACTAAAGCAAAAGTGTCGGCATCTGCCACTTTTAAAGATTCCCAATAATGGCCAGCTCATTCTCCAGACAGATGCTAGTGACAACTACTACGGTGCATTATTGATAGAGGAATCTAAGGGAAATATGAGAGTATGTGGCTATAAATCTAGGCAGTTCAATGATGCTTAGAGCCACTACCCATCTTTAAAGAAAGAAGTCCTTGTAGTCACAAAAGATATTAAAAAGTTTTAGTTCTTTGTCTCTTTAACTCCTTTTGTAACGGAAATCAATTATAAGTACTTGTAGGGATTACTCAAGCGTAAAGAAAGCAAAATCCCAGACCTTCAATAGGCAAGGTGGTCAGAGTCTCTTTCGAGATTCAAATTCGAGGTTAAGCACATAAAAAAAGAGTCTATCACAGTTGCAGACTTCCTTTCCCGACCTATCACCATGCTAAGGAAAACCATATCATAACACTGAGGGGAAAGAACATTCAGAAGAATAAGCTTGCCGAAACATAAGAATGCATGAACATCTAAATGGTATAAAGAAAGGGCCTAATTCCTGAAGGATATCTCAATCTTCCTTTCATGACTCCCTCTAGAACTCAAAGATATAATCTTCTAGAAGGTCATTGGCCACAAAGGAGGATTTGACAATGATGCTCTCCATTGGAGAGTATGGATGTTAATCAGCAGGTAGGAATTCTGGCCCAATTACAAAAGAGTCAGCCATGGGCCGTTCGAGCCATTCCTTGACTAGGACCAAATGCATGAGATTGCGTTTAAAGTAGGATGCAACTTCCACTACGTGGTAGACGAGAACACCAATTAGGGACATTATGTCATCTGTGACATAACCCTCCAGGCCTATTACATATTCTCGTACTGGTTAAACATGTACCCAGTTGTGCTCTTATTCGAACTTAACTTGATCCATACAAGCAGGAGGTACAACAAAAGACGGTGATTTAACCGAATGTTCAGCCCCATATTTGAAGATATCATGATAATGAAGCTGATAAATGGGTATCACATCACCTATAGTATAATAGTAATAGTCTACCTTATGGATATTTGGGGAAGGTACAAGCCTCTGATGGTCTAAGTTATTGAATATGAGCATCATCATGAAGAAATCGATGCCATGTGGTCAGGATGTCTTATAGCAAGAAAGGCCCTAAGAGAGATTTATGAGACTAAACTAATGTACAACATGCATAGTCCTGTCTCACCTCAGTTTCAAGGAACCCCGGATCTCTTTTATCAGGAAGAAATCAGAAACATGCACTTTCATGATGACAATGAAGGGAGAGAGGAGCTACAGAGGCAATACGATGGCTACCTGAAGTGGAAAGGCAAAATAGGAGAAGTTACTCCATCGAAAAGACCTAAAGTCGACATGTGGAGGAACTAGTTAGACGAACTCGAGCAGTGGCTAGACCATGGATCAAACCAAGAGGTTTGGCCAACATCTGGACGGGTGTAGAACCAGCAGCAAGGAGGAGACGATGATTCGCTAGAGACACGGGAAAGGATCGAGATGGGATTCAGGACCCCATCAAACGACACGATGCCAAACAGTGATAACAACTGAGGAAGCGAAGTGGACCCTGTAGTGGAAGCGATGGTGATAATAATAGAATAGATATTTTAGTGTGTAAAGTGATACATATATATTACGAGTATGTAATTATTGTATGTGTGGTCTCTTACGGATAAAGGATAGTTGTAAAGTAATTTCCTTAGGATAAGGATAAGTAAAGTAAATAGTATTATAAATAGTGTGTACCAGTGGATCCCTTAAGTCTATAAAAGGGAGCCTCTGATTTGTGTCAAGGCAAAGTCGAATAAAGTCCTAAGTGTGCTTGTAAGTGTGATTGTAAGCAACCGGCCTTTGAGTAATAAAAATCCAATTTCACCACTCGATGACCTATAAGGTGCAGATGATCTGGTGTGTTGATCATATGGATAGGACTTATGAATCGTGCAAAGCAGGATCTCTTAGGCATATGTGTGCCATCGTTTATGTTCCAGAACATTTTCCCCATGGTTGAGTGGCCTAGGTTCCTCTGGATGTGGAAACCTAAATTCTAGTATATTTAAGGCATCCATAAATGCCCTGGATTTATTGGCAATACCTTCCCAATTGGTATATACAAATATGAACATAATGTCAAAAAGAACATGCACATATAATATTTTAAGTTATTTAAGCCTTTTTATCTTGATATGAGGTCTGTTTATGTGTTGCTAACCACGTAGCAATGTGGGTACCATCAATTACACCAATACACATCTATAAAAATATGTAATAATTATTAATTTATTAGCCAACTGTTAATATCACATAAGAATTGAAGTAACATGTATTAAATTTCTTACCTCAAAATATGAGAAAAAAAACTTTGGATTGTTTCTAATCTCTAATGGATTATTTTTACATGTCTGTAAAAATATGTAATAATTATTAATTTATTAGCCAACTGTTAATATCACATAAGCATTAAAGTAACATGTATTAAATTTCTTACCTCAAAATATGGGAAAAAAACTTTGGATTGTTTCTAATCTCTGGTGGCATCTCCCCTTGAGATTTTGCTTTTATAATATGTTTTGCCTAGTGACAAAGAGCTTTTAGCACATGCTTAGAGTGGGTAAACACAGTATCAACGGAACGTTAAAAATTCTTAGTTACAACTTGTACAATGACGTCATGAGACAATATATATAAGCACATTGCCATGTACTCCTTGATACAAACATGTCTATCATGCTTTAACAAAGGTAAATGTTCAAGTTTATAACATAATCAAATAAAAACTTCTTTATGCATGCGAAACATGTTATACATCTTGAACAAATTCAATACCGAACAATTGTCCTGTATAATATTGCATTTTAATAGCATGTTGTTGTTTCTCATATATTTTTATAGCAATGGCTACCTCTGAAACCTTTTCTTTGATATCTAATGAACTTTCAATATCATCATCTTCATTGTTCTTCGTTTTTTTGCTCTGATTAAAAAAATTCACAAGTTATATCTCAAGCATATCATAATTAATAAAATGAAATGAACGTACAAATATAAATTCATACACCAGGTAATAATATTGTACCAAATAAATAAATAAATAAAATCATTACAAAGTTCAACTCATAAAAATAAAATAAAGTTTAATAAATAAAAGTACTACAAAGTTCAAACCATAAAATAAATAGGTGGATAGTTCACAACCAACAATATCTCGGGTAAGCATATTATATATTAAAGAACATACTACAAATTAGTTAACCAATATTTTTTCTATTTTCAGGCATGCTTAGAAAGCTTTCCTCCATTTAATACTAGTCACTAGCTTATCCATTAATTTGTTGTATGTATCTCCATCAATATCTCCAAATTTCTCCACAACTTTAATACACTCTTTAATTGACCACTTTTCAGCACATTGAAAAGTTGACTTTGCACTTTTACATTTAACCATCTTCAATCTAACATTCACCATTGAACTAGCCATTTTAAAGTAGTTGTCAAACTCACTCTTATTCTTATTACCACACTCTTTTGAACTTGCAATTGGCCAACAAGCCCTTTTTCTTGTCCTACTCTCAAAAAGAGGTTCCATTGAATCGAAATCATCCTCAATATCAATACGAACTCCATGACTCAAAAAATTCTCTTTCAATTCATGATCCTAATTCGAGGACAACAGAACGTAGTTAGAGGAAAAACGTAAATAGCCAAAAGTTGTAGTAGTGTTAAATATCTCTCCTAGAGTTTGGTAGTGCTCTAATCTTTTTTTACAATATGCCTTCACTCCAAGCTCTCTTTATGGAAAAAAATAATGTATAAAATCAAAAAAAATATTTTATTTTCATATGAAACTATATAATATACTGTGAATATAGATTTTACCTTAATATATTCAACCAAAACAACTTCTGGTGCTATAACCATATTTGAAATAAGATTCCAATCAAACCCAGTATGAGCTATTAAGTTAGAAAACTCTTAATTTTTTGCGCAATCTATTAAACTTGAACTTAAGTTGCCCTGTATTGAATCTTTTTTGGGTTTGTTCAAATAACTCATCACTTATAGTGGTCTAAATTTTCTTAGTAAAAGTTGATGTTTGTAAATCACCATTTTTAACATGCACAATAAGAATAAAAGTGGTTTTAGTCTTGCTAGACCAATCAACCTTATCCTTATGATTAACATCATATGGATCCATATCTTGTCACAAAAAAATTAAAAAAAATAAAATATATCAAATATTAATCAAATTAAAGAGATTGCTCTTAAACACACTTAGCTTAAACAAACTAACGTACACAATATGCACAAACAGAAGATAAAAAAAAACACAGACAAAAAAAATGTAAAAGTAAGAACGCACCTTTGTGGAGCCACAAGCACATAATTCTACAACTCATTGGACAAGTATCCTAGGACCTACTTGTTATTGTTTTTATAATAACCATTTTATTTTTGTTTTTAGAATTCAAATTTGAATAAGTGATATAAAGAGCAACTTTATATATGTTGTAAAAGAAGTTGTAATTTGGCTTGAGAGATCGCTTTATAATTTGGAGAGCAACACCTGTTATTTTAGGCCAACCACAATATGTTCAACCAAACTTAAAATTGGCTTATTCCTTTTATTTATTTCAAAATTCTGGGCTTATTCATTTTTTCACGCATTTGTTCTTAACAACACAATTTCTACTTTTAAAGTAATTTCTACCATTCTCACCTTCAAGCCTAACATATGTCCCTAATTACTTTGTGATTACAACTTTACAAGCTTTGATTAAGAAATAAAAAATTACTTGAGCAGTGGATCATGCAATGTAACATGTGTTAGTGTTACTGCCTTATAAACTTAATCATACTGCCTTATTCGTAATTTATTTATTTCTCATATTTCTCATATGGGTAATAGATCTGTGTTTCTTTTTTTACAAATTAAGCCAATATCAAATTGTTCCCTTTTCTAACAAATCTTAAAGAAGTTACAAATGCAGAGCTTAAGAGACAAACATCCAATTTGCGTAAAAAACTTGAGCGAACATGATTTAGGTCTAAACTAAACAAAAAGAATCACACTCAATATTTACCCAAACAGTACCAACAAGTACAGATGAAGCAAAGAGAGCAACTACAGTAGTTGAGATTAAGTAGAGATGGAGCAGCAATAACAGTAAACAAATAGCAGTAGCCAATTTTGGGCATAGAGAGAGACAAAGTTGTGATAGTAGATTACGATTGACGAATGACTAGTAGCCACTTAGAGAGAGAGAGAGAGAGAGAGAGAGAGAGAGAGAGAGAGAGAGAGATGTGATGTAAATTTGGATAAAGAGGAAGGAGAGGGAGAGAGGGTGTTATGTACAGTTTAGGGGTTGTGGTTGAAGGAGGAGTAACATCTGCGAAGAAGAAAGAGTTGTGAATAGAGATAACAAAAAAAAAGGGTTTGGATTGGGATAAGATTTTGGGATAGAGAAATTACTTTTGGATTTTGTTCTGAAATTTATTTTTTAGTTTAATTTGTAATTCATATGGGAATGTTTTTAACACGTTTTCAATTTTATAATGGGTAAAGTGAATCTGAATTCTTTGTTTTATAATTTAATTTTTGAGTTGAGCCACCAGACATGTATTGTATTTGTATTTTTAAAATAAAAATGAAAATGAAGGTTTCAAATGGGTATCGAATAGGCCTTAATACTTCATATGCATTAAAGGATCTTACAATTACGAAGGATAGATAACCGACACTTTCTTTTTACATCATTACATATTGCTCAAGTTCACACATGAGACATTAATCTCCTTTAGCCTGCCATTCAAATAATAGGTATGTGCATGTTCATGACAAGTGCACTACTAATTGAAAACTCAATGAGTGGAAATGAGCATACGTATGTACAACCATTTGCATTTGATCTTCAAATCAACTAGATGCTAAGAGGCTTTGTGTAGGTTAAACATTGTGGCATTGCATTGGGATAACAATTGTATAATAAAAATTTAGAATCAATTAGTTAACATATGAGATGCTTAGATGTAACATGAGGCCCTAAAACTTTTTTAACAGGCATATAATATCCCAGTTATTTACAATTCAAACTCGAATATTTACATAAAATAGTAGACTTTCCACATGATATATGATCTATTAATTATGAGTTGATTTAACATTTTTAAATAATAATTTTAACAAAATTAGTAAAGATATAATAAATTTACATCATAAAAATGTTAAATTAAATCAACTTAACTTTTAAGATATAATAGTTAGTTTTGCTAAATACTTTAATACTATACCTTTTAAATTACAATTGTCCAACCTTAATCTCATCATCTTCATAGTTCCCATCTTAGAGTCGCCATTGCTTCCTTGTGCTAAGTTGGAAAAAAACCTAGATAAACCACAAATTGGTTGAAATATCAAAAGGGGAGGGGGGGAAGAGGTAGAAAGACTACTTGAATCTTCTGCAAAATAGTCCCTTCCTCTCTTTTTCCAAGCGCGATTGTTCATCATCCACTTTCACACACGATTTTGCCAATTTGCAAGTTTTTTTTTCCCATAACACTTTCATACACCGCTTTGGTTTCACAATAACCATTCAATTCTATATTTTCATTAAGATTCATTTTCCCAATAGAAGTAAAGTCAAGCTCATTTTCATGAGTTTATTGTTGGGATAATAAAACATTTAGTGAAAACTATCACTTATAACCCAGGAATATTCATGTCATATCACCAAGAATCAACAATAAATTATGCGGAAGCATACCTGAATTCATAATGCTTAATTCCTTTATAGAGTTGTGTGGTTAACCTTTCAGATCTACACGTTCTCCTAGAGAGTCCTTTAGTTCTCTCTGCGCTTTCTCTCTGAAGATGAGATATTAGAAAGAATGGAAAGATTTCTCTTTAACATGTGACCTGAGGACCATGACCACTTATATAGACAACAGTTTCCTGCTGTCACTGGGTATTCTTAATTTTGCCCATCATAGAATTAGAATACTATTGGGTCTCTACACATTAAAAGCCCACATCCTATTAAATACATTAAAGCCCATAATACTATAAATCTTAACAGATCACTTTTAAATGGGCTTAACCTTATATGACAGTCTGCAACACATAATTATTCACATATAAGCCCAATATTGGATTAAAGATCCAACAATACTGGATTAAAAAATCCAACATTTATTTCCCATATTTTACAGGATTTGATGAGCTTGAAGATCCAAGACTAATTCTTGGTTCAGAGGTGTTCCCTTGTTGGCTACGATAACCATGACTCTCACATGTAGTCCTTCTAATAGAACCTTGACCATGGAAATAACCATTATCTAGTTTTTTTGGGTTTTTTCAGCTGATATAGGAGAGGCACCAGTTGTTGACTGCATGATAATTATGTTTAATTACTAAATGCCTCCTCTAGAGCTTTTGTGTCTTCGTCTTCCTGGATACTGTAACTTTTTCTTCAACATTCACCATTAAGGTCCATTTGGTTGCGGGACTATTATTGGGATTGGACTGAAAATAGCCCTGTCTGAAGCTCGTCTTATGTTTGACGCAATTTTCAAGTGGGAATAATTTCTATGGGTCCTATTTGGGATCAACTATTTAACGAAAATCAGAAAAATTTGTTCCATATCTTCGACGTAAGTGTCTGGTACAAGTTTGATAAATTATTTAATTATTTTTAATTAATGAATTAAAGTTTTTTAATAATTAATTAAAATATTTATTAATAATAATAAAATTCAACATATAATAAAATAAATAAATAAAATCATATTTATAAAATTTTGATTTATAGTTAATTAATTTTCATCTATTTTGATTAGAATAATTAATACCGCAAACATTGTTTTTGTTTAAATGACAATATAAAATATATATTGTTATTTTATAAAATATATATTATCATAACAGAAATATATTTAATATTTAAGAATTTGATTTTTTATAACAACAATAATTATCTTTTACAATTTGTACATTTAATTAAATTAGTGGTAAAATTGATATACAAATAATTATTATGTTTTAATTAAAAAATTTATCATTTACAATCTAATCCTACCTATTACTTCACCAAACATGATAGAATATTTTATAATCTAGTCTAATCCTATCCAATCGAATTCGGTCCAACATACCAAAAGGATCCTTAATTGTGTTGTAAAAATAATTAGCTATAAAAAGAATCAATTAAATGTTTAGTAAAATTTATCTTTACATTATTGTGAATTTTAAAATAGTCATATGTATTTAATAAATTTTACTGTTAAATAACTACAAGAATGTAAATGACTCAATTGAACATAATGTTAAATAAAATTTATCTACATATTTGTAAACATGTTTATAAAATATTTTTGATTGTTTATATATAATAATTGATAACTACAATACATATTTTATATTACTAATTTTATTTTTTATTTTGCTATCTAAATATAATTGATAATAATCATAATCTTTTTAAAGTTAATGATTTTATGTCCTAATTAATAATAATAATTTTGGAAATTTACAATAAGTATATGAGCATATATATGGAATGGTATTAAATATAAAACTGATTCTCAAAATTAGATTTTGAAAATCTATAATAGAATAGGATGATTTTGCCTAAAGTAATTTCTAAAAATATTTATCAAATACTAAAATTAACTTTTAGATTTCAAAAATCGCTTTTAAACCTCTAAAAAATAATCCCAAGCAGGCTCTTAGTGTTCAACTACAATAAAAACCAGTTAAATACTACTCAACAACTATTTAATAAGATATACGAATAGCTCGTCATGACCATTGACATACATTGAAAACCTAGATTAGCGTCCACTAAAGCCATCTCCAGAGCATTTACAATGAGGAAAAATATGTGAGAAAAATATAATGAATAGATACATACTAGACAAGCAAATGTAAACCAAAATTGTCTAATAATTGAGAGTTTTGAAGAACCAAAACTAACTCTTATAATCTTTTTATAGATAATTGAGCCTTTTCTCTCACCATAGGGCCAAAGCTTAGTGATAATAAGTCCTCTTTCATTGGGCCAAAGGCCCATTAGTGACCTATACATACTTCAGTTTACCTTTTCTAAGATAAGAATGCAAAGGAACCTCAGCCAGATAAAATATAGTACTTATTTTGACTCTATTTCTTCTTATGCTTTCTATGTTTCTTATGTCTAAAATAACTAGGATAATTACAGCTTAAAGTTGATACTTCTGTTATTTCGATACACATTTTTATAAATTGTAACTTTATTTGATTTCTATATTTTTCTTCTTCACAATATTTTTTAAGTCTTCTTCTAACATATTCTATTACTGGTAATAATGTAGCATAATTATTTATTCCTATGTTCTTTTAGTTTTAAATCAATTAATTAAATCATTGTGTAATTTTTCTCTTATCCTTCCTGGTAATTTGTCTACAAATTTTAATAATAAATCTTCATCAAAAGGTCTTCCTATATCATTCCAATATTTATAACAATAATTAGCATATTTATCAAAATATCTTAAGTCACAAATTTTTAATTGTTCTAAGTTTCAAATTGCCTTAATCTGTTTAATTACATCGTCTTTTTCGTCTACTCCTAAGATTAATTTTTCCATTAAATCTATAAAACTGATTGCTGTAATGTTTATGTTAAAACTGTCTAATTCTTTTGTTTTATTTTTCTTCATCCATTCTCTCCATCCTAAATATATTTGTTTCTCTCTACTTCCTAAAGTACTTTCTAAATATATTTAAAACATTAACAAAAGGCGATCCTTGTTATCATTCAGGAGCAATGGATTTTGGAGGAAAAGTTTTTGAAAATTAAGGTTTTTTTCTTAACAAAAATAATAAGAACTTAGTAAAAGTTTCTGCTGATTTTCTGAAAACTTCTTTTTAAACATGGTCTCCGTTGCCCCGTTTAGCCGATTAATGTGTTGAAGGTGTGTTTGGTCGTTAGTCAGGAGTTTAAAAGTATTTTTAACCAGCATGTTTTCAGAAGCAGTTACATAAACTTTGAATGGCCAGTTTTTGCTAAAACAGCTTTCACGATTTTCATAAAGCTTTTTGGGAATACTCTGTATATGGGCGAGAAACCAGTGACATATATTATGATGTTCATCCTAAATGGGGATTAGATCAGTTTGCACTGCTGGTGTAACAAGCCACGTACAAGTTTTTCCCCTAGAAAAACCCTAGCCTTTAATTTTCCCGGTTCCTCTTCTTTGGTATCAGAGCACCTCTTTTGTTCTTATTTTAAATATTTTTTATATGAGTAATTACAAGGCAGACTTCATTTTCTTTATGATATATTTTCCACGATTGCTAAGTTTGATAATAACCTCGAAAAAATATTTTCCACAATAGCTAATTTTGAAGAAATCTGTGAAGACATTTATAAAAATCCTTTTGCTATTTTAGACAAAGATTCTAATAGCTGGATAGACAATAACCCTTACATAGAAATTATAGAACGTGCTTTAGGTATTTTAGAAACTGAAATAGAAAGAATTAATAGTGAACAGTCACATCTAGACACTTTATTAGGAGAAAAATTAGGAAATATAAAACTTCCAGTAGATTACACATCTCCTTGGCCCTTTGAAATAGAAAGAAAGATAAATATTAAACATTTCACTTTTACTAATTTACCAATATATAGTTTTAGAAGGAATAATTTGCAATATTATAACATTAACAAGCAAAATAAGTTATTAGACAAATACGAGAATTTAGCATTAAAGATTAAAAATAGACTAGAAGATTTAAGAGAATTAGACAATTAGTTTATGAATTTTAAGAGATTAGAATATTTCGATTTAGAAATTAGCCATCATAGAAAACAAAAGATAAGTTTGACAGAAAGAATAAAAATTAGTTGTACTATAGAACATCTGGAAAATCAATATAAACATATTCCACATACTAGTAATAGTCAGCAAAATTTTATTGTAGACTTATTAATCAATTTACGTCAACATCTAGAAGTTAATTTAGAAAAATTAAAAGAGTTAGTATTAGGACTAGGAAAATTCTTTAAAACCCGTAATATAAATACGCTTAGAAGAAATCTAGATTATATTAAAGAATTATTAGCAGAATTTAATAGTCAAATTAAAAGATTCCCTAGCAAGAAAGAAATAATATAATTAGTTCAGCTTTTAGACATTAAAACTCTTGATCTAGTAGAATTAGAAATTAAAAATATTGTAGAAAGTTTAAAGTCCAAAATAGAGAATATTAAATTTACACAGAGAGACTTACCGATACAATTAGATGCGATCAAAATATTAGTTAGTGAATGAGTTCAGACAAATTAATAATAGAATCTTTAGCTGAATTAAAATGAGAAATCCCACTTATAAAACCAATAGGATATAGCTATAGGGAATTTAGTCAAGAAAGTAACAATATTCAACAAGCGCAAGCTAATACTATAATTAAAATATTAGTCAAAATCAATAATAAGATAGACTATCTAGACAATAGGCTTAGTAAATTAGAAAGTGACGTTCAAACACTTAAGAAAAATAAAGAGTTAATATCAAACTCAGAACTTAGTAATTCTTTAGACAATTTAGATAAAGAGTTAGACATTTTGACCACTAGAGTAGAAAAAATAAATTTAAAAAGATCAGTCTTAGCACATAGAATTGTAGACATTAAAGATATTTTAGGACCTAAGGTAATATTAAGAAGCAATGGATCTAGCAAGAAATAGTAGAGTATATATAAATATAGTAGAAAGAATTAGAAGATCGTTTTCATTTTCTAGCAAAGGTAAAGAAATTATAAAAAGAACGAAAGATATAATAGACGAACAAAACCCAAATAAATTATTAGAAAAAGGATTTGAACAAATTAGAAAGAAAAGATCATATAATGAAGGATTAATGTCAAAAATGAATAATAGTTTATGCATTCACATAGATGAAACTAAGTTATCAGTAAATAGAAGAGAAGAATTAACTTTAATTAGTCAAGTAGGAAGAGATTATATTAGACAACAAAAATACACAGATATACATATGAGAATAATAGTAATAGGAATACTTAGTAAAGCTAGAGAAGGTTTAGACACAAAAGCACATTTATATTTATATGATAGTAGATTTTATGACTATGAACAAGCTCAAATAGCTAGTGCAAAAGTAGACTTAAAAAATAAAGTAGCAGTAGTAGGATGTATACCAATATAAATATAGACATTAGTGAATTCTGTAAACATATTAAATTAAGTGTAAAAACTAAAGGATATAAAATGAATGCAGAATATAAAAATCTTAGAATGAAAACATTTTTTCTAGGAAAGTTGTATAATAAATATCACAAAAAATTTAAATTTGAAAGTAAAAATATTATAAATTGTTTTAAAAGCCAATATGTAAAAATGATAGTACCTAAAAAACTAACCAGTAGTGAATTAAATGGATTAGAATGGATGCTACCTAAACTACAACCAGATAGATTATTAAAAGTACCTGAAACTAGCTATACATATATAAACAGACAGAATCAAGTTATACAAAGATTTATTAATTATAGACAGAAAAGTAATATAGAACTAGAAGAAAATGAAGTCTGCCTTGTAACTACTCATATAAAAAATATTTAAAATAAGAACAAAAGAGGTGCTTGGATACCAAAGAAGAGGAATAGGGAAAACGAGAGGCTAGGGTTTTTCTAGGGGAAAAACTTGTACGTGGTTTGTTACACCAGTAGTACAAACTGATCTAGTCCCTATTCGGGTTGACCATCAGAATATATGTTGCTGGTTTCCCGCATATATACAGAGTATTCCCAAAAAGCTTTATGAAAATCGCGGAAGCTGTTTTAGGAAAAACTGGCAATTCAAAGTTTATTTAATTGCTCCTGAAAACATGTTGGTTAAAAACACTTTTAAACTCCTGACTAACGCCCAAAAACGCCTTCAACTCATTAATCGGCTAAATGGCCCCAACGGAGATCATATTTAAAAAGAAGTTTTCAGAAAATCAGCAGAAACTTTTACTAAGTTCTTCTTATTTTTTTTAAGAATAAAAACCTTAATTTTCAAAAACTTTTCCTCCAAAATCCATTGCTCTTGAATGATAACAAGAACCGACTTTTGTTAATGCTTTAAATATAATTTATACTTTTGTTAACTTGGCGAGACTTCTAACCCCGAAAACTATATAAAAGTAAAAAGAAATAAATTACTTACTTGCTAGTCGTTGTCTACAAACTTGGCTAAGTAATATGAGAAAATGGAATTTTTATTGATATTGATTTTTGAAATAGACTCTTGCTCTTGCACTTTCGTTCTCTACTTCTTTTCTCTCTAATTTGTTCAAATCCTTTTTCTAATAATTTATCGGGGTCTTGTTCGTCTATTATATCTTCCGTTCTTTCTATAATTTCTTTATCTTTGTTAGAAAATGAAAGCGATCTTCGAATTCTTTCTACCATATTTATATCTACTCTACTATTTCTTGCTAGATCCATTACTTCTTAATATTACCTTTGATCCTAAAGTATCTTTAATGTCTACGTTTCTAAGTGCTAAGACTGGTCCTTTTAAATTTATTTTTTCTACTCTAGTAGTCAAAATGTCTAACTCTTTATCTAAATTGTCTAAAGAATTACTAAGTTCTGAGTTTGATATTAACTCTTTATTTTTCTTAAGTGTTTGAACGTCACTTTCTAATTTACTAAGCCTATTGTCTAGATAGTCTATCTTATTATTGATTTTGACTAATATTTTAATTATAGTATTAGCTTGCGCTTGTTGAATATTGTTACTTTCTTGACTAAATTCCCTATAGCTATATCCTATTGGTTTTATAAGTGGGATTTCTCGTTTTAATTCAGCTAAAGATTCTATTATTAATTTGTCTGAACTCATTCACTAACTATTATTTTTATCGCATCTAATTGTATCGGTAAATCTCTCTGTGTAAATTTAATATTCTCTATTTTTGACTTTAAACTTTCTACAATATTTTTAATTTCTAATTCTACTAGATTAGGAGTTTTAATGTCTAAAAGCTGAACTAATTCTATTATTTCTTTCTTGCTAGGGAATCTTTTAATTTGACTATTAAATTCTGCTAATAATTCTTTAATATAACCTAGATTTCTTCTAAGCGTATTTATATTACTGGTTTCAAAGAATTTTCCTAGTCCTAATACTAACTCTTTTAATTTTTCTAAATTAACTTCTAGATGTTGACGTAAATTGATTAATAAGTCTACAATAAAATTTTGCTGACTATTACTAGTATGTGGAATATGTTTATATTGATTTTCCAGATGTTCTATAGTACAACTAATTTTTATTCTTTCTGTCAAACTTATCTTTTGTTTTCTATGATGGCTAATTTCTAAATCGAAATATTCTAATCTCTTAAAATTCATAAACTAATTGTCTAATTCTCTTAAATCTTCTAGTCTATTTTTAATCTTTAATGCTAAATTCTCGTATTTGTCTAATAACTTATTTTGCTTGTTAATGTTATAATATTGCAAATTATTCCTTCTAAAACTATATATTGGTAAATTAGTAAAAGCGTAATGTTTAATATTTATCCTTCTTTCTATTTCAGGGGGCAAAGGAGATGTGTAATCTACTGAAAGTTTTATATTTCCTAGTCTTTCTTCTAATAAAGTGTCTAGATGTGACCGTTCACTATTAATTCTTTCTATTTCAATTTCTAAAATACGTAAAGCACGTTCTAAAATTTCTATGTAAGGGTTATTGTCTATCCAGCTATTAGAATCTTTGTCTAAAACAACAAAAGGATTTTTATAAATGTCTTCACGGATTTCTTCAAAATTAGCTATCGTGGAAAATATTTCTTCGAGGTTACTATCAAACTTAGCAATCGTGGAAAGAAAATGAGAGGCTAGGGTTTTTGTAAGGGAAAAACTTGTACGTTGCTTGTTACACCAGCAGTGCAAACTGATCTAGTCTCCATTCAGGTTGACTATCAGAATATATGTCGTTGGTTTCCTGTCTATATACAGAGTATTCCTAAAAAACTTTAGGAAAATCGCAGAAGTTGTTTTAGCAAAAACTGGCATTTCAAAGTTTAATTGTAATAGTGAAGATATAAAATTAATTCAAAAACTTAAAGAAATAGTTAGAAACCTCAAACCATTAGGTTGAACATTACAATAAAAAATTTAAAGAGGAATTTGATATTTTATGTATGAATTTGATTGATTTGAATAAGTACTTGAAATATTTTCTACAAAAAGAAATGAAGATGTCTTCGTCTAGTTTTTTTTTTCCTTTTTTTTTCTTTTGATGAATTGAATAATTAAATCTAAAAGGTTTAAGTAAGGATTGTTTTAGTATTTGAAAGAGTGCGCAAAGTAAAATTTAGTTTTTTTAAAATTTTTAAATGAGTGTTCAGAGTAATTTTTAGAGTGTAAATATCTTCATCTAATTAGCACATGTTTGGTTTGAAAAAATAAGAAAAGAAAAAAAGAAACTGAGGAAAAAAAAAGAGAATAATAATAATTTTATTATTTAGTTTAACATATAATTTATCTATTTTCTTTTTATTTCTTTTCCCTCTCTTCCTTTCTCCTCACTTTCACTCCTTTTATTTTTTCAAATCAAGAATGCCATCAGTACTGGCGGTTGTGACAAAAGAGTCCTTGAAGGAATTCTTCCATTGGTAAGTATATAAAAATCGATCGAATCTTTCTTCCCCAAAGTTAGGGCCACAACGTTTATTTTACTACGTAAAAGAGCAACCATTCCAGCCCTGCACCAATCATCTCACAATCCGCTACAGCTCTCGTAAAATCATCGACTGCCTTGGCACTTCTAGAAAATTCTCCCCTTTTTTCCATGGCTCTAAATTTCATTAAAACCACCACTACACAGCCAAGGCAGGGAGGACAAATTAGAAAGCCTCTTCAATAAGCTCCAAGTGTGCTTTTTATGGTCTGGTTCCCAATTAAAATATTAACCAAAAAAATGCCACGTCAAGCTGTCATCACCACTAGCAATGTGTCAATATCATGCATGCTAAAAGAAAGCACAAGCAAATTTCGGCCTTTATTCCACAAAATAGCCAGCTCCCCCACTAAAGCCTTGTCTTTCAACAACAAAACAATTGGCAGATTGCAGCCTAACTCAGATTCGCACCATTTGCTGCTTTGTCATTTTAGTTTCACACAAGAAAATTACTTTCGAATTTTGTGTGAATGGAGAACATAATGCAGAGCATTGAACGTCGGGCTGCTCCTCAAGCCCCGGACATTCCAACATGGAAGGGTCATTTTTCTTGGCGGGGCTTGGGGCCAGCTACTGTCATTGAATCAATTTTGTGAGAATGCTCAATAAAAGAGCCATCAGTAAAGTTTGGAGAAGAATAAAAAGTGTTACTTCAGAGGATGGTCGTGTGGATTTAGGTCTTTTTCCATTGGGTCTATAAGGCGTTTGTGGCCTGAAACACTTTGTGCAGGAGTTGAGCTTTTAACGCCCCCTAAAATTCTTGTAACACTCATTTTAAATTTTGTTTTCTAAAATATTCTCGATTTAAGTTATAAAATACTTACCATATATTAAAATTAACCATCTCACCATAAAATTTTCCTCTAAAAAGAGTATTTCTTTTCAGTGTTTATTTTAAAATACGTAAAAATATTAAATCTTGAATTGGCTTTTTTTTTCTTATCATATGGTTTCTATCTCCATAATCCTAAATTTTTTTATAAGTTTCTAAAAAAAATAAATATTCTTAATTAAAATTTAAAATACAATCGAATTTCTGAAATGAGATGGGTGTAAAAAGTTTTTAAAAGAAAATTTTATCTAAGGGTGTAATTAAATTCTTATTTAAAATAAAAATAAATTAATTTAACTTTAGTTGTTTCTATAGAGATTTTTATTCTCATATTAATTTATATAGAGTTTGTGAGCTTGTGAATGTGATTTCCATATTAAAATTTAATACAATCTCAATTTAAAATGAAGATATAATTGAGATTTTTTTCCCAAGAAGCACTTTTATAGCTTCAGCCAGTGGGAAAAAGATTAGCATGTCATCAATTGTGTGGAATGTAGACAATAATTTTCTTGATTTTCTAATTTATTCCATATATAACTATTTTCATGTAATGACGTTCACGTGCACCCGCACCTCCACCAGTGTACCACTGCGTCTCCCGCTACTAACCACACCTTAAGTTCGATCCTTTAAATCAAACGATTAAAAACCGTTCGATTGGACTGAAAAATTTTGAGAACACAAATCACGAGGCACATTGTCATAGAACGTTACATCCTGGTCGAGTTTATTCTGAGTGATTATCAAATAGATCCCTAAGGTCTAGTATTTTTCTTAAATTAGAACAACGTTTGTCACTTCGTGTTAAACAGTTCCGCTTCTCCCTGTAAATGACCACATTACCCTTCGGATTAAGAGATAGAACATCTTCGAATATTTCTTTAAATAAAATTTTATTATTTATTTAAAAAATTACGTCAGCATTTAAGATTTTAAAATATACTCTAATTAAAATTCATTAAAAAAAATGATTTTCTCTTTTTAATTTTATAAAATTATTTTTTTCCTCTTTAATTTATATTTTATTATTTATTTTTTGTTTAAAAAATCTGATGAAGAATAACATATATTTTACTTTATTTTTTAGCACGTAAATAAATAAATAAATAAATATTTAAAAAATAAAATTATTAAATTTTTGTTGAGATACTCTAATCTGCCTGCATTTACTCTTTAAAAATCAACGATGTTTAAAGGGTTACTTTAGGTTAGGGATTTATTTACTAAATCTGGGAAACCACTTCACTTAAATTTGATTAATCATAAAAGGAAGGGACGTAGGTAATAAAATTTGATAAAATTATTATTATTGTTGAAAAGGCGTTTTACTACTGTCGTCCCATGACAGGCCTGACCCTGAGAGAGAGTGCAGGCCGAAAGTGAAAATTTCAAACAGAAATACTCCCCAAAAAATTGAAAATAAAAATTCTGAAAAACTTTTTGTAATGTGTAATACTCTATGTTAGTCTCCATTATGTGATGGCTATGGGATCCACATCCAATCTTCCTGCCTTGGATTTTCGTGCCCTCATTTCTCCGTCTTCGATCTGTAAGTATTTATTTTTAAAAATATGATTCAATTTTTTTTTTGTTATTTTTGAATCTATGGTTTTCTTTTTCATTTTTTTTGAATTTTTATTATGGGAGTGTGAATCTCGGGTTGGATAGTGTTTTGTGTATACGAGTTTCTAGGGTTTTGTTTGGACAACCGGGGATCTTTGCGTCGGCGGATTTGATTTTTGAGGCTTTGTAGTTGGAAATTTTCCTGGGGTTTTTTGTTTTTCTTTTTGATGTTTGTTTGGCGAGAAAATGTGCGAAATGGGGGAATGGTTTCACGTCTTCAAATTTGTATTTTTGTATTTTTTAAATTTTTAATTTTATTTTATTGGGGACATGTGAACGACACTAAAATAAGCTAAGCATTACTGAATATTCAAGTACTGTAGTAAAATCTATATGCTGCATGAGGATTATAGTTGGGGCTTCTTTGGTGGTTGAGGCGCACAAATTTATGTAGCTAAGGTTTTGAAATTTGATGCCATTGTGACACTAGACATGCTAAGCCCTATGTTGCCCATCATCGGCTTAGTTTGATAAACTCATATTTTGTTGGAAAGCGTAACAATGGACAGCAGGATTTTAGATTTTTCTTTTCGTCTTTGTTGCCAAAGCTTTCGGCATAACGTGACCTGACATAGTGCATCCGCTGTTTTCAGGTTCAGTGGACTCTTCTTTCTAGTATCTCCCTTTTATCCCTAGTCGTTGATAATGGAAGACACGGGCACAGTTGATGTGATTCTGGAATTTTTGAAGAGAAATCATTTCACAAGAGCTGAGGCAGCTTTGCGCTGTGAGCTTAAAACCGCCCTGATTTAAATGGATTTATTCAGAAACTTAACCTTGAAGAGAAAGATACAACTGAGGTGGTGCGAGAAGAGAATGTGGGCAAATTGGCTAGTAAAAATCAAGGTTCTAGTTCTCGCAATAGTGGTGAAGTTTCTAAGGAACTTATTGTGACAGAAATTGAGTGTGGGACTGGTAGAAATGGTTCTGAAAGCAAATGGAGAAACACTGCTTCTACTGGGAGCGGAATAAGCCTAATGAGGCTAGTGGGACTAGCAAAGACAAGAACTTTACTTTCTCCAAAGGATCGGAGGATACTGTACTTGATTTGTTCTCTTGGAACTGTAATTCTAACAATTTTCCGTCAGATCCGTCCAGAAATGATAGTACCCATAACTTCTCGGAGCTTCAGACTTTGGAGCAATCAAGATATTGTACGACTGAAATTCCTGGTGTTGGTAAAGTCAAATTGAGACCTCGAGATTGGGATTCAGTGAAGAGATTCTCTTTTCTGGTGAGAATAAGACCTCGTGGCTTGAAAGTACTAGTAAATCTAATGCAGAATCCAAGTATGAAAAGATTCAAGCCAGTGAACCTAAGGTTGTTGATAAGCAACTTAAGACTGATAGCACTTGCTCGAAAGAAACCTTTGCTGATAACCCATGGTCGGGAAATGAGGAGCAGGGTAGCTCATCTTCAGAATTGTGGAAAGATTGTTCTGTCACGACTGTTTTTCCTTTCTCCATGGGGGATGTGTCAACCAGTTATGACATTGGTACTGGATCTGACAAAAAAGAAGGAAAAAGGAAAACAGACACAGCTGATGTGAGGGCAGCAATTAAGCAGCAGGTGGATGAGGTTGGAAGAGCTTTATACTTGGGTAAGTCTCACGGGAATTCTGAGCAGAAGAATGTTAGTGTAGGTTTTCCTCTGGTGACTGATAATCCAAGGAAGAGTTCCCTAGATTGCCTCCAGTCAAACTCAAGTCAGAGGACAGGCCACTTAATATTGATTGGGAGGAAAAGTTTGAGCGTGATGTATCAGGTACAAAGCTTATGAGTTCTGATAATAGCCTACTTATAGGGAGTTATCTGGATGTTCCTGTTGGACAAGAAATCCACTCTTCAGGTTAGTGACTTGGTGAATGATTTATGTTTACGTTTGACAAATAGTGTGCGTTGATTTCACTTTATGATTGTAGTAGTTGTTGATTATCTGGAGTTTATCTGACTTTAATAATTGCTGTCAGCCTATTAGATTTGGCAATATTTTATTTTGTGTTTCTTGTCTTTTGAAAAATAGGAGGATTTAATTAACGTAAATTCTGTTTATGCTTGATGGCACCAGTAAATTTGAATTCCTTGGGGAGAGTCTCCGTTAACGTTAGAGTAGGCCATCTTGAGGTGGTTTTGAAACCCAGGCTTTTGATAAATGAGAGTTTCAAAAGTAATTGATCTGGGATGTTAACCTTTTCTTCAAAAATAAAATCTTCTTGCTTACTTGAGCTGCTTACAAAAGCCACAGTTAGGTGTATATCGCTATATCTTTGGTGAGATAGCATTGTCCATATTGATATAGACTTGCTTGTTTGATGCTTATCATATACTTCTGCAATTTCTAGTCATAGGGGGGACACCCAGTTAAATATCGTGGAGCTAGCAGAACTCCAAAGAGATCCCGAGTAAGCTAGTGGCATATTCTACTCAAGTAGTGTGACACTCATTTATTTGAAACATGTTACCTTGTGATGGAAATCTGATGGTTATCTACGTTAGACAATATTTTATGTATAGATTCTTTTACATGGTGCTTTCTTTTACCTTCTGAGCTGTAAGCTGACTTTTTCATGAATATACTCATGAAAATAGAGTAATTGAACTGCATTCTTGTGTTAAGGTAGGAGAACGCAGTGAAAAATGATGTTGTATGCGTTTCCTTTGTAATAGTGTCAATATGGCAACTTAGGATTTTATTTTGTGGCTGAATATGCAGTGGCTGATGAAGACATGACTTTTGTAGGCTTCAAACTGAATATTTTTAATGATCATATCAAGCTTCTATTTAGTTTTTGCAAAAATGGAAATATGAATTTTATGATTACTGGGAAATGGATGTGTGATGCCCTCTCTTTTTCTCTCTCTCCGGAATAGCAGGCTCTTTTACACACACACACACACACACACATTCTCTAATCTATGCACTGTGTTAGACCAATGAAAACTTATGTCAGGCGCAAATATAAAGGGGCAGGGGTAATTTAGTAATTTTAAGGGAAGGGGCAGTTTGGTAATTTTATTTATTTCAGTAATTAGGGTTCAGGTATAAATAAGAGATTAAAAAAAGGAGTTGTTTAGGTTTTATGCTGAGCTTTGTGTAGTATTAGGAGTAACTAAGAAGTTTGGAGAGATTGACCTACCTCTCAATTGTTGGTCAAAATTGTTCTTTCTTTTGATTTAATCAATAAAAATCAGCCCTAATTTAGCCCTAAGACC
Source organism: Luvunga scandens (assembly GCA_030449905.1). Classification (NCBI taxonomy): domain Eukaryota; kingdom Viridiplantae; phylum Streptophyta; class Magnoliopsida; order Sapindales; family Rutaceae; genus Luvunga; species Luvunga scandens. The sequence goes on along the minus strand of JASUUG010000090.1, from coordinate 4,650 downwards.
TATCACACTGTTCTTTAAAAAAATAAATAACCAAATAAACGAGCCCTCAAAACCTAAGTTCTGAATTGCATCCCCAATCTATCAATTCATAATCATCACAAAGCCATGTACTTCACCCTTGACATTCTTTGTGAAACAACCATCGAGGTGGCTTAAATTATATAATATACTGTTAAAAATTTTCCTCCAATTCATCTAAACTGGGAAGGGATGTTGGCTTAATTTTGTGTTTTTGGGTTTGTTTCTGTTGTGAGATCTTAGAGTCTACAGATCGTATACTTGTTTGGTCATCTTGATTAGCTTTCAACTGTATAGATATTTTGTGATATTTGGGTTTTCTTTTTTGGACTTTTGTTTATTTTTTGTACATGTTTCTTCTTAATACAAGTTTCTTGTTTCCTATCTATTGTTATTTTTTTTTCCTTTTGCAACAATTGCTGTCACTCAAATTATCGAATCGCATCTTTTGATTTCCATGATTGTTCTTCTATCAGATGGTGAGTGTATGGCTGAGTGTTATTTCACTTTAGTTCAAATTAGCATAGTGTTTGTGTTGTACAACTTCTTTACTCAGGGCAGACATACCCACAACAATTTTTGTGTAGGCAAAACCTCTCCAATCTTATAAAAGGTGCATTGCTTCATCTATCTTATATTGGATATTGTATTTTTTAAAATGGATATTAAATATTTATGCTAGCATCCATTCGCAATGAAATTCAGGCACTTACTAAGTGCACACATTAATGCTCATATTAGAAGTAGCAAACGAAATCTATTAAGCGCATGATTGCAGATGATTATCTTATTAAATTAAAAATAGTACGTGCATTTATTCTCACCAGTTTACAACAGCAAAGATGCTGCAAACTTCTATCACTTAGTTAATGTTATTGAAGATGATGTTGAGGTAAACACGCACATAATTAAACTCAAAATTATTTCAATCTATATGATATTGTTTGGCTTTACCTTTGCTAAATTGTTTAGGGCTGCTTGATTGTTCAGGTACATCCTAGATTATGATATTTTCTACCTGTTATTGTTTGCTTTACTGCCTTTTGGAATGAGTAATTTTTCTTGTGATGACTTAGGTGGGAAAAAGGACTGGTGGAGGCAGTTTGGCTATCTGTTAGTCAGGGGGATTGCAGAGGATACATCTGATCTTTTTTCTGGTTTAGCTACGGTGGTGATGGATTAAGTGAATCTGTTGGATACTCCTCATGAATATTGGGATTCTGATGAATATGATGGACGATGATGATGTTGGATACATGAGACAACCTATTGAGGATGAGGCATGGTTTCTGGCTCATGAAATTGATTACCCTAGTGACAATGAAAAGGGAACAGGACATGGCAGTGTTCCAGACCCACAGGATAGAGGTCCAGTAAAAGATGAAGACGATGATCAGTCATTTGCTGAGGAAGATTCATGTATTTCTCAGGTGAACAGTATTTAAGCTAAAATGTGGAACCAGTTACTGCTTCGGATGATCCTATAGGGTTGACAGTGACTGAAATGTATGAGAGGGACTGATAATGATTTAATGGATCAATAAGGATGGACAGTTGATGGATGAAGAAGAGCTGAATTTTGATGCGCAGAACCAGTCTGGTAGGATTTGTGACTCAGACAAATGAACTCATCATGTTTGAGATGGAAAAGTTATGAGCGAGCGTGGAAGACCGCGGCTGGATGATATTTGTGGATGATGATCAGCATGGCTCTGTTCGGTCAATTGCGTGGGGATCAACAGTGATGCAGCTGAAATGGGCAGTGAATACGTGACAGTTTGTTTGGAGGAAGCAGAAGGGGATCTTTGGAGTATTTTCGTGATCATGATGTTGAATTGGTGGATCCAGATTCTTCACCATGAATCTGACAAAAATATATTGATAGAAAAGCAAGGATAAAAATAAAATCAGTAAACAGGAGTCCAATAAATATATCATTGGGAATGATAAAGGTAAATGTACGCAGGTAAAAAATCTTACTGATGGGAGTTTTCATTTCTCCCGCTGAGAGATGGGCAGTTGGTGCAGAAAGGTTCTAGTAAATCATTATGGTCAAACAACTGCATCCTGTTATTAGTGATGAAACTGATGACCGCTTGAAAGCTTTGATGGGGGCAGATGATATGCTTGCTACTTGAGGCAGAAAAGTAATGATAGTTCTAGGGATGAAAATAATGCAAATGCTGTAAGATCAGCAAATTCTTCTCCTTCCACCCTTTCGAATTATGAACGAGAGCATGCAAAGAGAAAGGAAACTGAAAAAATTAGCGGCATAAGGGAAGAGGGATCCAGGTGCATCCCTTGAGGATGAAGAAGCAGTTGCTGTACAAGAGCAAGTAAGGCAAATCAAAGCTCAGGAGGAGGAATTTGAGACTTTCAATTTAAAAATTGTGCATAGAAAAACAGGTATGTCTCTTCATATTATTAGCTGGTTAATTTTTGCTTTTCCAGTCGCTGTTCCAGATCAAATTTTAAAAAAGGCTGTTATGCAAAAGCTACAGTTCCCTTTACCCTTTTTATTTGTTTATTAAATAGATTTAAATGGACAATTCTTCAAATACCGTCATTCTTTCTCCCTAATTTTGAATATCGCTGATAAACACCCTACCGAACTCTCAAACATGCTAAGACTCGCCTGGTGGGCCCAAATTGATTGTTTACTCTTGTCACCTTTCTCCCTAGCTACTAAGAATTTTATTCAATATAATCACGCTCTGGATGATCCATATCAACTGAAATGGTGATAGTGGTATATCAAAATGTTAAAACTGATGATGCTTGTTTGAACTTCTTGGTCAGCGAAGAATTAGTTTGTTTTCTGGCAGCTAGATGTCTTGTGTTCATAAATAATACTTATGCTCTCTCATTTCTCTTATTGTTTAAATTTTTGTGAGCCTTCCACTTGGAATACTTAATAGCCAAAAACTGAGCATGGAAGAGAATTACGTGTATTCTGTTTCCACCTGGGGGGTGGAGGATGAAAAGGGGATCACTAGGGTTTTCTTGAATTGGTGATCACTTGTCTTCTCAATAGAAGCAGAGAAACATAATATATCTTAGATGGTGCTCCTAAAATGCATAGAGTTCTCACAGAAATTTGACAGTTCTTAATCTTTTGCCTTGTTTCATTTCATTTTTATTAGCAGACATAAATGACTTCGATTCCTTTCTTGAATTGCTTGTCATGTATATGCTTTTAGTAAGTAATTATATTTAGTGTGTGAGGAAAGCAGTTTCCTGCCTATTGAAATCTACTATTATTGATTTCTTCACTCAATTCCAATAGTCTGTCTTTGACTGAACGAACTGGCTTTTGCCTCACAGAACTGGCTTTGAGGAGGACAAGAATTTCCACGTTGTTTTGAATTCTGTCATAGCTGGGCGTTATCATGTTACTGAGTATCTGGGATCAGCTGCGTTTAGCAAAGCTATACAAGCACATGACCTTCACACAGGCATGGACGTTTGTGTAAAAATTATTAAGAACAACAAAGATTTTTTTGATCAAAGCCTTGATGAGATAAAGCTTCTCAAGTATGTCAACAAGCATGATCCTGCAGACAAATACCATCTTCTGCGGTTGTACGATTATTTCTACTATCGAGTAAGCAGTTATACTTAAATTTGTGATGTCAATGCTTTTATAACTTCTGCGAAGTAGATAAATTTTTGTATACCCCCCAACGCTCACCCCCCTTCTTCAATGCTATCATCACTACTAATTTAAGTGAGGAGGTTCATAACATACAACTGGCTCCTGGCATGTGGTTGGTGGTGGTTGCTTGTCATAACACAGATTGCCGTAAACTCGTGCCCAAGTTTGATAATTCCCTTCTCTGTTGGTTCTCTAGCAGTTTAGAAAGTTGTATATCCAATCTAGTGAATTGTTCACCACGGTCCTTGTTTGCTGAAATTACACAAAATAGTCTGTAGTGTATGCAGAATTGAGTAATAGCTGACTTGCTTTATTCTTTAGGAGCATCTGCTAATAGTATGTGAGCTCCTCAAGGCGAACTTGTATGAGTTCCATAAATTTAATAGAGAACTGGAGGAGAGGTTCATTTCACAAATGCCGAGGTTGCAGGTTTGTAGGATGTCATTTTCACTCTGAAAACCTCTTTTCATTTTATTGTTACATTTATTTATTTATTTTTCACCGTCATCTAATCTGTTGGAAAAAAATTCTGTGCAGTCTATTACTATCCAGTGTCTTGAAGCTCTTCAATTCTTGCATGGCCTTGGACTTATTCATTGTGATTTGAAGCCTGAAAACATCTTAGTGAAAAGTTATAGTAGATGTGAGGTGAAGGTCATTGATCTTGGGAGTAGCTGTTTTGAGACGGATCATCTCTGCTCCTATGTTCAATCCAGGTCCTATCGTGCACCGGAAGTTATCCTTGGACTGCCATACGATAAGAAGATAGACATATGGTCACTTGGCTGCATTTTGGCAGAACTTTGTACTGGAAATGTAAGTTTTATTCTTCCAGAAATATCAAATTTTTGGTTTGTTTTTGTATTTTTTTAAATTTATTATGTTTTTGTTTTTGTTTTCTCTTTATTGTGCATGAGGTATGACTGAGAAGGTGGGAGACATTCTTCTGCTTCAGTGTCTTTTTTCTTTTTCCTCAT
>JASUUG010000089.1:0-41866 GCA_030449905.1 Luvunga scandens | reverse complement strand
AAAAACTCGATTACGATTTTGCTAGGTGCTGGATATAGTTGATTTGAGGATTTGTTATTGTTTTATTCGTTAAACTATTTGTTCCTTTGTAAAGGCAAGGAAAAATATTTAAAAAATTAAAAATAAATGCTATTTAATATTGGCATTGCATTTTCTTATGATGAAGATGAATCTGGTGGCGATTCCTAAAAACAGAATGCTGATGAGAGAGAGAAAAAGTTAAAAGTAAAATATATTTTTAATTTTTAACAGGGGTAATTTTAAAAATAAACTAAGTAAATTAAAATATGAGAACTACTAAGATAAATAAAAGGTTCAAATATTACCACTCCCGTTTTAATTTAAAGGTTTCCTTTGCTTTTACTTTTATTAACAACTTCAAAATTTATGGAAGCTTGTATCCGACCAGAAGCTCTAAGCTCAACCCACCTAAGTTTGGACGGATTTTCCGGAGCCTAAACTTATTACAATAACATGAACATGAGCCGATACCAAAAGCAAGCTCGCAATTTGTTACCTCCGCTTTAAATCCACTTTAAAACCTATCAAATTTCTATAGTCTCTCACAATGACCATTGCTTGGCCATACAGTGAATAAGCCTGATAGCTGATCCTGCAACCACAGCACGCAAATGTTGCTTTGAGATTTAACATATCCAGTTTTACGGTCAGTTGCAATGCCACCCTTGCGTTCTCGAAAGCAGTACATTAGACGGAAAATTTCCATAATATTGAGATTCATTAACTCTGGCACTGCTATCACGTTGGATAAAAGTGCCAAGCACTAGCCATGATTCATCATATTGCGGCATTTTGCCTGTTCCCTCCATTACAGTAACATTGTAATGTTCAAACAATAAAAATTAAAATTAGAAAGAGAAAGCAAAATGAAAGAAAAAGTAAACAAACTTTGTGGTCATCCACCTCATTCATAACTAATGTGAAGCTCACTAGCTGTGCTATCTTCATCAACTTCATAAAACCAATTAAGTCCACTAGTTGAGCTTGAGGGCAAACTCTCCAAACCATCATTTCCATTGCTTATTCAAACAAGTGAAAAGAAAGAATGGAACAGGAAGACAACACTTGTTTTAGATAGATACCAACTAAATGAAATATTCCCACTCAAAGGCAACTAAAGTACTTCAACAATTGATTCAGAGGGTCAGCCCTTTTAAAAAAATAAATACATAAAGAAGAAAAACATATTAAAAGAGATATCCATCTACATGCATTGGGCTTCTTGACATTTACTATTTTCATGGTTCTGCTGGTTGATAAGGGCACATGATCTTCTAAAGGCATGAGAGGACAAAATTTTCACCAATACTAGCTGATCCAAGAACTATTAGAACAATCAAGTTGGCTCATCACATTAAGAAACAAGCCTCAATGTCAAAGAAAATTCAAAAGTGGGTCTGACCGGGATATTAGCTCAAGCAAGAAAATCACATAAGCTAAAACAGTGGCATGTAATATGGAAATCTTTAAAATACTCTAGTTAATAATCTACCTGCAGCAGGGATTTCAGGGTTTCAAAAGTATACTGTAATGTTTAAAGTATGTAGACCAGCAGAGATTTTCAGGGTTTCAAAAGTATACTGTAATGTATAAAGTATGTAGACCTGCAATCCACCCATCAGATGCGATTTATCAGACACAAAAGTACTCAACTTAATTTGGCCAACACCAAAGCATGAAATCATGAGTCACAAAAGGTTTTCCTATTTAAAATACCACATAGCCCCCACCCCCAAGGGTATTAGTCCCAAACCATGCTATTCAATTATACTGGAAAAATGGCAGCGTTTGACAAGAATAAGTATATTAGATGTAGAAATGTACCAGAGGAGGAGAATAAGTCCGTGAAAGAAAGTACCACTCTTTTGTTTGTGAAAAGGATAAAAACAATGTGTTCTTACTTCTTATAAAATGCATGCTCATAAGGAAAATAAATAAAAAATAATTCAAAATTTTGCAAAGGCCAAAGTCCTTTTCTGTCTCTTAAGAGTTCCACCTCCAGCTAAAAGTAATCAAACATGTATAACACCTATGTTTGAACTTATTCCACTTAAAGAAGTAAAACGACTTGATTATAATTATGTTATCAATTACCATCACAACTAATGCATCACTTTGAAAGTATATAATTGACTCTGATTATTACTACTAAATTATATCACAAAAAAATTTGTATTGTATATACTGAAAACCTATAGCTCATGATATATATGCATACATATATCCGGTTTTCAACTTTCTTGTGCAATCACATGTGCCATGATTGAAAAGGTAACATAACTAAAGGCTGTAATCAAGAAACAGATCTCGGTCTACAGATGTCATGAAAAATTACCTGTAACCCAATAATTGCACACCATGAATTTAAGTATTTTGAGTCAGCCAATCTGCTCATACTCAACATGATGCAACAGTGATGCTACTGATCCCATCCACATCTGATCTCACTCAACGTGAAAGAAGCTTTGCCTAATCAAAAGAATTCCTTGGAAAGGGAAAAATAAAATAAAAGGAAAAAGAAAACAAAACAGAAAAGAGAAAAGGGAAAAGAGTAAGATACACTATATTTATTGCACTGTTAATAGTAACAGTATAGGAATACATTATGCTAAAATCTATTTTATAGCTTATGCCAATCATCACTCAAAGAAGACTATTAAGTCTCAAATACAGAGCTAATTGTATGGGCTCCTGATGTGAATTATCATATTCTGACTTCATAACATTGCTCAAACCACTAAAATCCACTGTTCTAAAACCTACCTCAACCTACAATATATTTGGGATATTTTTAACTATTTTGTGTTTCATCACTCAGGATATAGAAACCCACTACAGCATCAAATGGAAATGAAGAGGATAAACCCATGGAAGAGAAGAGAAAGAAAAACCTACCACCAGATATGGTAAAATTTCCACTTAAACAGTAGAAGCAGAAAGAGCATAAGCAACCTACCAAGGAAGGTAGACACGAAAACCAACAAACCCCAGGCATTAGAAAGTATAAGCTAAGAATTTTCGTAGATAACAAATGTAATTATTGTGTACATGGATACTAATACATCCATGCAAAGCTTGTGTTTAATAGAATGACCTGCGTTGTTGAAGAAATCCAATACCTATCCTCTATCAAGAACCTATGACTTCATTAATGTACTGATTTATTTTAAAATAAAATAAAAAATAAAAGCAAAAGAAGAATGAATAAAATTGAGGGGGAAAATCAGAACTCCAAGAATCCTTCAAATAAGCACTTTAAACAAAAGTTCAATATGCAGCAACAAAGTGAAAAATCAAAACATACATCTGCAGTAATAGATGCTTGCTACAAATGTTGCACAGACAAGGCTATCTGAAAGCAAAACACTTCTTGAAATACATATCAAATTGAGATCAGCGGAAGACTTGAACCCCAACCCGTTCCACAAAGACCTGCAAGAGATAAACAGAAAGTGCATATATTTATGAACAGCCAACAACCAGAAGATATCTCGCAGCACCAAAGAAAGTAAACTGTCTTCTAAGAAAACCGCCCGCTTGCCATAAAAAGAGAGGCCATTCCTCCAAATTCTAAAGAGTAAGCTCCAGAACTTTAATGAGACATTGATGATTCAACATCTCCAATTGTAAATAGTCTTTGTTCACATGCAGACTCATTATCTGATAAATTATAAATCAGTAGTTTAGTTAATATCTTATGCAATGGGAGTGGAACTTCTATTGCAAGTCTTTAAACTCCGGAAGACTGAGAACCTGCTTTCCTCAGGCTGAACGTTACATCATAATTGACAGATTACATGACTCAAGAATTCCAACCATATTTATCGGCTGGGCTTGACTGTTCACAATCATTATCATATTTTATCCCTGTACACAACACATTTTAAATGTAAGCAATCAGTACTCATCAATGACAACAGAAAAGAACAGTTTTTTTCTGTTCTAATATTTTGACCACATCATTGATATTACCATTCAGGAAAACTCCAGATGCTCGGTATTGTGCATTTCGCAATTTCTCAGTTGTTCTGCATCGAAGGAAATGCATTACTCTGTGACACTAAATTTACTTCATCACTGTTAAACATCAGTGGATCTCTGCTTTTGATACCATGATTATCATATGCTGATACATTTTCTATTGACTTCTTCAAGTCATAATTCTTATGCTTTGAAGACAGAAACCCATCATCCTCTGTTACAGTTGGATCCTTCAAACTGGCATTCAGTTCGCCATCAGTTTTGTCCCAATTTTGTGGATGATGCATTGATTTATAATCTCTAGTTTCCGCACTTTCACCATTTGCATGATCTTTAGATTGTGAGGCTGAGTGCCTTCTGCAGTTTGATTCACTTCCTTCCAAATTTGCAGGTGACAACATACTTCTGTGACGCCTACCATCTGCTGATCTCGATCGTCCTCTATTACGATAAAGCTTTCTTTCGATTGACTTTGACCTGGAATGCCTTCCAAGTTTTGTTCTAGATTCATCCAAACCTCTTGGAGAACTTCCACTGGGAAGCTTACCATCTGCAGGTATTGACTTGGAGCGCTTCCTATCATGATACTTTGGTTTCTTATCCCTAATTCCACCTCCCATTTTAACTTCAACAGATTTAGACCGGGAACGGCTCTTATGACGATTTCTTAATCTATCATCTCTACTGTCATCCACTATCTCACGGGATTTATCTCTATCTTGAGCAGATACTGACCTAGACCGCCCCCTGAGTTTTGATTTATTTTCATCAACATTTCCTGCTGATGACCTGCCTCTTCTATGATGCTCATCTTCCCTGGACAATGACCTGGAACGCTTTCTTTCACGATGCTGAGATTTTCCATCTCGGGCTTCATCCCTTTCTTCATCATGTCTTTCCACAGATTTTGACCTACAACAGTGTCTGTTTTTTGGTTTGGCATCATCATTTCTAGGGGAATTCCGACTGCCTCTGTGACGCTTCGGTGATTTTGAATATGCACGAGATGATTTCCGCGCAGAGCTCTCTCGGCAATGTTTCAGTGAACCTGAATCAGAACGATATGATTTTCTACTACGGGGACTCACACTCCTACTCTTTCTTCTCCTTGGAACAGGTGAGTGATGGGATATATCTGACTCCCTCCTAGATCTGTCAGCACCGTCCCTGGTGTCTCTGGTTGACAGCCTCTCATTATCATATTTTGAATAGTGGCGTGATCTTAGTGGTGATCTGGACCTATGACCTCTTCGATGACGGTATGGAGGCGAGAAAGAGCGGGACCTCCTTCTACGATGGAAACTCACTGGTGACCTTGACTTGGATCTTGACCTTGCATGATAGGTTCGTTGATAATGGACTGGTGATCTTGACTTGGATCTTGACCTTGCATGAGAGGTTGAAGGTGACCTGCAGAACAAAGTAATCAGTTAAAATATCACAAATATGAACCAGTATTTGGTCTATCCAGCCAAAATTGAATAGCTTCCAAGACTAACATGTTCTAAGTGGAGGAACAAATAATATTTGATAAGCACAGAAAATTTAAAAAAAATACAATCACATAGAGAAACTCCCATCAGCCTTGGCACCCTGACAGTAAACATACATTTCAGAAAAAAAGCACTGAATCACACAAGGAAAATATACACTAAGCACAGAAAGTACAAATCAACCTATTGTTCATGACCAAATATCATCTATGTACTTCTGAACAAAAAAAACGAAGAGCAAAATATAACACTAGTTGCAAAAACTGTCTCCATTTCCTTCCATGATAAAAAGAACAATTACAGAGTAGTCAATAAATAGTCTATTTCTGATTGCCCCCATAATGCAAACAAGTTTCTTTTAATCCTCAAAATTATATGAATAAACTTCATCTATACAAGTCCTACAATTAGTTTGTCTTTGTGATATTGCCACTAAGTTTCTCAAAACTGAGACATTAACAAAGGTACAGAACTAATATGTATCTAACAATAATAGATGTGTTGCATTGACCTTCACCCAAATTAAAACATAAAAAGATGACATAAGACTCTCAGGATGGCAGTTCTAACCTTGGATATCAGAAGTAATGTTTTTACATACATATTTTTGCATGTATTATATTTCAGACAAATGACTAAGGGAATAAACTTCTAAAAATATAAAACTGAACTCACATGCAGAACATAAATAAATGATAGAATGTCTTTCTGTTCATGTTAAAGACTGGTGATCATCAGACATGGCAATTCACAACAAAAAATTGGAATGAAGCATAAAATAAACTCAAGATATAAAGTAACAATAAACTTTGTCAAATTAGGATGAAGGTAAAAGCAAAGTCAATAGATAAGCATAAAATGTAAACTATAAATACTGACAGGTTATGTACCTAGATTTTTGTTTAGGTTCCTTTTCTTCATCCACAAGACCATCTGCTTTTAACTTCTTACTTATCTCAGCAGCTCTGGCTGCTGCTAACTCTGTGGCAGATTTCATAGATGCAGCTCTATTAGCTGCCTGCTGAGCAGTCAGAGTTTGTTGCATAAGCAAAGCCTGTTGGAATTGCATCTGTTGCATAGCAACAGCTTGCTGCATCATCATGGGCAGCGAAGAACCAGCAAGTGACAAATTCAAATGAGATGGTTTTTGTGGAAATGATTTAGCCATCTCAACATTCAGCGGCCGACCCCCAACATCCATATTGTTTAATGCCAAAGCAGCTGTTGCTTCTTCAGGTTTTGAGTATTCTATGTAAGCAAAATGCTTTGAATCAGTGATGGTGCATTCAACAACAGTTCCACAAAAACTAAAAAGTTGCTTCAGCTGTTCCACTGTTAGGAGTGGGCTAAGATTGCTAACTTGTAGAGTTTTCTTTAATGCATCAGTCTTCCCAGCGTTGTCAGTAGAACCTGAAAAGGAAAAGTTTATTAGTAAAACAAGGCATTAAAGAAGACAATGCACGTTCAGAAAGAGAGAAAATTAAATGTGAATACCAGATAAGTCTTGGGCAGACTGTTGTGCTTGAACCTGAGCAGCATGTGCTTGAAGAGCTTGAGCAGCAACAATGGCCTGAGCAGCAGCCATCGCAGCAGCAGAAGGAGCCATTGGCACCTGACTGAGAGTTCCCATGGTTGTGGTGGCAGCTAAAGCAGTCATCAACAAATTATGAGGCGGATGATTCAACTTACAATCAGTTTTGGCACATCGACCATTCAGATACTCTCGACAAACTTCCCCAAGTGATGCTCCCATTCCAGGCAAAATGGCACCACCAGATGCTCCAGAAACAACTCCTGGAATCATTCCAAGCAACCCTGGGAATGCTCCAGAGACAGAAGCAGAATAATTGGGCATGTTGGGCATTGTTTGGTTAATTAAATTTGGAGCCATACCCAATAGTCCTCCTCCAGTAGAATTAGAACCTGCACTGAAGAACACTGGAAAAGGACTGCCCATAATGGGCTTACCGTTGCACTCAATACTAAGCATATAATTACCCCTTTTAGGAACAACATATGTGACAGTGTAAGTACCATCATTCATGTCCTTAACAATACCCTCCTGCTCCGAACCACCGACGCCGACACCAGGAGCAACTTTAACCTTAATTTCAGCACCACCATGTGGCACCTTGCGGCCATCTGAGTCCTTAGTCACAACCATAAAGGAAGAAGCAGCACCAGCATTGCCACCAGCAATCCCCGCACCAGCAGCAGTGCTTTTGGATGGGTCCACGGGTCCGATGGGCTTGTTGCTCAAATCCTCCTCCCAATCTTCTTCAGAATCGCTATCAGAAGCAACAGCTGCTTGCTTTTCATGAGCTTTGTTGGTTAAGCCTTTGAATGTGGCCTCGAAAGCAGCTTTCGCAGCCGCATCTTTTTCAGCCTCGCTCTTGAGCTTTGCTTCTTCGGCTTGTTTCAGCCATATTGCTTTGGGAGCAGCGGTATTTCGGTCCCCCATTCAATTGCAGATGGAAAACCTAAACCAATTGAATAAACTTTGAAGAAGAAAAAAAAAAGAGGTGAGCCACCAATTTGGTATTATGCAAACCCTAGCTGCAGCTATTCAATAACAATTTCTATTTAGAGCGTCGAAGAAAGTGCGTACCTATTAACTGGTATGCCGCTTCAAAGAGGGATTGGATCGGCAAAGATTGGGGACTACGCCTGGGAGGGTTACAAAATCCAAAACATGCTTTCTATCTATAAGTGCGTTGTACTGAGGACTACAATTGTATCTCAATTTTTACATCGTTGGTAATGGGTTGTTTAATAGACTTAAATTAAATACTATAATTTTCACCAATGATTAAAATTAGTAGATAAATAATTAATTATTAAATAAAAAAATACTTTAGTTTTTAATTTGCACATACTATGTAAATTTATAGATATATTTTTATTTTAATTAATTGACAAATATTTTATAAATCACTAACAAAATAAAAATTAAACTTGTAAATATACATATTACTTAATATTATTTCATCTTTCTACAACATATGTTAATAGTTATCTCTTTTATCAATAATAATCGGAACTATACAATTTTAATTTCCTGATTTTACTAAGATTGTTAATTTCCTGTTGTTATGTTTGTTAATCTAGTAAAATTTTCGTGAAAAACAAAGAACATGATTAAAAACTAAGATTGGGTTATGTTAAAATTGAAATACCAAAAATATAGAAGTTTAGATAGACTATAATTATTTTTGAATAAAAATTCCTTTAATCCTTATATTTTAAGTTAGTAGTCATTTAATTACTATATTTTTAAAAATATTTGAAAACATCCTTATTATTAATTATGTTATACTTTTACACTTATTTTTCTTTGCTTTTACATTAACATTCTTGGGGATATTAATGAAAAGAAAAAAATGTTAATTTATTAAATCTACATTAAAAATAAATAAAAAATTGTATTATTTAAGATTAATCTTTTAAATTAATTTGTTTCTAAATAATTAATTAGTAAGATTGTTATAAAGGTATTAAACATTACTTAAAGTTGATTGGTATCAATTTATTTATAAATAATAATTAGTAAGATTATTGCACAAGCACGGAAAATAGTAGTTCTTTTAGATTAATATTTATTAGTTAATTTTCTATTAAATAATTAATTTTTTTGATAGGTAAATTAATTAATAAAAAGAATATTGTGGTAAAGATATTATTGTAGAAGTAAAGAAAAAGTAAAGGAAAAATTGTAACATATTTAAGAGTAGAGGTTAACTAACACTAGAAAATATATTTAATAAGGGTTAAAATTATCATTTTTCACTTATAGTGTTTGATAATAGTAGCAATTTCATGACAATTACAAATCCCTAAGCAATGAATTGTTTATTTTTTTTATTTTTAAATATGTTTTTTGTGTTTTGTGATGGGCATAATTTATATCATATTTGTCACTCTTAACTTATATCTATTAGTTAATTATGTTTAATAATTAATTGTAACTAGTAGTTATTAGAGAATTAAAGCAATTTAGGCTATAGTTATAAATACTTTTTACATTCTAAAATTTAGTTGTGATGTACCGGCAAGAATGTCCGCTGTAGCATGAGGTCATGGGTTCAACTGCAAGCGAGCTCACATTTACCTTGATTTTTGAAGCATTCAATTGGCTACGCGTCCTTCATGGCCCCACGCATCCAGCTATTACATACCCGCAGACATCATCAACCACGTCAATAGGTATGGGCCGCTTATACATCACTGATGACCTGTTCCTACTTCTTTCAAAACCCTGCCCTGATCTGATTCAAATTCATTGTATTTCAACTTTGGCTTCTGACAATGACCGCGATAACTTGATATCATTTACACAAAGAACCACATGCTCTTTCTTCAAGTCTAAGTTAATTTTATCTGTATTAGAGAAATTAAAAATAAATCAAACTGATAAAAAATTATGAACATAGAGCACTGATTTAGAAATTGTATTAAAAATAAAAGGTAAATATACCAAAAGTAGTTTGAATAAGCGCATTCCATCAACCCAAGGTATATGTTTCCATGACTTAACGTTCAATGGAGCATGGTTAAGAACAATACTACCACACACATTGGCTGATTTAGATGAAAGAGGTCTTATTGCTTTTTTATGTTCAGCAAAGATTATTAACACTATCTGACCTGACAATCGAACAATATAATCCAGACCTTTAACTTGTGTAAGACCACATCTATTTTTCGTGGTGGATGTGAGCCTACGTATATTTGAAATATAAAAAGGTAGAATTATGGGAAAAAAAAATTTAATAAGTAGGGATGGTAATGGGACAGATATGGGTTGAATCTATTTTGTTATAAATTTAGACTCATAAAAAAAATCAAGATATGTATCAGCTCGAGATTAATCATCGATCCATTTTTTTTGCTCCATATCCAAATCCAATAATATATATATATATATATGCTCCAAATCTTAAAAAAATTAAAATCCAAATTTCTTTGTATATATGTCATGAATTCAAAAACTCAACAATAAAAGAGTAATAAATTTTTAGAATGAAAATAAAAGATTAAAATGTATTGATAAAAGCTAAATTATATAATTTGTCTAAAAAATCTAATAAATATTGCAGCTTATTCTTTTTGAATAAAATAAGCAAATAAGAAAAATAATAAAATACTCTTCAAAAGTTAATTCTAAGACAATTTTGTACTATAAAAAATTTGTACCATTTGTAGTTTATGGGAAAAATAACTATATTCCTTAAAAATTATTTGGCCAATATAATAAAATAAATTACCAGACCTTATTACTTAGCTTGCAATTTGAATATTGCATTTGCATCTTTAGGGCTGGCTTGCCTTAATTATTTTTGTCCTATTATCATTTAAATTTAAAAAATTAATATTTAAGTTTTAAGATTTTTAAATACATGGTAAATATCACTAATATGGTATAAATGAAACTTATTATCATTTATAATTACATAGTTGTAAAGAAAATTTTCAAATAAAATTAAAAGATAGGTGAATATGGATATGAATTTAGATATTAAGATAAGTCCAAACTTGCTTCAAATCAAATTTGGATCCGTACGTCGATATCCAAATCCATTTTAAACCGATCCAAATCCAATCCGATTGGATCTAGATCAAGTGGATCTTGGATCAGATTTGATCAATTGCCATCCTTATTAATAAGTATGATTAGTTATGTACTAGTACTACTATGATGGTCAAATATGCCCATTGCATTCAAATTAACACTAGGAATTTTATCTAGCAATGAAAGCAATAGTCCTGGTTGTAGTTGTGATCTTTTCTATCTTCTTGGAGTCATCTAAAATATACAATATTATAGTTAGTTCATATTATTTTACACTTATTTCGTATTTAAAAAAAAGATGATAATTATAGGTAAATTTACAATTAATCATAAGAATAAATGTGTACCATTAATTGTCATATTTATTATTCAATATCTATATCATCTTCAAATTGCATTGAGTTTTCAATAGCATCCATACTACTTGCATCATCCTCATCTATGGTGTCACAAATGAAATCATTTTTTTTGCATTTATAGTGCTTCTGCAATAACCTCGATTGGAATAACATCATCTCTACTAAAATTTTGATCCAAACTAGCTTGTTTGATTGTAAAAACCTCATTATCAATTGAGTCTCTTTGTTATACTCCTCTTGTTCTTGTGTATCTTCATCTTCTTCATCCTTCTCCTGAATATCCCAAACACCTTTGAGTTGTGCTTTCTCCACTAACTTCCACCCTTTACCACGTTTAGGATTACCAGCATACAGGACTTGTCGTGCTTGATTTGTAAGCACAAAAGGATCTTCATTATACCATGTTCTAGTCACATTAATAGAGTTAAGATGGTAATCCCATATCACTCTTTTTCTTTTAAGGTCATTATCAAACCGCTGTAATTCGATGACATCAGTCAACACTTTATAGAAATCAATTTCATCATTGTCATGTTCGCTAGGTATAATTATTCCTTTGTTTTGAGTTGAAAGTCCACCATCCCACTCTTCCACACGATATTGAACTCCATTAACATTACATCCCGACTAGCAAAACGTTAGACCTATAGGCTAAGGAAATAAACCTTTGACTATGCAACTACTAATAATTTCAAATTGAACATGATGAAACTTCTATCAAAATGGTTAACATTTTCTATTTTAACTTTTAAAAATTTTATAAGTAAACCACTTATATGTGAAGTAAACTATTTTGGAAAACGCTTTTGTCTTTCAATTAAGTTTGTAACTCCTTCCGCCTGCAATAAATTCATATAGTCACCACGAGTAACAATTGCCATTAAAGAAAACTTTCTACTATAGTAATATAAATGAAACCAAGTTTTAAATGCACTTACTCTAAATATAGTTTTACTTCCTCTCAATTATTTATTATATAACTATGCACTTTATCAATCTTTTGTCATGATGATTCTTTTCACACAACTTTGCCAAAGGTCGAGCATTTTGAAATAAACCTGATATCCCCCCATTTTTTTTCTCCACCATCATCATTACGCTCAGTCCCACTGGAATTATTATAGTTAAATAATTCCTATCAAGGTAGAAATTATTGTAGTTAAATATCATATATATTCTAAAGAGAAATTAACTAAACAATTGATGACATTAATTTAAAATATAATTACCTTTCGATTAGTTTCCTTTTCTTTATTTTGTAAGATTTAATTTGGTTACGTTTTATTCTACTTGGTAAGTTTGGCTAGATAAGTTAGTGTAACCTTAATGGGAAAATCAGATCTAGATTTTAATATTATTGATAGTTCTTTTTTTCGGTTCTTAAAAGAGAACTGTTTAGAACTTATCGGGATTACATCTTATGGTGTTCATCTTAAACTTATCATTTACAAACTTTGTCTTTTTTTATCTTAAGGCGTCTAACCTTAATTTCTTATACCTTTAGTTCTTATCTCTTTATTGACAATGGGTTAAGTTCTTTATTTTGATTTTTTGTTCAAATTTGAAGTGGAACGATCTTTAGCAAACAAATCTCATTGAGCGCCAAGTCTTACTTTTCTTTATAAGGTTCAAGTCATTTGGTATTAGAGCTTAGTGTCCCGAGCCGCTCAAATTTGCGAAAATTGGGGCGCTTTGGTAGTGCAATATGCTCGAAAAAGTTTGTCTAACAGTAGGATACATTTAACAGTAAGTTGTGCTCAACAATGAGCCTTCTTAGACAACTAACCTTCTGTGGAGCACTTAGCAATTAAACAAGCTCAGCTTAAATTATGGAAATCTCTACAATTTGTAATTGCTTAGAAATTTCTACACTTTTGCACTTTAGTCCCTATCAAGATATTTAGGAAAGTTGTACCAATTGCTAGGAAGCTTCAAGAACTAGCCAACTTTATAAATAGGGGTAAGCACTCATCGTTTGCTTAACACACACAACCATACCAACATACACTCTCAAGACACAAGTAAATCAAGCACTCTTGTAAAAAGCTTTCTTGTATCTTCTCTTTTGTGAGTAATAAAATTATATTTAGTCATATTGGTCTTTTTTCTCTCTAGCTTTTCCTTAAAATACCTTATTTGGCTAGCTTAAGAAGTTCATTAGGCTTACTTAGCAACTTTTGTGCTAGAAGTTGTCTAAGTGTGCACGAGTTGTTGCACAAAATACTCATTCTGTGACAAGTGGTATCAAGGCTAAGGCTTGCACCATGCAATCTAGCTTATGAGCAATGCTCAACCTCCTAGCACATCATAAAAGGGTGTTGTCAGTATGGAGTCACTTGAGCCAAACCGTGGCTACGACAAGGGACGCATTAAAGCTAAGTCCTCTAGTAAGTCTAAGACTGCTTTTGCTAATGCTTTGGAGCCTTGCGTCTCCACGCTCAAAACTTCAATGTGCACCGCTCAGAGCACCCTTGATACTTTAGAGGTAATAATCGATAGTCTCAAAGGTGAGTATAGTGAATTTCATAAAACCAATTTGACTCTCTCCAATAGGAATTTTGAGCACTTTATGATAAATTGTTGAAATTACGTAGCTTCGTGTAAAATAAGGTACGAGTAATCTGTGTAGAGGTTGATGAGGTCTACTTAGATTGGGCTACGTACAAGCCCAGCTTCAACAAGCTCGAGTGATGCGCGTAACATCGACATGCCAAAGCCTGGTATATACATGTTGACATAAATAATCCTATAATATTGATTTTGATGATAACAAACCTTATATTTTCTAGATTTAAAATGTTAGAGCTATTAATATGAAACAAACTCTTAAAGTTGTATAATATTTTAGACATGTTTAAGAATTTAGATAACCTTTAACTTTAGTCGAAAAATCATTTTACACAAAAAGTTATCAAAATATAGATTTTGGAATTTAAAGGCGAACCGTTTACTATAAAAGGTGAATCGATAATTTACAGAAAAGAATTAATTTCTAATCGTGAACCGTTTAACAAGAATAGATAGCTAAATCTGTTTGTAGGATTCTGAAAATAAACGGAGATCCGATAACCTCAAATGATAAACAGTTTATTTAAACATCTAAGAATAATGGCTATTTGGACAAGTCAAAATTATGAATCAATAGTAGTAAATGGCGATCCGATTTTTTTTAAAAAGTCAACAATTGCTAGTTTTCAGCTTCAACTATAAAATTACTCAATCTGATTCAGATTTAAAAGAGACATCCAACAGTTATCATTGAGATTGCTACTGAATATTCAATTCTTATTGAGCTTTAAACTTGTTTTTGTTTCATTGATTCACACTTTGAGCTTTCATTGGTAACCATATACATTGTATGAGAAATAATTCATTTATAATCTTTATTTTGAAGTGATTGTAAGTGTTGGGATATATTTGGGTTAAGAGACTGGGGTTAATATCTCGTTATAAAGGTCTATTAACACCTTTGAAGTCAATTGTAAGAGTTGTTGAAGTCTTGAAGGCTCACTTAGTGAAATCCTTAAGCTCGGTGAGCTTGAAGGCATAGACGTAAGCACGGTTGGCCGAACCACATTAAAATTACGTGTTTGTTCTTTTTTACTCTATCTCTTTATTATTCGTTGCACATTAATTTTTTTTATTTTGAATTTGGTTGATTTGTTTAAATTGCATTAAGTTTTAGTTGCTAAATTTATTTAGAACCCAATTCACTCCCTTCTTTCGTAGCTTAGTTAACATTTCACTATGATGGTATTTGCAACACCACCATCGTAGACAACTGTCTCTTTGGGCTAGAGTAATACTTCGATTCCCTTAGTATTTGAGATGAGGCATCAAAGGTAAGCACTGTGCATACCTTTCTTCGAGGCACCACGTAACTATGGTGGCAACTAAAGCATGGCCAAATGGACAAAGGCATATGTGCCGTCAATACATGAACCGAGTTGTAATGAGAACTCTAAAAGCACTTTGTTTTAAGTAACATGGAGAAGAAAACACGAGCACGCCTACATGAACTCAAGTAAACATGTAGTGTTTATGATTACATCAATGAGTTCACTACCCTTATGCTTGAGATCTACGACATGTTTAATATGGACTCTCTTTTCTACTTCCAAGATGGCCTTAAGAATTAAGTTAATGTAAAACTAGATAGGTCTAGCATTGAAACCTTTAATGACGTTGTTGTCGTAGTGGAATTACTAGTCAATTGCTCTACTCAACCCAAAGATGAGAAGCCTAACAGTGTTAAAGATGGGGGAAAGGGTCGAAAGGAAGAAGGCCACAATCAGAAGGATTTAGGGGTAGAAAAATCCTTTTATCAGCAGGAGTAGGCAAAGTGCCGAAGCCTTAAAGCCCATGCTTTATTTATAAAGGCTCTTATTGGGTATACGACTATTCGTAAAAGAAGTCGCTTAATGTTCTCGTCGCTTAGCTCAAAGGCTACTCTACATCGTCGACAGAAGAACCAAATATGGGTTCCCTCTAATGCCTTAGCGCACTAAAGAGCCACCCGCTTACACTCACGAAGAAATGACTTATTTACATGAATGTATCCATCAATGGCTAAGTCATTCGCATATCTTTAGACACTAGAATGACATACAACTTCATTTTGAAAAATGAGGCCAAGAGCCTAGGTCTCATAGTGATTGTTGAGTATTAGAGAATGCATATTTATAAAGGATAGAATTATCATTTTGTACTTCAAGCCTTACTAATATTTCTACTTTTATGTGTTTAAATCCTCTGAACTTTTATTATGTGTGTTTTATTATAATTTAAGTATTTTATGTATTTTAAGGATATTTTGGTCATTTCATGACTAAGGAAAAGTTAGACAGAAAAATGGATGGCATTTTTTAACTCAAAAGATTAAAAACCTTATGAGGAGCATAAAGGGGAATTCAAAAGATTGATCATGTATACAATATTGTTTACAAATGCGATACTATTCATAAGTACGGTATTGTTCACATATCGATATGATGACATGGCATTGACCAATAACGTGGCAGCATCCTATTGGGCCAATGATGTGACATTAATTAATTATGTGACATTAACTAATGATGTGGCATTGATCAATAATGTGGCAGGATGTTTTTGGACCAAAATATTGATGTGGCATTGACCAATAACGTGACAGTATCTTATTAGACCAAAATGCTGATGTGGTGTTGATTGATAATGTGTTCTAGTAAATCAAAACTTGCCACGTGGCGTAATTATAAGCATTCGAATTGTTTTTATCCGATGACCATGATTTACTAATTGTATCTGTAAATAAAAGACTTCCCACTTTAATGTGACACTCTTGAATCCATTTTTTAGCTCAATTTTCTATAAGTCTCTCTCCATCTTGTATTTTCTATGTATTATAATAAATTATCATTTTACTCCTAGTTCAATTAAGAATGGCTAGTTTAGTTTTAAGCTTGGGTTGAATGTAAAGTCTCAACATGATCCATAGGCTTAATTAGATAAGTTTATTTTCTTTCCCTCTCTAATTTACATGGTTGTTTTGATTCATTGTCTAGATTTTGTATGGTATACCAGTTCCTTAGTGAAATATTGTTATTATTCCAAGACAACGAGCACTTAAGCAATATATTTATTAGAGAGAAAATTTCCCTCTAGTATTTTGTAAGGTCATTACCCTTTGGCACACTAAAACTTCACTTAGTGGAAGGTCATTACCCTTTGGCACACTAATCACTTAATATCATATTTATTAAAGTAAGGATTATGAGGAATGGAAATATCCCCTTATGAATTAATTGGAACTAAAAAGGAAATATTAAGCCTATGGTGAAATGTTGAGTGTGAATTAAGAAACTCAAGTATTTCATTTGCATTGTTTTCATCTTTAATTCATTCCTGCTATTTTATTTTAAATCTTAAAATAAAAAAAAAATTTACTTCCAACCGACTCACATATACATTTAGAAAATTAACATTACATATAATTAAATATACCTCATTGTGGGATTGATATTCGTCACCATAAATCTATTCTATAATAAATTCGTGCGCTTGTAAGAACAATAAAATTTGCATGATAATGAAAAAGGAAGGAGGCGCCATGACGGTGATGAACTCACCCACCAAGCCCATTGCATGCATCCCATAAGGTGTGCGAGTGACATTTGGAACACAAAGCGGAAAACTTGATTTCTCCATCCTATTGACAACTTTAAAATAGTCCTTGACATGGAGTTCTTCGACCAAGACTGATGGGAGTATGGTATGCATGGTTTCTATGAGTGCTTCAAAACTGAAGGACAAGAAGCTCTCAACCATGCAATTCAAGAAAGCTTTCCAGAAGGATTTAAGCTTCTTGGTCTCCATCTAGGAGTTGAATGATAGAGAAGAATGTGGAGATTTGCCAAGCCAAGTCCCTATGCTTATACAAGAAGTTCTCAACGAGTTCAAGGACATCATGTCTCCGAAACTTTTAAAAAAGCTCCCACCAAGATGAGAAATGAATCATGAGATCGAGCTAGAGTAAGGTGTGCAACCACCAGTCATGGCGCCCTGGTGAATGGCACCACCTGAGCTTGAGGAGTTGCTAAAACAACTCAAAGACTTGTTAGACGCGGCTACATCTCCCATCCAAGGCTCTATTCGATGCACCCATTTTGTCCCAAAAGAAAAATATGGCTCTTTTCGAATGTGCATTGACTATCGTGACTTAATGATAACTCTATGAAATGAGATTTATCATTGCACTTTTAGATTTAAATCAAGATTACTTAAAGTAAAAGACATGTTTTTATTGCATTTTAAAAATATTTTGCATAATTACTTATTATAGTTATTTTCAATAAATTATGTTATTTTACAATAAATTGGATGCTAAGATCATATGCTTAATTGTAGGCAATTGGAAGTGCAAATTTCAAGAAAAATTTTGTGTAATAGGCTTCCAAAAAAGAAGAAAGAACTTGGCTACAGAAGAGTGAAAAAAAGTATAGAACAGTGCAGATGCTATAGTCTTTGCTATATCAATCATTGCCATAGCAATCCTAGAGCATCAAAAGAGAAACTTTCTCATGAGTCTCAAAAAAAGAAACGTGATCTGCAATTTCCAAATTTGAAAGATACGTGCCTTAAACTTCTGTTTGCCCTAATTCTCAACTATAAAAGAATCATGCACACAAAGGAAGGGAAGGGTTATCAACCGCAAGAAATAACCAAGAAAAGAAAAAGAAAACAAAAATTGCATAGCTAAATAGAAGATTGCAGGCGAGAGGAAGAAGAAATCAAGAATCTATAAGGGCCATTTGCTTCTATCTCTATTTTACTTGTTTTCTTTAATTTGTGATGATATACATGATGGCTAAAAGTCTTTGTATTTCTATTTTGTCACAAATCATGACTAAATTTATTTGTGGTTGAGTGATAAACAAGCAATGGTTAATTGATTGATTTTATGTGTTCTTCATAATTGCTAATATTTTGTTTTTATAATATTTATTTCAATTCACTATTTCAGTTGACTACTCATTTAGTGATACTAACTAACCGAGAGCCTAAAAAAGGCATATTTTAGTGAAACATATAAGAACAATACTTGGTTTTAAATTAGGTTTCTCAAGTTGGGTTAAACTCAATTTGAATAGGGTCGTGCTTAATCTAAAACTAGTGATGAACAAAAAATAGGGATTCACCTTGTAGGGTATTGGAACATTGAGCATATAATGTTATATCTTGTGTTGGCATAACGACTGGTCATTGTTAAGTTGCATAAAGATATAAGATATCCAACAAGCGACAGTTAAGGATGTATTAGAGTTCTACCCAAAGTCTTTGTGGTAATTGTTATAAAGAACTGCATCGAATGTAAAAAATTGATCAATGCCATTGAATGAGTTAATTCACTCAACTACATTATCCCTAGTGGTTACAATCTTATGTGAGACGTGTCAATTTAATTTATTACATTTTATTTTATCATTTAGATTAATTAGTTTAATTTAGTTAACAAAAGAGATTAATTTCATTAGGTTAAGTTTGTATCATATTAATTGTCAGAATAACTCTAATAAAGCATCAATTTCTATTAAGACGATCTCGAATACTAATCATTATATTACTTGTTGTGTATACTTGAACAATGACACCTATATTATAAGAGATTAAACCTATACCACAACAAATTTTTAAGCGTCGTTGTTGGGGATTGATTGTTTATTGTGATTTATGAAATCAATTTTTATGGTGTTTATTTAAGTATTTGTTTAATTATTCTTCTGTGTTGACACAATGTTCTAGCAACCATTGCATGCGCAAAGACAAATAGATTGAGTTTCACTTTGATCTAGAAATTGAAAGAATTGTTAGAAGATTAAGAAGGGAACAAAGAAATTTAAAAGCTATTGTAGCAATGGATGACTTAGAAGATAAAGGAGATTTGAACAATTAAGGAGAATTATAACTAGTGAATGCACAAGGAGGTCAGAATGGATAGCATGTTTATGGGCAAGCAAAAAACAATGTCATTCATATGGCAAGCAACAGAGATTCGAGATAATGCTTTGTTGACTCCGCAACCATACATCCGAGCATAGTTAAACTTGAAGTCCAAGTAGATAATTTTGAGTTAAAGCCAGTATGGTTCAAATGT
Organism: Luvunga scandens; assembly: GCA_030449905.1. Lineage (NCBI taxonomy): Eukaryota > Viridiplantae > Streptophyta > Magnoliopsida > Sapindales > Rutaceae > Luvunga > Luvunga scandens. The sequence goes on along the minus strand of JASUUG010000089.1, from coordinate 21,811 downwards.
TATAAATAATAGGTCAATTTAATAGACTGCCATCAGAAGACCCTCACCTTCATCTCAAATTATTCTTAGAGGTGAGTGATGCTTTTAAGATTGCTGAAGCATCACAAAAAGCATTGAGATTCAAATTTTTCCATTTTCATTAAAGGATCGAGCACGAGCTTGTCTAAATTCCTTACCACTAGATTTCCATTTTCATTAAACGATTGAGCATGGGCATGGCTGAATTCCTTACCACTAGATTCGATCACCACATGGAATGATTTGACTAATAAGTTCTTAATAAAATATTTTCCACCTACCAAAAATGCAAAATTAAGAAATCAAATTACATTTTTCCATCAATTGGAAGATAAGAGCTTGTATGATGCATGGGAAATGTTTAAAGAGTTGTTAAGACGATGTCCCCATCACGATATTCCCATCAGTATACAACTGAAAATCTTTTACAATGGTCTTAACCCAAGTACAAGAATGATGGTTGATGCTTCAGCAAATGGAGCTTTGTTATCTAAATACTATAATGATGATTATGAGATTTTGGAGAGCATAGCTAATAACAATTATCAGTGGCCATTAACTAGACAAGTTACAACAAGAAGTGTAGTTAGAGTGCACAATATAGGTGCCTTAACAACCCTATTAGCACAAGTAACTTTATTGACAAATACAGTATAAGCTCTAACCATTGCTCCAGCAACAATTAATCAAGTTGTAGAGGCATTGTGCATTTATTGTGGAGAAGGGCATTTGTTTGACAATTGTCTAAGGAATCCAGCTTCAGTAATTTATGTGGGTAACTTCAGCAAATAGAATTAGAGTAACCCATACTTGAACACTTACAATCCTAAATGGAGGCAACACCCAAATTTTTCATAAAGCAATCAGAACCAGCACGCTGCAACAATAAACTGGCAAAACAAACCTGCTCAAACACCTGGATTTCACCAGCAAAATCAAGGCAAAAAAACAATAGTAATGACCAGATCAGTTCTCTTGAAGCCTTCATTAAGGAGTATATTGTGAAGAATAAGCAGTTGTCCAAAGCTAAGTCGTGTCATTAAGAAATTTGGATAATCAAGTTGGACAGCTTGCTGCAGTCCTCAGCAATAGTCCTTAGGGAAATCTACCCAGCAATACAGAAGATCCAAGAGAAGGAGAAGAACAAGACAAGGTAATCAATCTAAGGTTTGGGAAGAATGTGCACATTCTAGTAAGATCTAAAAAAAGAAATGAGTCTCCTCCATTTCAAGAAGAAGTTCAGAATGAAGAAAAACCTATTCATTCTACTGCTCAACATACTAGTGAGAGAGCAGAGTTGTAGCACTTGCAGCAATAGATGATTCATCACCTGTTAGAAGTGATGAGGCATCATCAACTGCAGCATAACAAAGTAGGTAAGTGAAAACAATCTATACAACCCACTACAGCACAGCAATTTAGACATCCACCACCTTCCTACAGAGATTTCAAAAGCAAAAGCAAGACAGATAATTCAGCAAATTTCTAAAGTTATTGAAGTAGCTTCATATCAATATACCATTTATAGAAGCTCTGGAACAAATACCTAATTATGTAAAATTTTTTAAAGACATTTTGGCAAAAAAAAAGAGGTTAGGAGAATTCAAAACTATTGCTCTAACATAAGAGTGTAGCCACACGCTTCAAAGTAAAATACCTAAAAAGCTAAAAGATTAAAGAAGCTTCACAGTTCCTTATTCTATAGGAACTAAATACAATGGAAAAACACTTTTTGACTTGGGGGCTAACATCAATCTTATGCCTTTATTGGCATTTAAACAATTAGGAGTTGGTGAATGTAGACCAACAATAATGACTTTACAACTTGCAGACAAATTTCATCCTTATCCAAAAGGGAAGATTGAAGATGTATTGGTGAAAGTGGATAAATTCATTTTTCTAGTGGATTTCATTGTGTTGGATTTTAAGTCAAGGATTTTGAGGCAGATTATGAGATACCAATCATTTTAGGAAGACTTTTCTTGGCCACATGAAAGATTCTCATTGATGTGCAAAATTGAGAATTGACAATGAGGGTTAATGACCAACAAGTTATATTCAATGAGTTAAATGGAATAAAGAATCCTGATGAGAAAAAGGATTGCAATTTTATTAATGTTATAGATCTTATGTAGCAATGAAGAGTCCTGATGTGAGTGAAGATTGTAATTTTATTAGTGTTGTAGATCTTACTGTAGCTGAACAGGTAGACAGTTGCTGCATAACATGCAATTCAATGCTATAGCATTTGATGATGGAGATGCTGACATAATCGACATAGTATGGCTAAGAGAGAGGCAAGCCTTGTGAATCTTTAGATCAATTAAATAGGAAAGTAAGACCTCTTGTACCTTTTATGGAGTCTCCACCAATATTAGAATTAAAACTTTTACCTTTTCATTTAAAATATGCATATCTTTGTGACAATGACACATTTTTAGTAATTATTTCATCTTTTTTTATACAGGTCAGGAGAAAAGCTTAGCGGATGTGTTAGGGAAACATAAAAAGGCAATTGGCTGGACTATGACAAATATTAAAGGAATCAGTTTGTCCATTTGCATGCATAAAATTTTATTGGAAAAATGTTACAGCAACTCAGTAGAACAATAGAGAAGGTTGAATCCAATCATGAAAGAAGTTGTGAAGAATAAGATTATTAAACAGTTAGATGTTGAAATCATATACCCCATATCATATAGCTCATGGGTAAGCACAGTATAATGTGTACCAAAGAAAGAATGAATGACTACTATAGCAAACGAATAGAATGAGCTCATACCCAGAATAATAGTTACGGTTGGAGAGTTTGCATGGATTATAGGAAACTAAATAAAGCTACAAGAAAAGATCACTTTCCACTGTAATTCTTAGATCATATGCTGGACAAGCTTATTGGAAAAGAGTATTATTGCTTCCTAGATGGGTATTCAAGTTACAACCAAATTGCTATAGCACCAGAAAATTAGAAAAAGACAACATTCACTTGTTCTTATGGCACATTTGTATTTAGAAGGATGCTATTTAGCTTGTGTAATACTCCAGCAACATTTCAGAGGTGTATGATGGTAATTTTTTCAAATGTGGTGGAGCAAACGCTTGAAATATTCATGAATGACTTTTTAGTTTTTCAAGAATCATAGTATGACTACTTTCATAATTTGGAGAATATGTTCAAAAGATGTGAGGAGACTAATCTAGTTTTTAATTGGGAAAAGTGTCACTTTATAGTGTAAGAAGGGATAGTTTTAGGTCATAGAGTTTTTAAAAAGAGTATTGAGGTGGATAATGCAAAAATAAAGGTCATTGATAAAATTCCACCACCTACTTCGATTAAGGGCATAAGGAGTTTTTAAGGTCATGCTGAATTCTATAGGAGATTCATTAAGCATTTCTCAAAGATAGCAAAGCCTCTATGCATGTTACTTGACACGACGGATTGTTCAATTTTTATAACAATTGTCTAAAGGCCTTTAAGGAATTAAAAATAACCCTTATGACAAGACTTATTATTATAGCACCAGACTAAACCATGCCTTTTGAGTTAATGTGTTATGCCAGTGACCATTCTGGTGGAGCAGTGCTAGGGTAGAGGAGGAATAAAATTTTTCACTCTATTTATTATGCCAATAAGACACTAGCTGATGTTCAGCTCAATTACACAACCATAGAGAAAAAGTTGTTGGTTGTTGTGTTTGCATTTGATAAATTCAGGGCATATCTAGTTGACACCAAGGTAATTGTTTGTATAGACCATTTAGTAATAAAATACTTAATCTCCAAAAAAGATGCCAAACCGAGGCTAATTAAATGGATTCTTTTACTACAAGAGTTTGACTTAGAGATTAAGAATGGGAAATAAATTGAAAATTAAGTGGCAGATCATCTATCGAGACTAGAGGTAGATGAAAACACCCTAGCTAAGCAAGACATCATAAAAACATTCCCTAATAGGCAACTGTTGATGCTTCAACATGCACAAATGCTATAATAGTCAGGGTTCCCATGGTATGCAAACTTTGCTAACTACTCAATTAGTGGACTGCTGTCACCTGACTTAACTTATTAGTAGAAGAAGAGGTTTCTCCATGATGTTAAAAACTATTAGTGAGATAACCCTTACTTATACAAAGTGTATTCAAATAAGATCATTTGAAGATGTGTGTTTAATGAAGAAATTCTAAACATATTACAAGCATGTCATGCTACAGCATATGATGGACATTTTGGAGGCCACAGAACAACAGCAGAACTATTACAATTAGGTTATTATTGGCCTTCAATTTTTAAGGACAGGGAATATCTCTTAGAAACATGAGATGCAACTCACCAACATTTTGGAAGTAAAGTTTTTTTATGTATGGGGGATAGACTTCATAGGACTAGTTCTATCTTTCTTTGGCAATTTATACATTTTTGTGGTTGTGGACTATGTGTCCAAATGGGTGGAAGCTGCAACTTTGCCAACAAATGATACTAAAGTTGGGTAAAATTCATTCAAAAGAATATTTTCTCAAGATTTGGTTTGAGGCATCATTAGTGATGAAGGCACTCACTTTTGCAATAGGATATTTGCTCTAGCATTCGCTAAATATGGAATTAAGCACAAGATTACTACAATATACCATCCTTAGTCAAATGGTCAGGTAGAAGTGTCTAATTGAGAAATTAAAAGGATTTTGAAAAAAGTGGTGAACCATACTAGAAAGGATTGGTCCTTTAAATTGTATGATGCTTTATAGGCCTACCGTACAGCTTATAAGATATTACTTGGCATGTCTCCATACATAATCATTTATGCCAAAGTTTGCCATCTACTGTTAGAGTTGGAGCATAAAGCATATTGCGCACTAAAACAACTTAACTTGGACATGCACGCTGTAGCAAAACACTGGAAGCTTTAACTATGTGAACTAGAAGAGTTAAGGTTATTCTCATATGAAAATGCAAAAATTTACAAGGAGAAAATAAAACAACGGCATGACAAATACATTCAACAAAGAAATTTAATTCCAGGCTAGCAAGTTTTGCTTTACAACTCGAGATTAAAGCTTTTTCCTAGAAAGTTAAAATCAAGGTAATTAGGTCTCTTTAGACTTATCAAAGTCTATCCTTATAGTGTTGTGGATCTTAAGGATGAGAAAATTAGTCAGGAGTTTATAGTAAATGGGCAACAAGTTAAACATTATAATGATGATTCCATGCATGATTCAAGAGAGGATTTATTCCTCAAAGATCTAGTTTAAGCAAATAAGTGAAGGTCAAGTTGAAAAACCATAAATCAAGCGCTAATTGGGAGGCAACCCAATGAGGAAAGTGTCTTAAATTTTTATTGTTGTTTTATTTTTATTATCTAGTTGCTTAATTTTATTTATTTTCTTTTATTTTCATAAACGTCATTTTGATGTATTTGATTTATTCGATTTTTCTCTTTTCATTAATTTTTTTAAAAGAAAAAAGAGAAGAGAAGAGAGGAACTTTATTGCAGATTGCTACAACATCAGATTACTTGTTGCAGCAGGAGTTCATATAGTTAGAAGGGACTAAAAATAAAGGATTTTAACCGTTGGGAGTGAATGTCACAACTAGCCTAGCAATTCAGAATAAAGATAATAAAGGATTACATAATCCTTAGATTTTCGATTTCATCCTCTTTCCTTTTTAAATTGATTTTGTTTTAAATTCAAAATCTCTATACTTCTAATTTTATCTCATTAATTAATTAATTAATTAATTATTCTGATTTTCCTATTTTTTTTACCGTCACTATATTCTAAGGTTTTACTGTGCTTTTTGCATTCTCATTTACAATCTTTGCTCTCTTCATCAACTGCTTTTGAAGGACCATTACCCTAGTTGACAACCTATACCCTTGTTACCCTATAGCATAGTCTTTCTTGTTTTAATCATGACAAAATACAAAATGACCGTGGCGTGATTAAAAGATCCCTCTCACTTTCATAGTTACAAGGCCGAAGTTAAATTTGAAGAATTTATCGAGCTAAGGATGATTTTAGAAGAAAAGGTTTTCCAAGTCCCACCACAACCATCTGGAACTTGCAACCCTATTTATGCTGCTGCACCAAAGAGGGGTTGGTTAGACTTTTGTGCCCACCTAAGGGACCCTATGCTGCCACTAGTTAAAGAATTTTATACTAATATGTTGCGGCAAGACCAACACACAATTTGGGTAAGGAACACTCAAGTCCATTTAGAGCCAGGGTAATTAATGTTTTTTACAATTTGGCGTCTGATGTTGACTGTGAATACTCCAAAATGGTTAGGAGTATGACCAATAAAAAGTGGAATTATGAGTGTAAGGCCCTTACAGTGGAAGATAGTACATGGAAAAATGAGGAGGCTAGAGTATTGAATAGGATTGACCTGAAACTGATTACAAAGTTTTAAGTGAAATTTTTAAAATCTAGATTGATGCCCACAACACACACTACCACAGTGTCTCAGGAAAGATTGATTTTTTTATATGTCCTCCTTAAGGGTCTGCCAATTGATGTTGGAACAATTATCGAGAGGAAAATTAGAGAATTTGCTATGACAAAACACAAGACTGCTACTTTACTATTTCCATTACTCATCACAAGTATTTGTATTGTGTCTGGAGTGTACATCTCTTCTAAGGATGAAAGAATTAAGAATGAAGGAGCTTTCATTGCTCGGACTATAGAAATGATTACGGGTGAACCTGTTGTTGTAGCAACACCAGAACATGTTGTTGTAACAGGAACAAGAAAGTCATTGGGATTGAAAAGAGGCTGTAAGAGCTAAGTGATAGTATTACCCAATGTATAAAGGCACAAAGAAGAGAGAATAGTCGATTATGGAATTATCTTAGGCATTTTGAAGATAATATGCATCAATTTGGTGTCTACATGAAAGATAGGAACCAAGATTTTCCTGATGTCTTATTAAAGTAATTTAATTTTGAAACAATAGAAAAAGAGGCTCCAGCAACTGAAGTAGCAGCAGCCAATGAAGAAGAATCTAAATTTGAGGAAATACCATAACTAGTTGAGCAGCAAATAGGGGAGAAAGAAGAAGAATTGAAAAAAGAGGAAGAAAAAGAACAAAGTGCAAACGATAAGACAATAAAGGAGCAAGATGAGGCACCTCTAATGGTGCCTTTTAAGTAAAAAGATGAGCACATCGTCGGAGAAGACGATGATGAAACAAAGGATGATAAGTCACCAATACTCTGTAACAAAAGAAAAGAAAAAGTTTTAAGTAAAGAAGACTCAGAAGATGACCAAGATGAGATTGATGTCGAAATTGAAGCAGTAGTTGCCAGGTCTACTTGAACAACTGCAGAAAAACAGAGTGTACTAGACATAATTACTGAAATCACTGCTAAAGGACACTGCTCCAGCTGCTTCACAACGAACTCCACTAAGATCTTCAGCCACAACTCTAGCTAAAAAAAGGTCTAGCAAATGTAAAAGGGCACAGCAGTCTGGAGGTGCTATAGCAGTAGAGAAGCTAGACAAAAAGTGTATAAAATTCCATTAGCCTAAAGTGTCTGAGGCCACTAATACCCTTCTAGTTAGTCCAACCATAACCAGCAAGAAAAAATCATCAGCCTTAGCAGCTGCCATTCCACAAAGTTCACCAAAGGAAAATCTAAGAAATGCATCCAAGAAAAAATGACCCTGTGTTGAGCAGTCTGTAGCAACTTTTCAAAATTTGCTTTGTTATTTCTTTATTTTGTTGTTTTTCTTGTTTATAAGTTTTTATTTCTCTACTCGCATATCTGTCTCATTTGCATTTAAATGTTTTTATGCATGTGAGGACAAAGCACTTCTCAAGTTTGGGGGTTTGTGTTAGAGTATGACGTGTTTTGTTATGTGTGTTAATGTGTGTGTGAAGCTCTATTATCTGAAATTTGTGTATGGATTAAAATACCTAATGAGGATAAATTGAGTGCTAAGTTTTGTGATTGCCTAGTAAGGATAGTTTAGGGATAAAGGCTGAATTTTTGTCTCAACCTATAGGCTTTGATTAAGTTTTATGAGAATGTTGTAGCACAGCCATGTTTGTGAAAAGCTAAAAAATATATCAAGTTTGGGGGAAAACTTTTGTTAAATTATGCTTATTATGAAATAAATTTCACTTTAATGGCTTAAGTTGCTGAGTAAACAGGGTTGACTGTTGTGTAAATTTTATTGAACTCACAAGCGCACGAATCTATTGTAGAATAGATCAATGGTGACAAGTGTCAATCCCACGAGGAGGTGAATTTTAATTACTTGTAGAATTAATTTTCTGAGTAGGTGGTTGGATTTATAATGACAATGATGTAGGATATCTATTAATTTAAATTAAAGTGGTGGGAATAAACTATTAAAATAAGTGCTTGGATCTCTGGATCTGTACTCAACATGCACCATCGGCTTAACATTCATTATTAGTACCAATTAAATCATGAAGGGGGATTTTCCACTCCTCATGAACCTCACTCTAATAGATATGGAGCTAAGTGCTCCTCGTGTCAAATAGTAATAACCTTGCCTAGAGAGGCGATTACACCAGCCGATATCTAAACAAGATTATTATTATGTCTACGAAAGTCAAAACATCCACATAAATTAAAGGGGAAGAAAAAGTAAATTTACCAAATTAAGCCCATGGAGCATGTTGAGACTTCACCTTCAACCCAAGCTTGAAAGGAAATTAGCTACTCATAATTGAACTAGGGGTAAAATAGAAATTTTATTAAAATACGTAGAAAATACAAGATGGACATGGAATTACAGAAAATAGAGCTTAAAAATGGATTAAGGGGTGTCAAATTAGGGGGAGAGCTCCTTTTTTTATAGATACAATGAGTAAATCATGGCCATCGGATCAAAATAATTTGGATGCTCAAGATTGCGCCACGTGGCAAGTTCTCATTGGATGGAACACATAGTCAGGGCTGTCATTCCGTGTATATGCATGTACCGTACGCACATTTTTTCGGTCCACTAATATACTGCCACGTCGCTGGTCAACGTCACATCAACATTTTAGTCCAATAGAATTATGACACGTCATCAGTCAACACCACGTAAGCAGTCAATGCCACATCATTCGTCCAATCAAATGCTGCCACGTCATCGTATAGTATGGGTGAACAGCGCCGTAAACAGTGTCATGAACAATGTCATATATGTGAACAGTACCATTTATCTTTTTATATTCCTTCTAAGATTTTCGACTGTCTTGAGTTCAAAATTACTATCCATTTTTCTATCTAATCTCTTGTTCATTTTGAAATGACCATGATGTCCCCTAAAATACATAAAATAGTTAATTAAAATAAAACATATATAATTAAATCACAAGGGACTTAAAGACATAAAAGTATGAATGTTATTGAGACTTAAAGCGTAAAATGATGATTTTCTCCATTATAAATACACACTTTCTAGCACTCAACACACCCCCCAACCAGCTTGTTTCTAGTCCCTAGCAAATTAAGCGAAAGCAAAATTCAAATAAAAATAATGATGATTTTGTAAAAAAAAACAGTCTTATTTATTAATGAGATTAATGATAACAATCAAATAAAAGTATAAGCATTATCTCCGGTCTAAAGAAATATCATCCCTACATCAACTCTCCACATGAATCAGTTCAGAAAACTCACAGCTATAGTAATCGAGTCACTTTTAAGAATCACATATCAAACCCCAAAATCTCACTGGTAGTAGTAATACGCTCACAAAGAAATTAAACAAAAAAATAATCACTCTAGTGAATGGTAATTTGAGTAAAAATAATAAAGAAGTAATATCATACACTTTCACCAAGATGACAAAAATATACCCTTAGCTTAAAAATACTACAATTTTAATTTTAAAAAAATTGCTAATCAAACCAATATATTCAACATTTTTTTTTCTCTTTTTTTATAAATAATATGCACTACCACATCTTTTCAGCCCATATAACAAGTTTCTATTTCAGACTATAGTTTCCTAAAATCAGGACTTTTATTAGGACGTAACGTAGGCTGCAGGGGCGTATGGCTAACAAAAAAAGGATAATAAAAAATATATATATGTTTGAAAAATAAAAAACTTTTGAGATTGTTAAGTGCTTTTCACTTGAATTCTTTTTTTTTCTCTTTTTTATTTTATTTTATTTTATTTTATTCATATACATATATTTTTTTTGTTTTTTTATAGCGACTTTTTTGTAAATACAAAATTATCTCTATTTTTAAACATAAATGGGTGGTGGGAAATGCAAAATACAAGGTGATACTCCACATTGGAGTGGACAAAATAATAGGTTCTACCAAAGAAAAAGTTTTTTTTTTTTTTAAGGCTTAAAGGGTTAACTATGGATACATATTAATAGGGTTGGTTGGAAAGGCTCAAACGGACCAAAGATGGCCTTTCTATCATCTTTTAGGGTTCTAAATAATCTTCTACATCTACTAGTTAGATGGACCTTGATGTGGCAACATATTTTTTTTTTATAGAATGTTAACTCCAAGGAAATCTAGAGATAATGTATAAAGCAATAAACTACTAAGCTGAACGAAGAATGGGCAAAAAGGGTTACTCTCCAAGAAAAATGACGGGCTCAAAAACTCACTTGGAAATTATTATGACATGTGCATTCCTTCAAGCAACTTATATTTGTTTCCAACATCAACATGTAGAGTAACAAACATGGTGTAACATAACTCAAAAGCAAAGATAATACAAATACTAAAATTTGAAAGTTATCATGTCAGCTAATTATGAAGAGATCACACAAAATGCTTTTCTTTTTTTTTTTTAATTTCTACCCCCAAACCTATTCTTAGTTATGAAAATTATACATGCAGAATGGTGAAAATGGCATAGAAAAACTAACTGGAAAAAGAAGTTAGAAAAATCACACTTAAAATGACTGTCAAAGCAAGAAATGTCTGAATTTTTATTTAATAAGAAGATGTATTTCTAGAGTCACTACACTCCATGTTCAGCAATCTTCGACTCAAAAATTTATCAACAGTTACTTTCTATAACAAAAATTAGTAAAAATTACACCAAGATTGAGATATTCCACAATTGTCAACTATTCCCTCCCCCCAACCAGAACAAAACATTGTCCTCAATGTTGGAAAGAAAATAGGGTTTAGAAGATATCACCCTGATCTTTGCATTAAAAGAAAATATTTACAAGCGAAGAGTTAATTCTAATTTACACTTCTTACTATGGCTACTTTTACTATCATTAGTTGGCCATTCCAACACGAGGGTCTTGGGATCTAGCTCTGGTCTATAAGCTTGTAACAGATCAAGTAACTCATTAGTAGTATAAGCACAAATAAAGATTTTTTTCACTGTGAAGGGGATGAAATAAATTTTTATTACATGGTTAAGAAATACGATAAAGCCATCATAAAAGTTATTGACATTTCACAAACCAATGGGTTTCTGATGAATGTTCAGATGGGCCTAAGATGCTAATGTGATTAGTGCTTTTAGAGTTGCAAGATCTCCTGGTAAGAAAATACATCAGCATGATTTAGCATTTCAGTTATTCTTTCTTGCATACCTGAGACGACTAACTCTTCTCCAGTTGGTGAGTTAGACACATAGCCCAACGGTTTTTAAAGCTTCTAGGATGATGCCTAACACTTGCTCCCTCTAAGATAAGCGAAACACGTGACCGGTTTGACAACCCTCAGTCACCTCCTCCATATATCCAATGTAAATTTCTTTCTGCTATGCGTTGACCAAGATCTATGACTGCCTCAACGAACTCTTTATGTTTGCCATAATTAAATCCAGAAAGCACACAAATGTTCTTGAATTGTTTATTAAGAGTAGCTGCCATTGGGATGCTTCTTAAAAATAATTTGTGAGTTTAAACGAAAAGGATCATATATCAAGGATCTTGGTGACAATGGTTTACAGTTGTATATGAGGTAGCATTTCTGTGTCAATTAACGCGTAAAGCACATGGCTCGAGAGTCAAAAAGTAAATAGTAAAAAGAAAAAAGCAAACAATTATTAAAGACAAGAATGCAATTAATGAAGCAACAGTGAAATAGAACAACAGTAAAATAACAGTAAAATTATATTTACAAGTAGTTGTGATTGTGGCTCACATCTTCCTCTGGTTTTACGTCTAAAAACTGCTTGAACGCCCTCTATAGGTCGAGGATAGGCTTCTCATCCAATTTTCTTATAAACTGGCAAACAGGGTCATTTATAGTCAGATTCCTGAGACTATATCGGACACTTTTTTTCTGAAATAATGGCCATAACTGGATATCATCCAATGGGATGCGTTTCAAGAGACAAAAAGACATCATCCAATGACTCTTTCTTCAAGCCATCCCTAATGAACTAAATCTTATCTTCCCTGTTATCAGACATCATTCCGAAAGAACAAGGATTTTTATCGCATTTCATCCCGGCACACTTATGACAATCAACATAAAGTTTTTCAGCTCTTCGTTTTCTTGAGTAATTTTCTTTACCACAACCAGGCATATATGCAATAAATTTAGGAGGCAACTCACCTACTAAACGTACTTTGGCCTCAATTAACCAACGGATGTCAGCAGGGATGTTATTTCTCATAAGCAATAGCATGCGTTCGAACCGAGCTTTATAGATTGTAAGGAGGGTGTTCTAAGAAAGTGAAGGAAATCGCTTGTGAAGCTTTGCTAGAATCGCGTTCCTGTCAATACCTTTTTCTCAGAATATCAGTTATTATGGGAAACTAAAGTAACCGACTTTGATTATCACGGAGTACCGTTATCCGCCACTTAACTGAGGTAACAAACTAAAGAACAAAAGGAAGAAAAGAAAAGAAAAATAATAATTTCACAATCGTCATCTTATTGAGTTTATCTCAAGTTCTATTTGGGTGTCGTAGATACTTCCCTCAATTTTTTTGAGTTTTCTTTCTAGATCTTCAACATGGGATACCAACTCTGAAGGTTGTAGCTTCTAAATATGATGTGTTTTACAGAATTGTATCTGGCTTCTCAGATGAGATTGTATACGTTAAAGTTGTCTGAGAATGTTCAAGAGGATCTGTCTAGTTGAGGCATACATGATTGGAAGTGATAAAAGAAAACTGAATGATTAAATAAACACACTTTCACAAAAATTTAAATCACTAAAAAGAAGAAAGAAATAAGAAAAAAAATCTCAGTTTAATTTTGGTGGGTCACTCAAATCGATTTCGGTGTCTTTTTTCATATGGTTGATACTCTAGATATGGCTTTAATCTTTGATAATTAACTTTAAAAGTTGCACCGTTCTTAGGATCCTTAATTTCAATTGTTCCATGTGGAAAAACAATGTGAACTATAAATGGACCAGTCCATTGAGAGCATAACTTACTTGGGAATAGGTGCAAGCGAGAATTGAATAAAAGTACTTTCTGACCTGGGGTGAAAGATTTTCTCATAATTTTCTTGTCATGAAAGAATTTCATTCCCTGTTTGTAAATCTTGGCATTTTAGTATGCATCATTACGAATTTCTTCGAGTTCTGCCAACTATAATCTTCTTCCTGAGTTAGCTTGCTGCATGTCAAAGTTGAATTTCTTGATGGCCCAGTATGCACGATGCTCGAGTTCCACAGGTAGGTGGCAAGCTTTTCTATATACCAGCCTATAGGGTGACATCCCAATTGGGGTCTTGAAAGCAATTCTATATGCCCATAATGCATCATCCAGTGTTAATGATCAATCTTTTCTGTGTGGTCTCACCGTTTTTTCTAATATGTGCTTTATCTCTCGATTGGAGATCTAAACTTGGCCACTGGTTTGCGGATGATATGGGGTCGCCACTTTGTGAGTAATGGAATACTTTTTCAAAAGAGCTTTGAATGATTTGTTACAAAAATGGGCCCCACCATCACTGATTATTGCTCGAGAGAATCCAAAGCGTGAAACAACGTTGCTTTTCAAAATCCAATCACCACCTCAGATCATTGGTTTTACATAGAACTGCTTCTACCCATTTCGATACGTAGTCAACAGCGACCAATATGTATTGATAGCCAAAAGAAGGGGGAAAGAGTTCCATGAAGTCGATACCCCAAACATCAAAAATCTCAACCACTAAAATTGGGTTTAATGGCATTATGTTCCTTCGCATAATGCTCCCCATCTGTTGACACCTATCACATGAAGAGCAAAAAATGTAAGCATCTCGAAATATAGTTCGCCAATAGAAACCATATTGTAAAATTTTAGTAGCTGTTTTCTTAGCACTGAAATGGCCTCCACAAGCTTGTTCATGGCAGAATGAAAGGACATTTTGAAATTCATTTTCTGGGACATATCGTCTGACAATTGGAACTGCACAATACTTAAACAGATGAGGGTCATCCCAGAAGAAATTCTTCATTTCTGCAAAAAATTTGGCCTTTTCCTACTTAGTCCAATGCTCGAGAAGTTTACTTGTAACAAGATAGTTAACTATATCAGCATACCATGGTCATACTTCCACATTCATCAATTGTTCACCTGGAAATTATTCATTTAATGGTAATGGTTCTGTAATTGTATCAAAATTGAAACGGGAGAGATGGTCTGCCACAACATTTTCTGTGCCCTTCTTATCCTTGATTTCAAAGTCAAATTCCTGCAAAAGTAACACCCAACGAATTAGTCTAGCTTGTGTATCTTTCTTTATGAGAAGATATTTAAGAGCAGCATGATCTGTAAAAATAATTATTTTACAACCAATGAGATAAGATCAAAATTTCTCTAATGCAAACACTATTGCTAGCATTTCTTTTTCAGTGGTTGAATAGTCCAATTGTGCATCATTCAATGTCATACTAGCATAGTAAATGACATGGGAATTTGATCAACTCTTTGTCCTAATATTGCTCCTACTGCATAATCAGATGCATCACACAAGAACTCAAATGGTAAGTTCCGGGTTTGGGGGGTTTGAATGGTGGGTGATGATGTTAACAACTACTTTAGTTTCTCAAATGCCACAAGACATAAACATTAAAGACAAAAGGTACATCTTTAAAGAAGTAAATTACATAAAGGTCTAAAAACTTTGCTAAAATCATTAATGAAACGTCTGTAAAAACCCGCATGCCCGAGGAAAGATCTTACTTTTTTATTGTTTTAGGTGGAGGAAGATTGGAAATGAGATCCACCTTGCCTTATCAACCTCAATACCTTTGCTCGAAATGATGTGGCCAGAGAACAATACCTTGTTTTACTATAAAATGGTATTTCTCCAAATTTATGACCAAATTCTTCTCTATACATCTCTGCAGAACTAGTGTTAGATGCTGTAAACACTGATCAAATGAATCACCAAAAGCAGAAAAGTCATACATAAAGACTTGAGGAATCGTTCAACCAAATCGGAAAAATGCTTAAGTGCGTCGTTAAAATATAGCGGTCATTACATAATCCAAATGACATTCTCCTATGCAAAAGTGCGAAAAGGCAAGTGAAAGTGGTTTTTTCTTGATCTTTTTGTTCTGTAGTAATCTGATTATATCCTGAGTATCCATTTAGAAAACAATAAAATTCATGAACCGCTAATCTATCCCTAGTAGGTTTAGCTTTTTCATCAAGGTGAATGTAATGCATACAATCCACTGGGTTTATACCTTTTATGTCAGCTATGGTCCATCCTAATGCTCATTTGTGCACTTTCAAAACTTCCAACAACTTACCTTTTTGTTCGTCATTCAAGGATGATGAAATGATTCTTGTGAGAATCTTTCTTCCTAAAAATGCATATTCTAACGTGTCAGGTAATGGTTTGAGCTCGAGTCTTGGTGGTGATTCTGGTGATGGGCTCAGTTTCTTCTCTAATGGTGATAGTTGTTCCACTCTTGACCTCCATTTATTAGTGTCCATGGATGGTGCTGAATCAAGTAAGCTGTTAACCTCATCTATTGATCTGTCAATAACAAAATTCAAACCAAAGTGAGTTAAACATGTTTGTAAAGGGTCATCACTAAGGTTTGAAAGAAAAGCATTATCAACTAATTCTTCTATTAAATCCACATCAACAATTTCATCATCTGCATTGTGAGGTTGTTTGACAATGTTGAAGATATTTAGCTCTATTGTCATATTACCAAAGGACAACTACATATTTCCAGTCCTGCATTGAATGTGAACATTGGCAGTTGCCAAGAAAGGTCGTCCTAGGATAATGGTTGTGTTAATTACAAGAAAATAAAACTTATCTACAGCCTAAAATAAATACTTATTTTTTCATTGAATGTAAGAAAAAGGTCGTCTAGGATAATGGTTGTGTTAATTGAAAATAAAACTTATCTACTGTATAAGCACGTCCCTGCACAATACTACGAGGTTTTTTCATGGACCGATCTGCAAGTCAGAATAACACCACCTGAGTTGGGTGTAATTCTCTAAGTCCAAGTTTCACAAATCTTTGAGTAAGGCAATAGATTTACACTAGCTCACTAAGTCAACAAAGCATTCTCAATTGTGTGGTTCCCTATCTATATGAGATAAATGGGGAGCACCTGGTTTTTTGTATTTTAGAAGAATTTTATGTTGGAGTATAGAGCCAAGTTTTCTGTTAAAAAGTCTTCTTTTGAACATGAATGTTTCTCTTTTTAGTACAAAGGTCTTTAAGAAACTTAGCATAAGATGGCATTTGTTTTATAGCGTCAAGCAAAGGGATATTAACATTTACTGTTTAAAGATTTCAAAAATCTCATTCGTGGATATTCCCTTCTTTGCTTTAGCTAACCTTTGAAGAAATAGAGCTTTGGGAACGTATTCTCTTGGGTTGGTTTCTTCCCTCCCCTCTGATGATGAGTCTTACAGTATTTACCTGATTTGAGTTATTTTGTCACCTGCATTCCACTTTGTTGTTGACTTCTTTTCCTTTTCACAAGGTCATGACGACTTTGACCTCTCCATGCTTTCTTAAGGTGAACTAGCACTTGCTTCATACACTCCTTTAGGATTAGGCACTAGTTGACTTAGGAATTTGCATTTCTCAACCATTGCCAAGGTCTAAATGAAGAAGCAAGTTGTCCCACCATTTTTTCGAGGTTTGAAACTATTTAGGTTTGTGAGTTGAAGCGCTCATCTCATTTCACGATTCATTAACGATGCGGTTTTGTTGCTCGATTGTGGAGTGAATAAGATTCTTGAAATTCTAGAATACATATTCCTATGTCAGGGTGAGAATAGTTTGGGTTCGATTGTATGGTCTAAATGGTCGTTGAGAGGCTTGAGGATTTTGAAAAATTAGTTGCATTGGTGGAGAGTGGAGTTGGAACTCCCGAGCTAATTTCATTGGTCCATTCTGTTGGAATCCTTGAGACCATGAAAATGGGATGGTCTCTCCATCCAGGATTGTATGTGTTGGATTAAGGGTTGTAGTTTGATGGCTTTCTCATTACACCATGGCATTGGCTTGATCGAGTATGAATCCTGGTCATGTGGCTCGCTCGATTTAAGCGGTGATTAACGATCTTTATTTTTCTTGAGACCTTGAACTATCTCTTTGACTTCTTTAATTTTTAAACTTGACTCGCCAATGTGAACCTTATTTACTCCTTTTAACTCTTCTTAGTATTTTTGAGTGAATGACTCCATTGTTGGGAATTATCTTAACTTCTTTGAAGAAATCCCAAATCTACGATGCACTTTTGACATTAGCTCTCCTCCACTTGTTGCCATTAGCCATTCTGCGTGCGGCAATAATCCTCTAAAAATATTGGCATTGGTGTCATTTTTGTACCCGTGATGTGGACACTTTAGGAGTAGCCCATTGAATCGCTCCCATCTTCGAAAAATGCTCGTCTTCTCTTTAGGTAAACTCTGAAATTTCCCTGCAAATAGCATTGGTTTTATGCACTGGAAAATATTTATTCAAAAATTTTGTTACCATTTGTTCCTATAATGTAATGCTATTAGCAGGTAATGTATTCAACCATGAACGAGCTCTATCATTTAAAGAAAATGGGAATAATCTAAGTTTAACATCAACATCTAAAAATTTTCATATTTAAAAGTTTGACATATAGCATGGAAATCATTTAGATGATTATATGGATTTTCATTTTCTAGGCCATAGAATGTTGAGAGACAATTTAGCACACTAGATTTTAACTCAAAACTCTAGCTTGTATATTTGGGTATCGCATGCATGATGTGCTCAAGTTAGCTAAGGAACTAAAATAGTCCTTAAATGGCCTCTCTTGTGGTCCTGGTTACAAATCCATTTCAATTTTATTTTTAATTTCAACGTGTTTGTGTGTGCGAAGTGTTTTTTCTAGTTCAAAATCTATAGCCTCAAGATTAGGTAATTGTGACCTACGACCATGCATGTAAAGAAAAAAAATGGTAATAAAATTAATAAAAATAAAGAAGGAGAAATTATGATACTAACCTTATCACGCTTTTACAATCTTGCTATGAAAACAACTAAAGTACTATATAAAAAAATAATAATAAATGCGTGAAACAAAATAAAATAAATTAATAGGCGGTTGAACTTGCCAATTTAACAAAATAAAAAAAATAACATGAAAATTAAATTACGAAAATTTAAAGAAAAGAAGAAAAGAAAGAAAAAAAATACTTACTTTAAAATGCAGATTCACTTCTTTTTTTTTTGCTTTTTTTAATAATAAAAAAATTACAAGGAAAAAAATAAATTAAGAAATTAAAAATTTATTCTACAAATTAAAATAACTTACCTCCCCAACGGGCGCCAAAAACTTATTGTGCAAATTTTATTGAACTTATGCAAGCGCACGAATCTATCAAACTATATCAGCGGTGACGAGTGTCGATCACAGAGGAGGTGAATTTTAATTCTTGTAGAATTAATTTTCCGAGTAAATGGTTGGATTTATAATGACAATAATGTAAATTTATCTATTAATTTAAATTAAAGTGGTTGGAATAAACTATTAAAATAAAGTGCTTGGATCTCCGAATCTGTCTTCACATGCACCATCGGCATTAACATTCATTATTAGTACCAATTAAATCATAAAGGGGAATTTTCCACTCCCTTAAACCTCACTCTAATAAATATGGTCTTCAAGTGCTTTCCGTACAAATAGTAATAACCTCGCTTGCGGGAGGCGGTTACACCAATGAGATATCTAGACAAGACTATTACTATCTGTTTATGAAAAGTCAAAAACATCTACATAAATTAAAGGGAAGAAAAAGTAAATTTACCAAATTAAGCCCATGGAGCATGTTGAGACTTCACTTTCAACCCAAGTTTAAAAGAAATTATCTACTCATAATTAGAAAGGGTAAAATGAGAATTTTATTAAAATACATAGAAAATACAAGATGGAGATGGAATTCACAGAAAATGGAGCTCAAAACGGATTGGGGTTGTCAAATTAGGGGGAGCCCCGCTTTATAGATCTGATGAGTAAATCCATCGGTCAAAACAATTTGACGCCGTAATGCGCCACGTGGCGGTTCTTACGTGGATGGAACACATCATTAGGGTTGTCATTTCGTGTCTATGCATGTATCGCATGACGCGTTTTTGGTCCACTAATATCTACCACATCGCGGTCAATGCCACATCAATATTTTAGTCGATAGGATTGTGACACGTCATCAATCAACATCACGTAGTTTCGGGCCAATGCCACATCATTCGTCGATCAAATGTTGCCACGCCATCGTCCGGTATGGGTGAAAGGTCGCCAATGTCATAAATGAAATATGTGAACAAACTATGCCGTATACGTGAAGCAAGTCTTATTTATCTTTTTATGCTCCTCCTGGGTTTTTTCTAACATCTAAGTTTAAAATTGCTGTTTTTTTCTATCGATCTTTCGTTCTATCGTGAAATGACTATGATGTCCCCTATAATACATAAAATAATTAATTAAAATAAAACATATATAATTAAATCATAAGGAACTTAAAGACATAAAAGTAAGAATGTTAGTGAGACTTGAAGCGTAAAATGATGATTTTCTTTATTATAAATACACACTTTCCAAAGACTTTCAACACTAAGTATGCGGCCCATATGTTGATTTGAGTCCAAAGGCAACAAGAGTTATGAGCATTGCTATAGCATCAACTGAAAAAAAAATAGAAATAGAAGGTTCTTTCTCTAAGATATTGAGTAGTGGCCGTGCGCCCCGTAAGTCTCATGTTCACCCTTGAGTTAAAGGTGTCTATAGTAGGGTTATGTTCAGAGCATTCTTATAACAACTTTGAATTCTGTATTGATTGAGTGATTGGGTGCATCACCACAAGTGATAGACATTCGCGTGAAAAATCAATAATACATTGAAGAGAATTTCATCAACTCGAGAAAAAATTTTTTATAAGCACAATTGGAATTTGTTTGTGATTATTGCTTACTTATATTTAATGTATTATATTTTACCCTGCGAATATGGTGCAATATCTCAGGTAATGTTTATAATGCCTCGGACTTAGTTAAAGTAGCACACACTCACTTTAGATAGAACGAGGGCTAAGTTTAGAATCGAACTACTACAAAGAATCTTGAATGATTAAGAAGTGTAATATAAAAAAGATTGAAGAATCCTTGCAAATTTGATGACGAGCTAAGTTATGTGTTGTATGATTACGTGATTAAAGTGTTAGTGTCGTTGTCATTACTTAAGGAGAAGTAATGGTTTAAGTTTAGGATGTAATAAGCTGCTATAAAATGAAGTTAGATAACACTTTGGACTTAAATCATGATTACTTATAAAGTAAAAGACATATTTTTATTGTATTTTTAGTGATATTTTGCATAATTTGTTATTGTAGTTATTTTAATAAATTATGTTATTTTAATAAAATTGAGTCATAGATCTTATGTTGTAGGCAATTTGAAAGTATAAATTTCAAGAAGGAATGCTCTGTAATAGGCTTACAAGCGAGGAAAGAACTTTCTTTTACAAAAGAAGCAGAAAAGTGCGGGAGCAATCACGAATCTTGTAGCAACCATTATTTATGCTTGTCTTGACATCAAAGAAAATTTTGTGAATATCATAAAACGCGATCTGCCCGGTTGCAAAATCTAAAAGATCATACTAAACCTGGTACACTTTTTAATTAAACATATAAAATAAGCATGCATAAAAAAAAAAAAAAAGGGCCGTCAACGATGAAATAACCAAAGCAAACAAAAGAATGAAAATCCAGCAAGTGAGCAAGATTGAGGTGAGAGAAAGAAGAAATCAAGAATCTAAAAGAATTAATCAAACATCTCTATTTTACTTGTTTTCTTTGATTTATGATTATGTATATGTTTAAGCTGTTGTGTTCCGTTTTGTCCTGAATCATGAACTGATTATTTGTGGTTGAGTGATAAATAAGCTTGATGGTAATTAGATTGATTTTATGTGTTCTTCATAATCTTTATAGCATTTTGTTTTTGATAATACTTATTACAATTTACTATTTACGATCACCCATTTAGTGATACTAATGCAAGAAGAAATTTAAAAAGACATTTTAATGGAACATAATTGTCGAACAATAATTGGTTTTAGATTAGGTTTCCCAGTTAGGTTAAAACTCAATTTAAATAGGGTCGTGTTTAATCTAAAACTAGTCATTAACTAGAAATAAAGTTAACCAGGAGGGAGTTAGAAAATCGAGCATATAATGCTATATCTTATATACGGCCTAACAATGACGATTCTTTGTCTTACACGAATAGCATTAAAAGATTGAGTTGAAATCACTCTGAGAGGTGAATGTAATATTGTAGTTAAATGGTAGTTTATAAGGTAAGCGTAGCCGTTTATTCAAATTAAATTAACTTAACTGGTAAATATGTTAAAATCGAAGTATT
>JASUUG010000088.1:97500-131109 GCA_030449905.1 Luvunga scandens | reverse complement strand
CTTTAGAAGCTGCTCATTGACGGGTAATCATAGTATCCCTCAAAGGGTCTACAAACTCAATGATGTTATCTTCTACGAATGATTCATTAGACTTCTTAGTTGTAGTCAAATGTACACTAAGGACAATGAGAAGCTATGCCGCTGTAGCATGGTAATGATGGCAGTCAATAAGTGAATTGGTAGGCTGTGAACTAGAAAAATTAAATAATATCTCTCCTCACTATACCAGCTCATACATTAGGGTTGATATTAGCGCCTGAGAAACCATAACCTTGAGAAGCTATTGACTGCAAATTAAAATATCCATTAAAATGTCTAGGGAGTTAGGAAGGTGGAGTTATCTTCCAATTTCTATGGCCGCATAGTAGACATCATCCAGGATCCTAGGAAAGTGCAGTCAACCTTCTGCCTGGTGCTAATGTCAAACAATTAATGAATTTGGTCAATTTAACTGAAACCTGCTAACTGACGTCAGATTGCGACATGAGCACCTCAAAATGGGATAGATGATTACTAGCACTGAATTTTTCTTACTTAAGATTGAGCAGTTGGTCTACTACTGACCCCTATTGTAGGTTGATTATTATTTTTAATTATGTTCATTTTGAACCAAAACGTTACAGAATCTAGATCTGAATATTGTCACTTGTTTAGCATAGCCAACTAACTTGAGTTTGGTAAAACAAACAGACACTCTGTCTCTCATGTCTCACCATTCAAAATAATCATCTTTAATGATGGAGGATTTTCTAATGTATGAAGTATGCTTTGATACGTGGGTTAGCTTGGGGAAGATATCTCAAAATAGAGAATATGGGAGCGAATGGGAAGAAAACAGTTTGGTAGTTTATTATTCTGTAGTCAAGCTTTGTCTCGAAAATGGTCAAAATTTAAGTGAATAAGGACAGAGAATATTCATTTTTTCCCCTTTTTATTCCTACATATCCCTCAACCTTTATATGCTTCCCACTGGAGATCTGCTTCTAATAATTAAAATAAAAATTCACCCACACAAGTAAATACTGATCAAGCTTTCAAAATAAAAAGTAATATTTTCAGTCAAGATCATCTTAATGTGAATCTATCAGTATGATCCAAAAACATTATAAAACTGGTTAGATCATGTTTATTGATGTTTGAGTGTTGTTCATTGTGAAATGCAGAAATGATGACGTGAATTTTCTTTGGTCATCAATTAGTAAGTTCTTGTTTGAAGTTGTTTTCTGAAATGAACTGCCAAATGGTAATTTTTTTTTAAAATTTTTTGGTCATTTGATGGCTCTTTTTTTTCCTCATTTTAAACATGTGCCTGCTTGCAAAAGGCTGCAAAGTTGTTATATATGTCGACCGGCCCTGATCATTACACAATATGTTCACATTGGAAATTAGAATGAGATGTTTGTTGATGCTGTTGACAGATCCGCATTCTATGCACCATAACATGATTAATGAAAATGGACTGTAGGACTGGAAAGATCTGTGGCGGCCAGAGCTCGCAGGAAGGATTTCAATGGTTAATTCTCCCAGAGAGGTTATTGGTTCTGTTTTGAAGTATATGGGAGCATCATACAATTCAAATGACATTGATTCGCAAGTTGCTGGTGGGAGGATTGCTGTTCAGCAGAATCTGGCATTACTGGGAAACCAGGTACTCCCAAAGAAATGATTTTTTTTTAAAAGTCAGCCTTTTCATACATATGAATGCTTATGTTAGTGTTGTCTTCTCCTTTTCGTACATATTAATGCATATGTTGGTGTTCCCTTCTGAGATGGATGAATAAAGGCTTTTTCTCCTAAATTTAGCTGAAGAAATGGAAAGCGTCGAGATTGTCTCATTAAATTATCGAAAACCCATAATAATATGATGTGGCTAAATTGGCAACATTTGGTTTGTTTCCTTAATGTGAATATAGAGGCTAACAAAATGAAGTGACAACAAGAAGTCAGTGTCCTTTGATGGATGCATTTTTAAGGAAAAATAGGTATGTAACTGACCAATTTTGTCTGGCATGCCAATTTCAAAACATTAAATTATGTGGTTATTAGCTGTATGAAGGGGGATTGTAGGTGCTGTCAGGTGGATCCATGAAAGTTCAACAAAGTTCTGGTCTGGCATAGTGAAATTGGTTTGTGGAACTTAAGAGTCTTTCAGGTGAACAGTGATGAGTTTTGATTTAAAAATGTTATAACTCTACTTTGCATGGTACTCTAGTAGAATCATCTATAAATTCAAGTTATTGAAATTGTCTACTTTGTCCAGTTTGGGCTAAGGGTACACATGTATGAAAAAGAAGTTGTCAAATATTGTGGGTTACCTAACATTTGATCAATCCTATAATGAGGACTTCAAGATGTCTAACATGTAGAATGCCCCTGCTCTCCCCATTGTTTATCTTATACAATAATCTGTCGAGATGCTAATATCTTTGTCGATTCCTGTACTAGTATTACAAAATCTGAGTTTATTGGGCTTGATATAGGTTTGACTGTTTGACAGTACTCACTATTTCAAGGCATTTGGAATTGGGGAGATGTATGGCTTGCTGTTGGATGGAGAAGCGTATTCTCTTCCTGCTGTCAAATTATGTCTAATGTTGCGGTTGTTGTTCCAAGTCTGGCGCTAGCTTATGGGCCCATATTTGGGTATAACCCTGCCTGTCATTCTACTTTGTTATTCGCTTTGTTATCACCATCATATATTAATGATCAGTAAATACAATAATGTGACTAATAAGATTGTATTCTCTTTGTAGGCAATCCCTGCAAGGTCAAGACTTGAAACAAAACCAAACTGGAGGGCGAGTCAGAGGTCCATCTCCAATTAATCCACCACGGATAGAGTCTCTGCTTGCAAACAGCAGCAGCATTGCCTTTCAAGCAAGAGGTTATCCCTGGCGGATCTCCCCTGCCCTTGAATGACCCTGGTTAAGTTGCCTGAAGAACTTCTGATGGGTAAAACCAAGTCTGGATTCTAACTTAATTGCTGAGTACCTCCAACTAAAATTCTGGCCGGATGTGAGTTTTTGGAGCCATTATCTGAAGCTACATTGTCGGATTATGAGTGGCTGGTTGCCAATCTGCAAAAACCCACCTCCTGTCTTCATCAACAGGATGCAACATTACATGTCATCATTGATCCAAAGCTTAGCAAAGCTACATTGAAAAGTTGATGGCACTACATGCCACTCATTACCACGCTGTCAGGGCAATTGCATTAGCACATTCAAAAGCATGACCTCATTAGGAAAAGAGGCTTCAGAACATTACCTATTTGGGACGTACTGAGATGGCTAAAGTTCTTGAGGTTTTATTAGAAATGAAAGATGAGTGCTTGTTTGAACAAAGTTGTGGTCAATCTCGCAAAGGTTAAAAAGAAAGATCACGGAGCTAATGCCATCGATTTCTTCTTCATTGTAGCCTCTATAGTTTAAGTTTCCTCATCTGAAGCTCTTTATGCATTATCCCTGCTCAAGCACATGAAATTGAAGAACTAACCAGATATGATATGCTGAAAAGCGGAAGTTTTCTTCCCTGACTGTGGCCTTGTGATTTGTCGCGAAGGAATAAGATGATCACTAGCAAGAACCCTATCAAGGTAGCTTTTATGACAACAATAACGGTTTATTAATATTGCACAGTCCGAGTACTTTTCCAGGATCAGATATGAAGTCGTCTCAAATTGATAATAATAGTTTATTAAATGACAAATCATTGCTCTCGGGTGTTGGTTATATATATGTCATTA
Source organism: Luvunga scandens (assembly GCA_030449905.1). NCBI lineage: Eukaryota > Viridiplantae > Streptophyta > Magnoliopsida > Sapindales > Rutaceae > Luvunga > Luvunga scandens. The sequence continues at coordinate 127,364 of JASUUG010000088.1, read as the reverse complement.
CTTCAAATGGAAAAATGAAGGTTATGCAAGTGATTTGAGGAATACAATACATTCCAGGAGATGCTAGACTGTTAATGCATGCCCCAGATTTCAGAATTTTTTTGACTGGTGCGTTTTGCAACGGTTCAAGAAATTCTGGATTCAACCTCCTCCACCAAGGGATTCCAATTGAGTTACCAATATACTAGAGTAGCATGTTTTAAAATATTTTGCCTCATGTTAATTCTTCTGAATTACTATTCTTCAGTAGATCTCTTCCTTTAAAAATTGCTACAGTGATTTTACTGCTTGATATTTATCGGACATTGACACCATTTGAAATCAGACTTGTAACTATAGATATAGAGATATAGAACATATACAGACTTGTGGAAATATTATACAAGAAAAGCAATTATAAATGACATTTGCCGATTCACAATGCGTATAATCACATGTAACTTGGAGCAATTGCCGCAGCAGCCGAGTATTAACTAAAATTACTATTGCCGCAGCAATTGGGCAACAAGATCGTTCATTAAGAGGAGCAACCAAATTAGCCACTAATGATATCAATTGTCGTAGCAGTTCTATTAGCTAAAATTGCCAAATATAATACAAGAAAAGAACGTATATATACTTGGCAAGAGTTCATTAACAATTAGCGTCACATTCAGATGACAAGTTATCTGTAATTAGTATGTGATTGGCGAATATTTGGTGTAATCTCGTGCTGCGTAAGCCACAGCTAAAATCAAACCACCGCTTTGCATGCTTCTCGTTTTATCTGCTATTTTTGTGGATCTTATAGGCGTGGACAGCATGCTTCTCAAGAAACCAAAGGCACAAAAAATATAAAGTGAAGTTGAATTGAAAATGAAGTTGCGAGTTGCTGCCGATAGCTGCTGATTAATAATAAAACGAGACAAATTAATTAAACTCAGGCCTATATGTATATGTTATCCTAACTTTACTTGCCCTTGTTTGTTATATTTACTCAACACTTGATCCGTAAACCATTAAAACCAAATGACCATAGGGGTATTTATAGTAAATGAAAACAAATAAAACACAAGTAAAAGTTTACAAAAACTAATAATCACACTCTAAACTTACCACTCAACTCATAATAACAATACTCCAAAACAATTTACAGCCCTTGACTGGAGTAGCATGAGGAAAATCCTTTCTTTGTGGACTGCGATTGACCATGAGTTGCAATTAAGTTAGACCGCTTTCAACTGTGCCAGAAGTTTTAACTATCATTGGAAAAGATGATCATTTAATTGATATGGACATTTTCTATATTGTTTTTATAACATCTTATGTAATTATGATGTTGGGAATCATTAATATTCTATATGTGAATCTTATTGACGCAGTGCTAAGCGATATTAGATTTCGTTTTAGAAAGACGTTAAAAATTAAAGAAGGATGACTTTCACTTAAAAATGAAATAACTCAATGAGAAATACCGAATACTATTTATAAGACATTTATGTAAAAATATAAATATAACAAGACTATTTAGACTAGTTAAGATTATTGTATTCCTAATAAAATAAGATGATTAATCTAAAATCTTAATTAGACTATAATTATAAACATAACTTAAATAAGCTTAATAAAACATGATAAATTGTAATAAAAATACTTTATTCTTTCACATATACTTTCTACAAAACTTATTAGCGGCGTTGGTGGTTTTATCTTATGAAATGTAGATGACTTAGATTACTTATTTTATTGTAAACAATCTTATTCCCACAAAATTTTGTCATTGAAATTAACATATATTTTCATTACATATGTGCTTTATTAAGATTCTCAAGTACCAATCAAGTTTGCTTAAGAAATAAAATTTTGCCATTGAAAGCGTAGTAATTTTTCTAAGGGCCTCGCATTTGTCTGAAGGAATTTCGTGAAATACACGTGTCCAAAAGTCTAGTCATCATCCTTACTATTCGATACTGGTATGATAATGAAGAATTTGAAAAGCCCGACGGTAAATACAGTTTGTAAGAAGATGGAGATGTTTACTGTCGCAATATAATACAATATGCACAAGGAGTTTCTCTATTGTTCTTTTGGTTTTGCAGCTGTTGGTGCTTTCAATGTTTCCCCGAAACATATGAAAACAACTTATATGTCCTTCATATGACTTGACTTTCAGTGATTATCTAAATGAACTGAGGTGCCAACAATAGCACAATGTGGAATTCAATAATTAAATTCTCCTATTTAATTTGTTTTAAGTCAAATTAGTAATTACCAAAACTCTGTTTTAAGTTTTAATTTTATGTGCTGGCGTGTACGCAGATTTGGATTCTTAAGTGAGTTGGACGTGACTTGCAGTGAAATTGACAGTAAACAACGATTAAAACTTGTGGACTCGGGTAGCTGCCCTATACGTCCACAACTCTACAATAATAATTGAGTACGCACCTTTGATTCTCGGGACTCTTCAATGAATTTCTAGCCCCGTTGACTCCACCGGCTAAGGCTAAAGTTCTGTAAAATAAGAAAGTAAATAGAATATCCACAAAATGCAAAACTTGTTGAATTTAATTTTTGGCTGTGTGGGCTAAAATGTAAATTAAAGAAAAAGACAAAACAAAAGGGCAAAGATTTCTAAACGTGTGGAAGATGATCTATGATTTAATGAAACGACCTGCCTTAAATATCAAGATGATTGATTTTTTATATATTTTTTTGAAATAATATCAACTCTCATATTTTTCCACTCCCAGAACATGCTCACGTTCAAGTCTAATTAGCTAATTTGAAAAAGAAAATCAAATCAAATCAACACCAAAGCAATGAAAAGTAAAACTTTTGAATTTTAGCTCCAGCTAGCAAACGTATTCAGTGTTTTCAAATTCTTCCTATTACATATCTTCTTTCTCCATCAATGCAATGTTAATTACTTTCTCTTTTTCATATTCCTTTCGTTGCATTTCTTCTTCCTCCATCAACGCAATAATAACTTTTTTAAAAATCTAAATGGCTAGGAAAGAGTTTGAGAACATAAAAAAGCTCCGGGGTTTATACGCTATAAAAAATTTAGCTTCTCAATTACAATAGATAATAATTAAACTAATAATTATTTATTTGCCTATTTCAGTAAATCACTTAAGAATACTATTGTAATTATAAAAAATCTAATAAGTGGGATGGTTTTGTACAAAATCAACCGCATATATATATGCTGATATGCAGGTGCAGATGCAAATAATAATTTTGATTTTTTTTTAAATAAGAAAAATGGATATTGAGATGGATAAGATGTTTAATTTAATTATTTACATTCGTGTACAAAGTTGTCTTTCTATCAAAAGAAAGCTTGGTGGTGAGAGTGACTTGAACTTGCCCTTGTTTGTTAAGATTCATTCTTAGAGAGCTAAATAAATTACAAATCTTTAATAACAAGGAGGAGTTGGCCTAGAACTTTAGTTGGCCTTCTTGAATCTCATTAATAATCAATCACGCTGCAATTTCGGAAGCCAAGCGCAAAATCATGCAGCACATTAATTATCCCTTGTGAAGCTTTAATTTTAATGATGCTAGATATATTTATTTAATTTATAATCCGACCGAACAGCATTTACTATCTTTTTATGATTTTTAAAAATTGCTCCTCCTATGAAAAATATATTCAACTATTTTGATGAAAAACCTTTGTTACAGTTAATAATCTTTAAAAATTGATAGATTTATTGTTGTCATGACCAAATTATGCATTTTAATGAAATATAATTAATACATCAAAATTATCAGGTATATATTCTATCTTACTTTTTCAATAAAACACTTTTTTTTTAACTTCAAATTATCAGCTATGCCCTTGGCATTTTCTGGTGTGTAGCTTCTGCTTACCTCTGTTTTTCTTGTAATTTTCTTTTTCATTTTTTTAATCGCGTTAATTAATGGGTTAATTTCGACTTCCACTGCTAATTTGACAATCTTCAATTCATTTCTCTTGCTTTTGAAAACAGTAGATTATCTCCAAAACGTAGTGAATTTTAACAGTACACCGCTGTTGACTTGTTAAAGTATGAAAATATCATTTTTTTTAATGATTTTGTTAACTAATGATTTTAACCCTAAAAAATATTATTTAAATTAATATAATGAAATAAAATAAAATGTCGCAGTCCTCAAAGTTCAAAAAAAAAAAAAATTGCCTCAGCCGCTGGCAACTAAGGATTTGGTTGCCTTGGCCGTGTGCACCCATGGATTTGTTCCCATGGTCACACACGGCCATAGGTTTGGTTGCCATGGCCACACGCGGTTAAGGGTTTTGGTTCTAAGGCTCCGTATGGTACAACATTTCAAGTAGAGTTTATTTAAAAAGTCACCAGGCTCTAAGTCTTTAATGAACCTATCAAAATGCAGATGCACACCACGAAGGAGTTCAAGAACAAACTCACTGCTTTGATAAGCATTCTTAATCTTCTCAAAAATATGGGACCGAACTAGGCTCGGATATTCCCACACTAAATTTTGCTTTCTTTCCTTCCTTAACTTATGCGAGATTAAGCATCAAAAAATTCTTCAATTTATTGGTCATTAGCCCTTTAGAAACAGAGTTGCACTGATTAAGAGCATCGAGAGCGGATTCGAATGGGTGAAAGGCTGTGAGCTGAACGACTTTATTGAAGCAGTTTATAACGGAAATGGGGCTTCAAACAGTCTCCATGTTTTGCCTGATTTGGTCAAGGCCACGAGCCAAAAACAGAGACTAACCAGAAGCCGTCTTGCACAACAAATACAGAACCATTGAATTGGCTCGAAATATGAAACAACCGAATAACGAACACAAAAGCAATATATTCGCCAGGTGTTGCAGTTACCATGGATTTGGTTTGGCTGCCATGGTCGTGCGCGACCATGGAATGGGTTTGGTTTCCGAGGCCGCGTACGAAAAAGGCTTTGATGCCATGGCTGCGCTCAGCCAAGGGTTTGGTATCCACGGGAGCAAAATGAAATACTGTTAAAGTATTTGGGTACCTACTATAAATATTTAAAATATTTATGTATGTTTTATAAAACTTAGAAAGATTTGCGTCCACAAAAATTAGCCAACATAGAACTTTAATCTTTTTCTGTTAATTGACTATTAGAAGAATGTACAAATATTATTTTGCCCTTTTTACTGTTAAAAATAGTGTAGAGATAACGATTTTTAGGGGATAACTTGATGCTTTTAAAAATAAGGGAGACAATTTGAAGATTATCAATTTATGAGAGATAAATCAAAATTAACCCTTAATTAATCAAAGAACAAGGGGAGATTTTTCCAAGTCAAGCATCATTTGACTACAATCAGTCAAGAAACCGAACAAATTAATTTCTCTCCATGATTTCCAAAAGCTAGAAAATTTTGTTGTTTGTAAATAACATCATTAATTATGTAGTGGATCAAACCATATTACTGTCTTTCATGAAATTGATGTCTGTTAAGAGTCAAACATTTTACTTACGCAAATCAGTTGACATCAACTTGACTTAATTATTTTTGTTATTATTATGTTATTTATTTCAATCCCCGATTATTTGATCAGCAACTATCAAGAAACTAACCAAATTTGTTTATCCATGACTTCCAAAAGCTAGAAAATTTTGTTAACCTCCTTTCAAGCTATTAGACATAACTTTCAATCAACTTATTGTAATTTACCTTGGTGCTTGGCAGATATAACCTCCTTTCAAGCTATTAGACATAACTTTCAATCAGCTTACTGTAAATATCTCCTCATCTCCCCTCATTTATATGATAACCCTTGAAGATATGACATTTTCAAACAATCATGTCAGGATTTTATTATTAGCACCCATGTGTCAATAATATTGTAATTTATTTATTCCTTATATTAGAAATTTTTCTACTCTTTACTTTTTATTAGACTAGATTATGTAGAATATTGGGGAATATTTTTAGAGGCATAAAGAAGCAGGTTGGTGTGTCAAGGAGATTATATATCAAAGAGGTCCAAATAAAAGTGATTACTACATTGGTAAGTATAGCAAGTATTTATGAAATATTAGACGCTTAAGGAAGTATATCTTAGTACTTTTCCACTAGAAAATACTACACCTATATAAAGGAAAATATTTCACACAATGAAGAGACAAGAAGTCATATTGTATTTTATATAAAGATGCGGCCAACAAAGAGAAAAGAAAAAAAATCCTATTTGGCCTTATATGATGTTTCATATCTCTAAGAAGTTTTATTATTCATATCTTCCTAATATCAAGTCTTTCATTAGACATCACTTCCAAATTTCAGCTTCACTTGAGCCATTCTTGAACCATTCAAAGCTGAACAAGGGTGGAAATAACCAAATATCTGCAAAATTCGAGTCACATTCTTTGGCCCCCAAAATTCAAATTATGTAACTTCTGTCTATCTCATCGTCGCGAAGACGGTGGCATATTTTCCAAATTCCCCTTCCATCAACATCATGACTAGGAGTATGTTGATCTCTCACACGCTAACATGAGTCAAGAGTTTCCAAATTGATTGTTAGAAAACAACACAAAAACTAGACACATTTCAGATTGGTCATTAATTAAACGATACAAATTGCTGAAGTGACCATTTGACGTTTGCTGACAATACAAGTTCATGACTTGAAATTTGATCTCTATCTATTGGTGTTGTGTAACTGGTGAAACAGATTCGAGGTTATAAAACGACCTGGATGGTATGCGTTTTGGTATTCAGAGCAAATGCTAAATGAAACGACTTGGAATGTTGCCGTTTCAGTTTACTTGGTGCATACAAGCCGCACGTGCGGGATAACGCCACATTCGGTTTGTTAGAAGCTGTTATTTCCTCGTGGCTCGCTCGTGAGGTTCGAAAACGATCGATGATTACAGTGGAAAATGCAAACCATCAAACGGGAATCTGAGATTAGTTGTACAGTGAGGGTATAAAAGGGAGCAGAAACCTTGTAATCAGATTAACGATTAAGCTCTCATGATAATCTCTGTATCTTGTTCATGATTCAATAAAACCATATACACTTTGTTTCTCCGTGGATGTAAGCTAATGAAAGTTAGCTGAACCACGTAATCTCTATTCGTCTTTAATTCTTAGATCTTTGTCATCTTGAAGAGCATTTGTTCTTGGTTCAATAAGTCTTCTAATCATCTTTACAGCATCTTGATTAACCTGAGAGGAAGATTCTGGGCAGCAGCTGAAGGTGTCTAGAAATTATAACCCTTCAGCCGCTACAATTGGTATCAGAGCAGGGTATTTTTTGATCAGGTTCTAGTATGGCTAACTCTAAAGTTGATTTGGAGAAATTTACAGGCAAGAATGATTTTAATATGTGGAAAGTCAAGATGGAGGCTTTGCTAATAACTCAGGGATTGGGAGATGCTTTAGAGCCAGTCACCAAGAAAGAGGGAAAGAAGTATCATCATCATTAACACCACAACAGGCTGCTGATATTGATAAGAGAGCAAGAAGTTTGATAATCTTGAGTCTTGGAGACTCTGTTATCAGGGAAGTTGCTAAGGAGAAAACAGTGGCTGATTTATGGGCAAAACTTGAAACCATCTACATGACAAAGTCTCTTGCCAACAGACTTCATATCAAGAAGAGGATGTTTTCTCTAAAGATGGCTGAGGGATCCTCTCTTGATGATCATATTGATGAATTCAATAGAGTTTGTGATACTTTGGAAACCATTGATGAAGGGCTCAGTAATGAGAGTAAAGCCTTGCTCTTGGTGAGCTCACTTCCAACATCATACTCCAATTTGGTAGATGCTCTTATGTATGGAAGACAAACCTTGTCTTTGGATGAGGTCAAGGCAGCCTTGAATACAAAAGGGCTGCAAGAAAAATCTGAGAGTATGGAATCTGGAGAAGGGTTAACAGTGAAGGGTAGAATTGACAAGAATGGAGCAAAGAAAAAGAAGCAATCTAAAACCAAAACTAAACCTAAAAACTTGAAATGCTTCCTATGCCACAAGGAAGGGCATTTCAAGAAAGATTGCCCTGAAAGAAGGAACAAGAAGGAGGATCAAAATGGAGCTGCAGCCACTGTGGTAGAAGAAGAAGAAGGCTATGAGTCAGCGGGTGTATGTGTAGCCACTGAGGACATGCAGAAGGGTAAGTGGATTTTAGATTCTGGTTGTACCTTTCATGTGACTCCAAACAGGAGTTATTTCTCTGATTACCATGAAATTGATGGAGGAAAAGTAATCATGGGAAATAATACAGTGTGTAAAGTCATGGGGATAGGTAAAATCTATCTTAAAATGCATGATGGATCCATTAGGGAGATTAAACAAGTTAGGCATGTTCCAGATATCAAAAGGAATCTGATTTCTTTGGGAATGATGGATCAAACAGGTTGTAGTATTAAGCTTGAATCTGGGGAGCTAAAGGTTCTTAATGGATCAACACTGGTTATGAAAGGGATCAAAAGGAATGGAGTGTATGTTCTGGAGGGGGAAGCAGTAACTGGAGTCTCTAATGTCATTGAAAATGTAGGTAAAGATATTACAAAATTATGGCATTTAAGGCTGGGACATATGAGCATTAAAGGTCTGAAGGAGTTAGAAAAGCAAGGTGTGTTGGGAAGTGATAGGATTGGTGAGCTGGTTTTTTGTGAGGATTGTGTTCTAGGGAAATCAACAAAGAACAGTTTTAAGAAATCTATCCACAAGACCACTGATATTCTACAATATGTGCACTCAGACCTTTGGGGACCATCTCAGGTATTATCTCTAGGGGGGAACAAATATTTTATGACCATAACAGATGATTATTCAAGGAGGGTTTGGGTATATGTGTTGAAAAGTAAAGATCAGGTGTTTGAGAAATTCAAAGCATGGAAGGTTTTGGTAGAAAATCAAACTGGAAAAAGGGTTAAGAAATTAAGGACAGACAATGGTCTTGAATATTGTAACCAAGAGTTTGACAGATTCTGTGCAAGTGAAGGGATTGCAAGACACGATCGAAGATTAACTCCACAACAAAACGGGCTGGCCGAAAGAATGAACAGACTTTAATGGATAAAGTCGATGCATGATGATTCAATCACAAAGTACCTAAAGGGTTATGGGCGTAAACTTTCTTGCGACAAAGATGTCTACTGGTGAATCTTAGTCCTTCAGCTGGACTTGATTTCAAAACACCATTTGAAATGTGGTCTGGAAAACCTGGTAACTATAATGACCTCAAGGTGTTTGGATGTCATGCTTATGCACATGTTAAGCAAGGTAAATTGTCTCCAAGAGCCTTGAAAGGCCAATTTATAGGGTATCCAGAGGGAGTTAAAGGTTTCAAGTTGTGGTGCACAGATTTAAATCCACCCAGGTGCATCATAAGCAGGGATGTGACCTTTAATGAGGAATCTGTACCTGTCAAAATAACACCTTCTAAGCTTGCTGTACCTCAAGGAAAACCATCCTGGATCCGGTTTGAGGTGGAGCATTCAAGTTCAAAACTTTTCATGAAGATTCAAGTTCAAAAAATGAAGGTGGTGGAAATCTTTGAAATCTCAACAATGAAGACATACTCAAATTATCATTATCATCCGAGAGAAAGAGAAGGTGGTGAGAAATCTTTGAGAACAATCTCAACAAAGAAGACATACTCAAATTATGCGATTATCATCTGACTAGAGATAGAGAGAGAAGACAGATAAGATTTCCAAAAAGATATGGCTATGCTGATCTCATTGCTTATGGAATGGCTGCAGTTCATGAGATTGATGAAAATGAACCAAGGAACTACAGAGAAGCAATGCAGAGTTTATATAAATCAGAGTGGCAGAAGGCTATGAATGAAGAAATAGATTCTCTATATAAGAACAACACTTGGGAATTGGTGAAAAGACCTGAAGGGAGAAGGGTTGTTGGCTGTAAGTGGATTTTCCGGATAAAGGAGGGTGTGACAGCAGATGAGCCTAGAAGATTCAAAGCTAGGCTAGTAGCAAAGGGGTATACACAGAGGGAAGGAGTTGATTTTAAAGAAGTCTTCTCACCTGTGGTCAGACATGCTTCAATAAGAGTGTTATTGGCCTTAACTGCAGTTTATGATATGGAACTTGATCAACTCGATGTCAAAACTGCTTTCTTGCATGGTAGATTACAAGAGGAGATTTTGATGACTCAACCTGAAGGGTATGTAAGCTCTGAACATCCTGACTTTGTCTGCTTGTTAAAGAAATCCTTATATGGCCTGAAACAATCTCCAAGGCAATGGTACCTCAGGTTTGATGAGTTCATGGTTTCTCATGGGTTCAAGAGATGCAATTTTGATTGTTGTGTGTACTTCAAGCAATGTGATTCAGACCATCACATATACTTACTGCTATATGTTGATGATATGTTGATTGCCAGCAATATTAGGGATGAAATTGAAGTTTTAAAACAGCTGCTGAGCTCTGAGTTTGAGATGAAGGATTTAGGACATGCAAAGAAGATCTTAGGCATGGAAATTCAGAGAGATAGAAGGAAAGGAACTATATTCTTATCTCAGAAGAGGTATCTGGAAAAGGTACTTGACACCTTTGGTATGAACAAACAGAAACCAAGAATGACACCCTTAGCTTCCCATTTCAAACTTTCAAGTCAGCTATGCCCAAAAACAAGTGAAGAAAAGCATGAAATGTCAAAGATACCTTATGCAAATGCTGTAGGGTGTATGATGTATGCATTGGTCCTGACAAGACCAGATATTTCACATGCTTTAAGCTTGGTAAGCAGATATATGATGTCTCCTGGAAAAGAACATTGGAAAGCTGTTAAGTGGGTGATGAGATATCTGAAAGGAACCTTGGAATATGGACTGCTGTATGGAAGGGATGAAAATGAAAATGGTGTTGGTCTATGGGGTTATGTTGATTCAGACTACGCCGAGACCTGACGGAGAGGAGGTCACTGACTGGATATATGTTTATGTTGAATGGATGTCTAATAAGCTGGAAAGCAAGCCTGCAACCTACTGTTGCCTTGTCAACTACTGAGGCAGAGTACATAGCAGCCTCAGAAGCTGTCAAAGAGGCATTGTGGCTTAAAGGTTTGGTCAGTGAATTGGGCATATCTCAGAGGGTTGTTGATATTCATTGTGATAGCTCAAGTGCCATTTACCTGAGCAAGAATCCAGCCCATCATGAGAAAACAAAACATATAGATATTAAGCTACATTTTATGAGGAATATAGTATCAAAAGGAGCTGTGAAACTCATAAAGATACATACGAGCAGAAATCCAGCTGATATGCTAACAAAGGTGGTTCCAACAGCTAAGTTCAAGACTTGCTTGGACATAGCTGGTTTGTGCAGATTATGAATTTGCATAGTAATGAGGAGAAAAGTGATCTGGGATGAATTGTTTCAAGGTGGAGATTTGTTGTGTAACTGGTGAAACAGATTCGAGGTTATAAAACGACCTGGATGGTATGCGTTTTGGTATTCAGAGCAAATGCTAAATGAAACGACTTGGAATGTTGCCGTTTCAGTTTACTTGGTGCATACAAGCTGCACGTGCAGGATAACGTCACATTCAGGTTGTTAGAAGCTGTTATTTCCTGTGCTCTGCTCGTGAGGTTCTGGAAAACGCATCAGGATGATTACAGGCTGGAAAATGCAGCTGATCAAACGGGAATCTGAGATTAGTTGTACAGTGAGGGTATAAAAGGGAGCAGAAACCTTGTAATCAGATTAACGATTAAGCTCTCATGATAATCTCTGTATCTTGTTCATGATTCAATAAAACCATATACACTTTGTTTCTCCGTGGATGTAAGCTAATGAAAGTTAGCTGAACCACGTAATCTCTATTCGTCTTTAATTCTTAGATCTTTGTCATCTTGAAGAGCATTTGTTCTTGGTTCAATAAGTCTTCTAATCATCTTTACAGCATCTTGATTAACCTGAGAGGAAGATTCTGGGCAGCAGCTGAAGGTGTCTAGAAATTATAACCCTTCAGTCGCTACAATTGGTTTACAAGTGGACGTAGTTGTGCCTTGCGGTGATAATTGATCCAGAGATGAGAAGCTGTAAAGATTTGGCAGTAGTAAATTGTAATAAAGACATAAAGACAAGTTCCCATTATTATTATTTTTTTCAAAAACTTTTTTTACAGCACATTCACTTGGCCAAAAATTCTATTTTGTTAACTAACAATAGTTGAGGACCTGGCCATATTGACTCCGCCTGTTTTTTACTGTAAAGATATTGAAATGGAATCTTCATAAAATCCCAAACGTGTGGAATTTAATTTTTGGCCGTGTAGACCAAAACGCAAATGAAAAAACAAGAAAAAGAAAAGGTCCAAAGACTTTTAGAACGTGTGGAAGTTTTTGCAGCTTTTTCTAATGGTGGGTTTTTCAAAGGGAAAAAATAACAACACTTCTAAGGCTTGTTTTGATAATCAAACAAATACTCTTTAATTTTATAAATGGAGAAATAAATCTTTTTGAACAAATATATACTATTCATGTTCTGTATTATTTTTCAGCATCATATTCTTATTTATTATAAATATTCGAAGTTAATTTTTTGGTTGATTTATAATAAAAGGGTATAATCGTCCTCTTTCCAAACACACATACTCTTAGTTTCTATCCATTTATCATATCAATCTCTCTCAATTATCCTTTATTGATAGCCCAAAACGCGCCATTGTAGAAAGGAAAGAAAATTAATGCATGAAAGACGTGGCGAAGACGACCAAATAAGTCAACTATAAGTTAGCTGGGTGTATAAATTGGCACTCCAGTTGGTTACAGAGACAGAAAGAGTGTGTGTTTTTTCATAGTTAAAGATATAGTTAGAATAGGTGCTTCAAAATCAAAAATGGTGATAATGTTTGTTCTGTTATTAATAATTTTAGAAGGTGGGTGGAGTGAGGGATGTTTGGATCATGAGAGATTTGCTCTTTTGCGACTTAAACATTTCTTCACTGATCATCACGACCGGGTAGATGATGAGGGAGCTACTGATTGTTGTCAGTGGGCAATGGTTGAGTGCAGCAACACCACAGGCCAAGTGATAGCGCTAAACCTTTTCTACACGCATTCGGGAGAGTACTGGTATCTGAATGCTTCTTTGTTTACTCCCTTTCAACAACTTGAGTCACTTGATTTAAGTGAAAACAACATAGCCGGCTTTGTTGAGAATGAAGGTGCTTCGTTCAATTTAATTAATTTACTTCCTCCCTCCTGATTTAAGTGGAATATCAAGACTGGCATTATATGAATATTCATTCAGTTGACAATTTTGACATACTTTTTTAAATTATTGATTTTGAAATTACATCAAACATACATATATGATCTTTTTTTTTTTTTACTTGCAGATCTAGAAAGACCATCAAGATTGAGCAACTTGAAGATGCTTTATTTAGCTGGAAACTCGTTCAACAATAGCATCTTATCATCTATAGCTCATCTTTCATCATTAAAATCTTTATTTTTATCTGGTAATAGATTGAAAGGAAGTATTGATGTTAAAGGTACATGATTAAAACTTCATCTCTTCTCCAAAATCTTTCATTAACTTGCTAAAATAGGATTCAAGACTTTCAATTTAATTTTTTATGATTTATATTAAAAAGATAGTTTTAAGCAATTCAAAAATACAATTTTCAATGTTTCTGATAATTTTATCTTGTACTTTGCATGCATTGAATTTAAGATGTAAAAAAAAAAAGCTCTAATTGCGAACAAAACAACCCCACAACTTATTTTTTTGTGAGGTTTGAAACATTCGACTCAAAAGGTGCTAGAACGACTGTAAAAAATGTAAGCCTCTACAAATGAGCTAGATTCTTTGCCATTTGGTTTATTAGCTTGTAGGTTTGAGGAAATTGAAGTATCTCGATTTAAGTAGTATCAAACTCAATCATAGCATCTTATCTTCTCTTCGTTCGTTAAGAGAATTATATCTAAGTTATACAGGATTCAAAGAAACATTCGGCGTTCAAGGTACGCCTATGCCCTGCTTTCTCATTTGAAATCATTATGGATGTCAATATCATCAACAGAATTTAATATTCGGGTTAATCTAAAAGAATTAGATACAAATTAAAACATACTTTATTTTACTTCGTCAATCAATTAATTAAACGCTATTTCGATTGGTTTAGACGAAATTTTCATGACGTTTTATTTTCTTTAAATTAATTAATTAATTAACTTTGTTTTAAGTCATAAGTCTGGGCACGTTCGCAGAATTGGATTCCTTAAGCAACTTAGAAGTGTTGGACATGAGTAGAAATGAAATCGACAATCTTGTGGTTCCTCAAGGTAAACAATTAAAATATTATTCAATTACATAAATTTAATTCATTTGATTTGGGAAGGCCCAAAAGGTACAATAATAATAATAATAATAATAATAATAATAATAATAATAATAAAGAAACAAACAATGAATTTATATTATTTCAAAAACAGAACGTAATATTAATATTTCAAAAACAGAATATAATAAAGATTTGATTCAAGCTCTTGGATCATTAAAGTGATTAAAAACGAATAAAATATGAAATGACTCCCAATCGAATTAATCATTTATTTTGTTTAGACAAAGAACTTTAATTTTCTTCAATCTTTTCCTAATTATTATTATTAACCAGGTTACAGAGGTTTGAGGAAGCTGAAAAGCCTGTATCTATCAAGAGTTAGAATTAGAGATGGAAGCAAGTTGTTACAGTCAATGGGATCATTCCCATCCCTCAGCACTCTTGACCTTGCGTATAATAATTTTACCGATATAGTGACAACTACTCAAGGTAAGTAAAAGGTACAGATGTGGCCAAATTTATAAATACACTGTTAATTAATTAATTAATTAATTTTTTGTATTATTAATAAAGCTAAATTTGTTGCTCCTTCCTTTTAAACAGAGTTGCACAATTTCACCAACTTGGAATATTTGACATTGGACGGTTCCTCTCTCCATATAAGCCTTCTGCAAAGCATTGCATCATTTACGTCTTTAAAAGATTTGTCAATGCGTAATTGTGAAGTCAATGACGTCCTAAGTGGTCAAGGTAAAAGAAAAGTGTTGATTGTGAATAAGCTGTTAATTAATTAATTTTGTTGCTCCTTGCTTCTAAACAGAGTTGCGCAATTTCACCAACTTGAATATTTGACATTTGACTCTTCCTCTCTCCATATAAGCCTTCTGCAATTGCTTGAAGAATTTATTTATTATTATTATTATTGCTATTATTATTGAAGTGGGTGGGCGGTTCACTCAATTAATATGTGGGGAATTAAATATTACCATCCAAGGTAGATTTGCGGAAAATTTAAGCAAGCAAAATGAGAAATATAGAATGAAAGAAGAAAGTTAAGGGCATAAAAGACTTGGCGAAGACTGAAGACCATTAAATAAGTCAACTGAAAACTAGCTGGGGCCTGTGTGTATAAAACTATAAATTGTTAGATGTGTTTGTTATAAACAACATAGAGCCCTCTTGTTGGTTGCAGAGGAAGGAGACAGAAAGAGTGTATTTGATTAATTAAAGTTTAAAATGGTGATAATGTTAGTTTTGTTATTATTAATAATATTATTATTAATAATATTAGAGATGGAAGCAAGTTATTGCAGTCAATGGGATCATTCCAATCCCTCAACACTCTTCACTTGAAGTCCAATAATTTTACTGGTATAGTGACAACTACTCAAGGTAAGTAATAGGTACAGACGTGGGCAAATTTATAATTAATTAATTAATTTCCCGTGTTATTAATAAAGCTAAATTCGTTGCTCCTTCCTTCTAATTCTAAACAGAGTTGCACAATTTCACCAATTTGAAATATTTGACATTGGACTTTTCCTCTCTCCATATAAGCCTTCTGCAAAGCATTGCATCAATATTCCCTTTGTTAAAAAATCTGTCGCTGCCATTTTGTGAAGTCAATGGTGTCCTACGTGGTCAAGGTAAAAGAAAAGTGTTGATTGTGAACTCAATGTTGTCCTACGTGTTTAACATTTTTATTTATTTATTTTATTGTTTAACGTTTTTGCTAGGTTTTCCTCATTTCAAGAGTTTGGAACATTTGGACATGAACTACACTAGGATTGTACTCAACATCAGCTTTCTTCAAATAATCAGTGAATCCATGCCTTCTCTTAAGTACTTATCACTGTCAAATTCTAATCTTAGTACTGACAGCACGACTCTTGATCAAGGTTAATGAGATGCTCCCACCCTCCCCTCTTAATCTATAATATTAATTTTCAATTAAATATATAATTACACAAACCAATCACTTACAAAATAATGTTATGTTTGTTAATTTTTTTTTTTTACTGGTGGATGAATTAATAAATTTCAGGCCTCTGTTCGTTGGTGCATCTGCAAGAGTTGCACATTGCCAATAATGATTTAAAAGGTAGCTTGCCTTGGTGCTTGGCAAATATGACATCCCTCCGAATATTAGATGTTGTTTACAATCAACTTACTGGATGCATCTCCTCATCTCCCCTCATTCATTTGACATCCATTGAAGAGCTACAGCTTTCAGACAATCACTTCCAGATCCCAATTTCACTTGAACCATTTTTCAATCACTCAAGACTCAAGATTTTGGATGCTGAAAACAATGAAATAAATGTAGAAATAACTGAGTCACATTCTTTGACCCCAAAATTCCAATTAAAATCTCTCTCACTGTCCTCCGGTTACAGAGATTGTGTCACATTCCCTAAATTACTTTACCATCAACATGACCTGGAGGATGTTTATCTCTCACACATAAAGATGAATGGAGAATTTCCAAATTGGTTGTTGGAAAACAACACAAAATTAGGGACACTATATCTCATCAATGATTCTCTTGCGGGACCTTTTCGATTGCCAATTCATTCACACAGCCAGTTAAGATTCTTGGATGTCTCCAACAACAACTTCCAAGGCCACATTCCAGTAAAAATTGGAGATATTTTACCAAGTTTAATATCCTTCAACATTTCCATGAATGCTTTAGATGGTAGCATTCCCTCTTCATTTGGTAATATGAACTTCCTCGAAAATCTAGACTTATCCAACAATCAATTGACTGGTGAAATCCCCGAGCACTTGGCCGTCAATTGCATCAACTTGGAGTTTCTTGCATTATCAAACAACAGCCTAGAAGGTCATATATTCTCCAGAAACTTTAACCTGAAATACTTGAGAGGGTTACAATTGGAAGACAATCATTTTGTAGGAGAGATCCCACAAAGTTTGTCTAAATGCTTCTTACTAAGAGGATATCTTAGTAATAACAATCTCTCAGGTAAGATTCCACAATGGTTGGGTAATCTCACACAGTTACAACATATTATAATGCCCAAGAATTATCTTAAAGGTTCTATTCCAGTGGAGTTTTGTCAGCTTAATTTGCTTTAGATTTTGGACATTTCAGACAACAACATATATGGGAGTTTACCATCTTGTTTCCATCCCCCCTATATCGAACAAGTTCATTTGTCGAAAAATTTGTTACATGGACAACTTAAAGAAGGTACATTCTTTAATTGCTCTTCCCTTGTGACATTAGATCTTAGCTATAACCACTTGAATGACAGCATTCCAGATTGGGTTAATGGGCTTTCTCAGCTAAGCCACCTTATCTTGGCCCACAATAATCTTGAAGGTGAAGTGCCAGTTCAATTGTGTGGATTGAACCAACTGCAATTGTTAGATCTTTCTGATAATAATCTTCATGGTCCTATTCCTTCTTGCTTTGATAACACCACACTTCATGAAAGTTACAACAATAGCTCTAGTTTTAAGCCATTTGAAGACTCTTTTTTCATGACAAGCATTCCAATATATGCAGAAAATAAAATCTATGGAAATTTTGAATTCACAACAAAGAACATTGACTACACTTATCAAGGAAAAGTGCTTAGCCTCCTATCAGGACTTGATCTTTCTTGTAACAAGTTAATCGGTCATATTCCTCCTCAAATTGGAAATTTGACCAGGATTCAAACATTGAATCTATCACACAATAACTTGATAGGAACAATCCCATCAACGTTTTCAAACTTGAGGCATATCGAAAGTTTGGATATTTCCTATAACGAATTGAATGGAAAAATCCCTCATCAACTTGTAGAGTTAAGTGCATTGGCTGTTTTTAGTGTGGCATACAATAACTTATCAGGCAAGATCCTAGAATGGACTGCACAATTTGCAACCTTTAACGAGAGTAGCTATGAGGGAAATCCTTTTCTTTGTGGACGACCATTACCCATTTGCAGATCGCCAGCAACTATGCCGGAGGATTCAACTATCAATGAAGGAGATGATAATTTAATTGACATTAACAGTTTCTTTATCACTTTTACAACATCATACGTAATTGTGATATGTGGAATTGTTGTTGTTTTATATGTGAATCCTTATTGGCGATGTAGATGGTTTTATCTTGTTGAAATGTGGATAACTTTTTGTTACTACTTTTTTATAGACAATCTTATGTCAACAATATTTTGTCATTGAAATTAATAAGTAATTTAACTAAGATCATTTTAAGTACTAATCAGGTTTGCTTAAGAAATAATTTGTTTTTTGAAATTGTAGTAGCATTAAGCATTATGTAGCTTCCAACTTCGAAGCACTTCATATTCGTCTCTACACTTAGAAAGCTGAGCATTATGTTTTGTATATCTAGATTTGAAATAGGATGGTTCCAAACCCATATATGTCCATCGTAGCCTATAGCTTCCTTATTGTCATGGGGTGAGTATTTACGGAGTAAACCCGTGTGGCACTTGGTCGACTTCTAGCACGCAAGTTGCTAAGTAAGCCTAGAACACTTCTCAAACTAGCTAAGCAACAATGCTTTTGATAATTCTAGAGAGAAGCAAGAGCAATGTGGCCAAAAATATAGAACTTTATTACTCACAAGAGTAATTTACAAGAGAGCTTGAGAGCTTGTGTGTGTGTTGTGTGTTGTGTGTGCTGAAATTGTGGTGTGGTGTACTAAAATATCAAGGGTGGTAAGTTATTTATAGAGTTGGATGGAGGATTCTAGAGCCACCATGTAAGTTGCCAACTTGCCTAAATATCTAAGGGCTTAAATACTCAATTCTAGAGAATTTTAGGATATTTACAATTCGTAGAGAATTCTAGATCTCAGGCTGGGCTTTGCTAAGCGCACCACGGTTGACTAATTTTGTGGGTGGCCCATTACTAAGTGCATCCTACTTCTAAGCCCAACCTGCCTCTAGTTCTAAGCACACTCCACTTCTAAGTGCACTCCACATTTAAGCAGACTTTTACTAAACGAACCACTGCACGCAAAATTAGACTCCTTGCGAGAGTTTTAAGTGGCCCCTGACATTATGCTATACAACATACTTAAACGAAAGCATCATTTCCAATGTTAAAAGTAGTCATAATCATACATAAGAAACCCAGATGCACTTGCTACCCTATTTTACTCTGAATGAGAACAATTATGGCGTTATCATCATCTTCTTCACTTGCAGCATTAACACTAAATTCAGGGATAAACCCAGACATTTCATCAAGAAAGGCATACATCTAATAAAGTTAAAGCTTGACAAAAAAAATTCAGTGGAAGGTCAATGCCTCGCTGCAACAAAGGACACAACAACATTACTCTAGCAAAGATGAAGCAATATTCTCAAAGCTGAAGCTCTCAAATTCACCACACTAGAATTTCATATCTCTTTATCAATTTTAAAAACTAAAGATAATTAGGATTTGGCATTATGTTGTTATATATTAGTTTCATAATTCACAAGTCAATAAAGATAAAGATTATGCCAATGAATTCAAATTATGGTGGATGTTACTAAAAATTTACAAGTCAATCCCACATATTTCATAATTTTATGACTAGAAAGTTTCATTAGTTTAAAGTTTCAATACCTTCAAGTGGAAGATGAAGATGAACATTATGCAAGCGATTCAGATTATATCATACACTCTCCGAATGCAACTAGAAATTAACAAGTTGATGCCCACAGATTTCATAACTTTATGATTGGAAAGTTTCACAAAGTTTGAAACTTGAGAAATTCTAAATTCAACCTCACGAAGACATTTTGATTGATTTTAAGTTACTTTGTGATCAAACTACAAATATAACATTCAATTCAAGGGGAGTAAACTAAAACTGGCAAGAAATAGTAGTAAAAATTTGTTGCTAAACATGATATGTCGCGTAGTTTTGTTATAAGGCAATTCAGAAACAAAGTTGTTACTACATATATTATCCTCAACTTTGAGATGAATACAAATATTAAAATATGATCACACATATTACTTGGAGCTTAGCAAGATTTCATTAAGAGAAGCAATCAAACCACTTATCTTATCAATTGTTAAAGCTGTTCTGTTAATTAAAATGGCAATATAATACAATAAAAAGAACATATAGATACTTGGCAAGAGTGCCTTGAGAAATATCACATTCAGATGATGAGTTTGCTTTTGACATCTTACTAGCTAGGGCTTTCTCCTGTCTTTCTATATAAGCCGACGGAAACCAACTAGCCTCACCATTGTATTCACCTTCTGACCATCCAGTAGGAGCCACCTTGAGAAGTTATAGCTAAAAAGGTAAATTCAAAAGAAGTTGACCATTCAAAGACTTGAGATGAAATAGTTTAAGCAAACATGTTAATTCTTTTATTTGGAAGGAGTGAATTAGTTTTTGATTACTCAAATAATTTTCTTAGCCATGGAAGCGCAACAAGATATGAATTCACAGGAAATTTTAAAATGAAAATATAAGATTAGAGCTCCTCAGTTTGCCTTTGAGATCAGCGAGATAGTGTTTTGTAAGCAAAAGTAGTATGTATAAGCCATAAATTTGATTTTTAGTAGTTCAAAAAGAGTTAAATCCTTCATAATCATCAAAATATCCATGTTTATTTCTCCCCCTTGAACAGAGGATATAGCAATTTCACTAGGATTTATTGTCAAAGCAAGCGAAGGATAACAAAGCCTTTTTTTTTAAAAAAATCACCTAT
Source organism: Luvunga scandens (assembly GCA_030449905.1). Lineage (NCBI taxonomy): Eukaryota > Viridiplantae > Streptophyta > Magnoliopsida > Sapindales > Rutaceae > Luvunga > Luvunga scandens. Next base: position 106,405 of record JASUUG010000088.1, on the reverse strand, counting down.
AAATAGCACACGCATATAAAGTATCCACAAAATTACTTCATTCTACAAAGAATTATAAATTGAAAGCACAACAAAGCTAAAAACCTATAAAACGTATACGCATATAAAGTATCCGTAAAATTACTTCATGCTACAAAGGATTATAAATTGTTCTCTCACTTGTACTCCTCCTCCTTTCCATGAAGAATCTATTTATCTTATAGAAATTGCTTTAGTCAACAACAAGCACTATAATCCTTGAAATAAATTTTTTTAATGTAATTTTCTATCATTTTTCAAAATACAATTAAACTGGAGCCAAGATCAAGTTTATCTTTCAGACAAAACAACCAAGCAAACATAAAAAACTCACTGTTCAAGTGATGGATTTAATATGACAGTTTATGGTCGGTCAAGTTCCTCTGCCTAACAAGATAAACTTGCTGGGCTAGATTTCTCATCAAATGGATAGATTGGCACAATGTCACATTACTCACATCTATAAAAACATAGTGTTTTTTTTAGGTAAACCAAGTAAAGAGAATCATAATTCAACCATAATCATAAAAAGGCCCAACCAACTTAAGAGAAAATCTTAAGAGGGATCATATGTTGAGATATCAGCCTTGTATCCATAAGCAATATCAAAACTTTATATCACTTGCTACATCGTGAGTGGCCACGCAACTTTGTAGTGGTTTGTCTTTCATTGGAATGTGTATCTCGATAATGACTAACTCAGCTTTGATGTTGTTGAAATATTGATAGCAAAGACACATGATACTTCAATTAGCTCATGCGTTCTATCTAAAATTGAGGCATCGCCCCTATCTCTTTTGTAATTCATTAGTGTTTGCCAAATCTCATGCTTAAAAGCCTTGTTCTCCTACACAAAGTTCCCCAGAGAATGACTTCCTTAGCACCACATTTTGACAATTTCTACTGCAATTTATTGGAGGGAAAGAATTTCCAAGGTGTTAACTAATACATTTTAAAAAATTGTTATGGTGCTATCCTACAATCACACAACAATTTATCTAGGGTGAATGGATATAGATGTACATCTTTCACTTTTAAGATTAATCACTGCTTCCATAGATGTTGTGTGACAATGCAAATACTTGAACAGATGGTAGTGATAGTAGAAAAGAATTTATTGTTGAAAAATTAAAATAAGGATGTGTTAAGCAAAAGACAATGCAACATCAGATTAATTGATAAGTTTCCAATTTAGCAAATTAACGAAACTTTCACGTAAAATAAAGCTAATTTCTTGTGAAAAAAAAAAATAAATCTTGAAAGACCGCACTTCATTTTGTTCATATCTCTTTTATGTTATTTCTTAAGATTTTTTAGCAGGAGAGCAATAGAGGGACTTTCAACCATGCAAGAGAGCAGAAGCATTAATTTTGCTATAAACTAGTCATCATTCTAATTAATATGCGTTTGTAAATCAGCTCCATTTGAATCAGTATCTGAAGGACACATGGGGCACTCATATCCATTTCCAAAGTCACATGTTGTGAGAAGGACTCATCTGATTGCTTCTGTAGGATCATCTAATTGAGTAGCAAGGGTTGGAAAAGCATACAAAGTCACAGTTATTCTTTTGCATAAGAGAGACGAATATGATAAATGCAATATTATCAACAGTCAGCAAGAAGAGTCAATAAAAAGAGAATGCTCGATGGGACAGACAGATGCAAACAATCAAGTTAAGATGCATAGCCCCAAATCATAGCATACAACTTCTCTAAAACAGCAATAACGTGTTGATGATATGTTTTCTCAGCATCTACCTACAAAGTCCTAAGACCAAGAAAGTAGCAATAAAACCACTAACTAATGGAAAAGGTTAAGAAAGAAATACACTTGACAGAAGCCTTGACAAGAAGAACAATTTAGGACACAACAAACCATCATATCAGTTTGTACTTTCAATATAAGAAGAGTTGAATTCACGTCCATTGGTTGTAGATCTTGAGAGTTTACATGCTTTTACTATTGTCATATTCTTTAGAATCACATATGTTATTTAACATTTCAAAATAGTGTTGAATTAATTCATAAGTAAAAGATAGTTTCTCAAACCAAAGTGCACATCCTTGTATTGATCAAGGGATGTAAATATATTACATTTGCAGGATGAGTTTTAATCACTTATTAACTAACATTTGCCCTTGATTATTTGTTAGAAAATTGATCAAAATCTTCAACTAATACAAGCTTAGTACATAGAACTACGTAAACAACTGTTTAACTTTCAAACAACAGCTAAACTTGCTATTAAAATTCAAATAAAATCGTTAATAGAATGACGACAGGTCATCTTGCATAAAAAATTAAGTTTAATTTGTGAATTTTTTTTCTATGGACATGTTAGTTCATGCTACTAAAATGTTAAAAGCACTAAACGAATATTCAATAAGTTAAAATTCTGCAAACGCTAAAATAAAGGACATATTAAAATGTTTCTTATTACAATTTTAATATTTCCTCTGTTTTAATATTTGCCTAATTTTAATTTATTGAAAAGCTAGGTCAATCAACTTTGGGTGTGAAGATTTTAGCTTCAACAAGACTTGATCGAATATGCACAAGGGGTCTTAAAGGATGATGCATCCAACGAAAGACAGACCATGTGTACTCTTTTAATTAAGCCAAAGTAGGAACTCAAACAAATGACACTTGGACCAACATGCAAGCATGAAGTAGCGGGGAAAAGGACAAGTGCTACTTTGGCTTAATTAAAAAGCAACAAGTGGCTCGAAAGTTGGCAATAGCACGAAGATAAGAGGCAAAATGCCAACACATGCATAGGCACACACAAGAAAATATTAACTTATATACCATAGCAAAAAGTCTTTGATATGTCATCTGCTGCTGCTGTTGTGTTTCAACTGACAACATGCCAACAAGTGCTTCTCTGCCAAGTGCCAGCACTGTAGCTTTAAGCTCAGTCAATCTTGCTTCAGCATTTCGAAGCTTCATTGCACTCTCTCTTGATATATCAGAGTCCCTGATCTTTGATTGGCGCCTCAATACTTTAGCTGCCTGGTGAAAATATTCAATATGAATCAAACATAAGTCTCGCCTAACCTCATACATCTACATGTTACCTCAAAGCTTACCTGGGCTTCAACTTCATGCCGGAGTTTGTCATAACGGTGAGTTAGGTGCCGAGCATCTTCCAAAGGTGCTCCATTGATTAACGCCCGTAATGGCTCAGATACCTACATGTCCAAAAACCTGCAACATAATTAGAAAAATGAAAAGAAAGACCAAAACCGTAATTAAAAAGTTCCTTTGGTATAATTATGGAATTTGGGCCTACTTTAAGAACATATATATATATATATATATATATATATATATATATATATATATATATTTATGTATGTACTAAAAAGACCAAAACCGTAATTTATGCAATTTTGGATCTTAGGATGACTGGTACTAGGTTATGGTTCTTCCTTCTGTATTTAAGGTTAAAAATATAAAGAAACCTATGCAAATATTTCAATTAGGGCTGTAAGGCTTCCACATGCATCCTTCATTTTCATGGATTTGATTTTAGTGTAGATGGAAGCATCTTTATCCAAAATGCTTGGAGTCCATTGAGAGTACTCAAGGCCAATAACTGGTCCCAGGCTTGTCTTTGCTAGTTATGTAGGAAGAGACAAGGCTTCTTCAACATTTGACCAAAAAAAATTATTAAGTCATGGATGTCACTAGCAATGGTTTTACTATAAAACATTAAATATTTCAGAGTTGTAACTTTTAAATGGATTCTTTTTATTCAATATCTTAGTACTAAGTTTCCTTATGAGAAGATAATAGTTTCGGTAGTAATGTTACATATAATTTTCGATAGTTGAATTATTTTCTAGTTAGGGATGAACTAACCTGATCACCAAGAATCCCAAGCAAAGTTTCCCTCTCATTTTCCATCAAATCATGTGAAGTGCCAAATTGAAGAGCAGCTCTTGCAACACAAGAATCGTCACTTTGATTCTCCTCTCCATATATGTAACAATCTTCGCCCAACTTTCTTGCTACAATATTTGAATACAAAAATATTATACACAAAAACTAGTCGAGAAAATAAAAAGAATAAAAAATCATAACGAAAGCAAGAGCAAACGAACAACCTATTTGCAATTGTTTCAAGCTTACTACAACAAAACATTCAACGCCGCTGACAATATTCCTCTAAAAGTGCTGTGCTACATAGCATATATTCCAAATTATTGCTCAGGTAAACCATAAAAACCATCATAATCGTTCAACATACATTAAGCTCCGATTGGTAAACAATTGCAGCTGTACTACTGTAGTATAGAAGATGCAGCTGTTTGTACTATTTTTGACAAAATTATTATTGAAAATCCATATGTAATTACCAAAAACCACAATAAATCAATACCAAACAGACCCTTATTATTAGTTGAAAGAGGATAGTACCTTTTTTGCCCTGGTGGAATTGTATAGATTTTGAAGTTGTTGGTGACACTCAATTTCAGCTTCATCAATCGCAACATTTTCATTGCCAAGATGGAGCAAATGCTTCAATACTGTCTGTACAAATCATAAAAAATTAATGATGAATAAATAAAATCGAGAAATCTCACTAATTAAAAGTCTAAATAATTTAAAAAAAGAAAAGAATTAAACGGACTTGCTGCTGCTTGGCGACTTGTTCTCGGAGCTTGATTGCCTGTTTCTTGATAGCTTCCATATTGTTTCTTTCAAAAAGCGACGACGCATCGGCTCATGCATTTGAAAAAAAAGTGTGATCAAGAAAAATAAAAAGGCATGAATAATTTTTGACAAGAAACGAAAATCAAGGAAAGCCAACTCTTTCCAGAAAATAAAAAAAAGGAAAAAGAAAAAAGAAAATCATAATTTGAAAGGAGAAGATGATAATGGAAGTGTGCGGTGTGGCTGCCAGCTACTTGGATTGTATTGTCGGGTAAGGTAATAGTAGAGAATTTTTTTAAGTTGTATTGTTGGATTGGAATGTATTGCTGCACTCAAAGGTAGGGCATTTCCCATTTTTATAGGAACTTCTGTACATTGTTTCTCTAATTATAGCCTCTATGGGATGTAAAATATATCTCTTCTCACCATCCTCATAGTGTATGAGACAAATGTATGCATTTCGATTAGGGTCGTATTCTATGGTTACGATTCTACCATATATGTCTTTTTCATTCCGTCGAAAAATCAATTTTACGGTATAGACGCTTATGACCTCCCCTTCTGTGCCCTACGGTAATGATTCCTCTGGCATTACGACCTTTACCACAATGATGCTGTCCATAGATCAAATTATTTCGTGGATTGGATTTCACTGACTGTCTACGGCTCCATTGTGTGTGCTCGGGGTAGAAGTTTTGTATAAATGTATTGCCATGCTATTGCTATTAAGTATTTTGATTTAAGTTCTTTTTTTTCTAAGAGGTGGAATAGAATAACCCGATTGAAGCGTAATGATCATATGTCTGTAATGCATTGTATGTGCCATAATAGGTGTCATTCTTCTACCCTTTCGGGGGAGTTGATGACTATTCATAGCTATTACCTTGACACCAAAGAAGAGTTCGACCCAATGCTTTATTTCTATCCTAGTTGATCCTGATTCGACATTAGAAGTGTATTGATTTTTTCCCAATAACCGAATACTTTATCTGTAAATACTGCATATTTGATTCCATCCATAAATCTATTTTCTTCCCTATGAGTTCGAGTCTCAATAAGAATGCTAGTTCATACTGTTCATATGTTATGATATGAATATACCACACCAATTCGTTATGTATAAATGATGAGATTCTATTGATACAGAGCCAATTCCAATAGACTTATTGGAGGGTCCCATTGGCGTGTATCCATTAGGAATTGAACCTACGAATTCGCCAATTATGAGTTGGGCGCTTTAACCATTCAACCATGGATGCTTAGCGGGGATCCTCGTACATGGTGAATAACCAAATTTCAATTGAAATGAAATCTTTAGGATAAATCAATGCAATTTAGGAGGAATCAATGAAAGGACATCAATTCAAATCCTGGATTTTTGAATTGAGAGAGATATTGAGATAGATCAAGAATTCTCACTATTTCTTAGATTCATGGACCTAATTCAATTCAGTGGGATCTTTCATTCACATTTTTTTCTACCAAGAACGTTTTATAAAACTCTTGGATCCACGAATTTAGAGTATCATACTTTCACGCAATTCACAGGGTTCAACAAACAATCGATATTTCACGATCAAGTGTGTAGTACTGTTTGTAGTAGCGATCTTTATATATCGTATTAACAATCGAAATATGGTCGAAAGAAAAAATCTCTATTTGACATGGCTTCTTCCTATACCTATGAATTCCATTAGACCCAGAACTGATACATTGGAAGAATCTTTTGGGTCTTCCAATATCAATAGGTTGATTGTTTCGCTCCTGTATCTTCCAAAAGGAAAAAAGATCTCTGAGAGCTTTTTCCTAGATTTGAAAGAGAGTACTTGGGTTCTCCCAATAACTAAAAAGTGTATCATGCCTGAATCTAACTGGGGTTCGCGGTGGTGGAGGAACTGGCTCAGAAAAAAGAGTGATTCTAGTTGTAAGATATCTAATGAAACCGTCGTTGGAATTGAGATCTTATTCAAAGAGAAAGATCTCAAATATTTGGAGTTTCTTTTTGTATATTATATGGATGATCCGATCCGCAAGGACCATGATTGTGAATTGTTTGATCATCTTTCTCCGAGTAAGAGGCGAAACATAATCAACTTAAATTTGGGACATCTATTCGAAATCTTAGTGAAAGACTGGATTTGTTATCTCATGTTTGCTTTTCGTGAAAAAATACCAATTGAAGTGGGGGGTTTCCTCAAACAACAAGGGGCTGGGTCAACTATTCAATCAAATGATATTGAGCGTTTTTCCCATCTCTTCTTGAGAAACAAGTGGGCTATTTCTTTGCAAAATTGTGCTCAATTTCATATGTGGCAATTCCGCCAAGATCTCTTCGTTAGTTGGGGGAAGAATCCGCACGAATTGGATTTTTTGAGGAACATAGTGAGAGAAAATTGGATTTGGTTAGACAATGTGTGGTTGGTAAACAAGGATCGATTTTTTACCAAGGTACGGAATGTATCGTCAAATATTCAATATGATTCCACAAGATCTAGTTTCGTTCAAGTAACGGATTCTAGCCAATTGAAAGGATCTTCTGATCAATCCAGAGATCATTTCGATTCCATTAGTAATGAGGATTCGGAATATCACACATTGATCAATCAAAGAGAGATTCAACAACTAAAAGAAAGATCGATTCTTTGGGATCCTTCTTTTCTTCAAGCGGAACGAAGAGAGATAGAATCAGACCGATTCCCTAAATGTCTTTCTGGATATTCCTCAATGTCCCGGCTATTCACGGAACGTGAAAGGCAGATGAATAAGCATCTGCTTCCGGAAGAAATCGAAGAATTTCTTGGGAATCCTGCAAGATCCATTCGTTCTTTTTTCTCTGACAGATGGTCAGAACTTCATCTGGGTTCGAATCCTACTGAGAGGTCCACTAGAGATCAGAAATTGTTGAAGAAAGAAGAGGATGTTTCTTTTGTCCCTTCCAGGCGATCGGAAAATAAAGAAATAGTTAATATATTCAAGATAATTACGTATTTACAAAATACCGTCTCAATTCATCCTATTTCATCAGATCCGGGATGTGATATGGTTCCGAAGGATGAACTGGATATGGACAGTTCCAATAAGATTTCATTCTTAAACAAAAATCCATTTTTTGATTTATTTCATCTATTCCATGACCGGAACAGGGGGGGATCCACGTTACACCACGATTTTGAATCAGAAGAGAGATTTCAAGAAATGGCAGATCTATTCACTCTATCAATAACCGAGCCGGATCTGGTGTATCATAAGGGATTTGCCTTTTCTATTTTTCCTACGGATTGGAGCAAAAACAATTCTTGAATGAGGTATTCAACTCCAGGAATGAATCGAAAAAGAAATCTTTATTGGTTCTACCTCCTATTTTTTATGAAGAGAATGAATCTTTTTATCGAAGGATCAGAAAAAAATGGGTCCGGATCTCCTGCGGGAATGATTTGGAAGATCCAAAACCAAAAATAGTGGTATTTGCTAGCAACAACATAATGGAGGCAGTCAATCAATCTAGATTGATCCGAAATCGGATTCAAATCCAATATAGCACCTATGGGTACATAAGAAATGTATTGAATCGATTCTTTTTAATGAATAGATCCGATCGCAACTTCGAATATGGAATTCACAGGGATCAAATAGGAAATGATACTCTGAATCATAGAACTATAATGAAATATACGATCAACCAACATTTATCGAATTTGAAAAAGAGTCAGAAGAAATGGTTCGCTCCTCTGATTTTGATTTCTCGAACCGAGAGATTCATGAATCGGGATCCTAATGCATATAGATACAAATGGTCCAATGGGAGCAAGAATTTCCAGGAGCATTTGAAACATTTCGTTTCTGAGCAGAAGAGCCGTTTTCAAGTAGTGTTCGATCGATTACGTATTAATCAATATTCGATTGATTGGTCTGAAGTTATCGACAAAAAAGATTTGTCTAAGCCACTTCCTTTCTTTTTGTCCAAGTTTCTTTTCTTTTTGTCTAACTCACTTCCTTTTTTCTTTGTGAGTTTCGGGAATATCCCCATTCATAGGTCTGAGATCCACATCTATGAATTGAAAGGTCCGAATGATCAACTCTGCAATCAGTTGTTAGAATCAATAGGTCTTCAAATCGTTCATTTGAAAAAATTGAAACCCTTCTTATTGGATGATCATAATACTTCCCAAAAATCGAAATTCTTGATCAATGGAGGAAGAATATCACCATTTTTGTTCAATAAGAT
>JASUUG010000088.1:0-80000 GCA_030449905.1 Luvunga scandens | reverse complement strand
AACCAACAACTGCCTTGGGATCCATAGAAGTCACTGCAGAGGATGACCCTGTTCCCAAGGTTATAATTTTCTGTTTAATAATTAGTTAATAATATATTATCACGATTAATCTTCAATCATCAAAAGAATATTACATTAGACAGTTATATTTAAAGGAATAAAAACGTACGGTTTTCCTTTGCAGCTTGTTTTTCCAAATTTGGTGGAGTTAAAACTTAGAGATTTAAGCAACATTGAAAAATTATGGCCCGATCAGTTTCAGGGAATGTATTGTTGTCAAAATTTAACAAAAGTGACAGTGGAGGGTTGTCATAGCATGAAGTATCTGTTTTCATATTCTATGGTTAATAGTCTTTTGCAACTCCAACATCTTGAGATATGGCACTGTTACTTTATGGAAGGGGTAGTCGACACCACGGCGTGGTCGGGAAGAGATGAAGGAAAGTTGATGGAAGGAAAGCTGGTTTTTCCTAAACTACAGTCCCTGCGGCTCAAATGGCTTCCAAAACTAACAAGCTTTGCCAATATGGGACGTATTCATTCAGATTTAGTTGTTGAATTCCCCTCTTTGCTAAATCTCGCGATTCATGGTCGCAGTAATATGTTAAGATTCATCTCTACGAGCTCATTCGAAGACAACATTCATGCTGAAATGGTCTTTTTTTTTAAAATTAATTTTAGTCACAGTATTCAATTTGTCTTTTCCTTTAGTCTTCAAATTTAGTTAATATCCCCCTCTAATTTAGTTATCAATTGATTATGCTATTAATTGATTGATTAGTGAGTCTTTAACTGCCAGGTACTGCTTCCCAGTTTGGAGGTACTATTAATTGACAGGATGGATAATTTGAGAAAAATATGGCACATTGGAGATACTTTGGTGTGATAACTTAACGAACATTTTTCCTCCATTGGTAAGGTTGCTATATTCAGTCTGAATTTTTATTTCAAATAACATTCAACAATCTTTTTTAATCATTTTTGTGTTTACAAATAATATTCAGTCACTAATTATTTATTTCAAGTATTGTACTTCGAACCATCATTATGAAATCTATATTTTAAGTTAATTTTTATGTTCGCATGCATTAGAATCAACAATATAATTGCTTAAACATGATTCAAACAACATAACATAATTCAATTAATTGTTTTACTTAAATCTTAATAAATTCGATTTTCAGAAATCAAAAGATAGGCACAATTTCATACGTATATTTCTCTTTTCCTTAATTCTTCAAATTTTGATTGGGAAAAAGAAAAGTCTTCAAATTTAATTAATATCTGTAATTTAGCTATGAATTGATACTGCCATTAATTAACCACTGACCCCTGGTTGAAAAGAAATTTCCTCAAGGTTGGGAATACTTAACAAAGATTCATTTTACAACAGTCCCATGTTAACTCCGCTGGGAAGTGTTTTCCAAAAATGTTTTCCATTTGTAAATATATATCCAGAAAAAGGGGGAAAGCAGTGTTTTGGTTGAGTTTTTTTAAAAGAGGGGAATAGTTGAAATTTGCGAATTTATTTTAAAAACTAGCTAAAATTCTTTCTGCGTTGCTAATACTAATAGGATAAATACATTTTCATTATCTTTGTTTTCTAGGACTTTTATTCATTTATCCGTTTTTAATCTTTTTTCCTTAACAAAAAAATATCTGGTACACATTCATAGTTTGTTATGTTCATAAAGCGTATAATTGTATGATTTAAACAAACTTTGACTCTAGTTGAATTCTACTCTTACAATTTTATTTTTTTTAATACATACATACATGCATACTTATTTACTTACATACATACGTGTACACACTTTGGCTTATTTTCAGGTTGTAATTCCTAGTAGTCTAGTGAATCTTCATGTACGCATGTGCAATAAGATAGAAGAAATCATAGGACATGTTGGAGAAGAAGCGAAGGAGAATCGCATTACTTTAAGTGAATTAAAACTTTTGGAACTTGATTATTTACCAAGGCTTACCAGCTTTTGTTTGGAGAATTACACTCTTGAATTCCCATCATTGGAACGAGTTTCTGTGATATGGTGTCCAAATATGAAGACTTTTTCTCAGGGAATCTTATCCACACCAAAGCTGTACGAAGTGCAAGTGACTAAAAAGGAAGAGGATAAATTGTGCCATTGGGAAGTGCAAGTGACTAAAAAGGAAGAGGATGAATTGCGCTATTGGGAAGGCAACCTTAATTCCACCATACAAAAGTGTTACGAAGAAATGGTATGTGTTATTTGATTTCACCCAAATTGCTCATGCATCTCCCTTGCACATTTATATATATACATCTGCCTTGTGTATTTATTTTTAGAAATTAAAAAAAAAAACATGTAAGCTTAATGTGTGTGTGTGTGTGTGTGTACAGTAACTTAAAAAAGAGAGTATATATCTAGTGCAATTGTTTTGGTTTGTGTAGGTTGGATTCCGCAACATACATAATTTGACACTCTCACGTTTTCCTCGTTTGAGAGAAATATGGCATGGCCAAGCACTGCCTGTCGGTTTCTTCAACAGTCTAGTAAAGCTGGTGGTGGATGACTGCACGAATATGTCAAGTGCTATTCCAGCCAATCTGCTACGGTGCTTGAACAATTTGGAAGATCTGGTAGTGAGGAATTGTGATTCATTAGAAGAGGTTCTTCATTTGGAAGAGCCAATTAATACTAATGAAGATATTATCATGATTAGCCAACTATTTCCTTCTCTTTGGGGTCTAACACTCATAGATCTTCCAAAACTTAGAAGATTCTGCAACTACACCGAGAATATAATTGAACTGCCTTGTTTGCGGAATCTGACCATCGAGAATTTCCCTGATGTGGAAACATTCGTCTCCAATTCTACATACATACTGCGCACGACAGCAGATAATATGGAACCTCAAGAAACAACATCAAAGGAGAACTTCTTGCTGGCTGATCATGTACAACCTCTGTTCGATGAAAAGGTGATTATTATTATTTTTCTTGTTCCCTTAACTTTGGTTCGCATAGACGTAATTTAAATATAATCAAAATCAAATTTAATGACTCATCTTTCTGCATGTTCTCTTAATGTATATCTGATTTAACAATATAACTGCAGTTATTAACTGACTTTATGGTATGAATTATAAAAATGTCTCAATTTCTGTTTTCCTAGCTAATTCATATTAGCTTTAGCATCAGATTTCATTTATGTGTTTCAAAGGTAATCGATTTGATATTTATTTTTGGGATCTACTGCAAGTCATACTAATTTGGAAGTAAAATATAAAATGTCTTGATTAATCTTGCCCATAAAATATGCTTGGAAAGACTGTGGAGATTGGATAAATATTTTCATTTACAGCATAATTTTTATTGATTTTCAGGTTGCATTCCCTAAATTGGAGGAGTTAAAGCTGTCTAGATTACACAAAGTGCAGCATCTCCGGAAGGAAAATGCCGAATCCAACAAGGTTTTTGCAAATTTGGAAACTTCAGAAATATCAGAATGTAGTAAATTGCAAAAATCAGTATCGTCTTCGTGGTACTTGGAAAATCTGTGGGAACTGGAAGTATCAAAGTGTCATGGGTTGATAAATTTGTTGACGCTCTCAACACCTAAAAATCCATTGAATCTTGGAAGAATGAAGATAGCTGACTGCAAAATGATAGAAGAAATCATAGAATTGCAGGTTGGAGAAGAAGCGAAAGATTGCATTGTTTTCAGGAATTTGGAGTACTTGGGACTTGATTGTTTGCCAAGCCTTACAAGCTTTTGTTTGGGTAATCGTGCTCTTGAGTTCCCGTCCTTTGAACGAGTAGTCGTGAGACAGTGCCCAAAGATGAAGATTTTCTCTCAAGGATTCGTAGACACACCAAACCTAAACAAAGTGAAACTCACCGAAGATGATGATGATGATGCAGGATGTTGGGAAGGCAACCTCAATGACACCATACAAAAATTTTTCAATGAAATGGTGAGTATCAATTAAGTGTTGGCGCTATCTAGCAAATTATTTTATAGCAACTGATGTGGCATAATATGATTGATTGACTGAAAATATATAATAATAATAATAAATAAATAAATAAATTGTGAGGGTCATGTAATATTTTTGTTTAACCAATTATATTATGTCACATTAGTTTATACAATATTATTTGTGCACAAGAAGTGGTGGTCCTATCATTACTCTTGCTTTATTATTATTATTATGGTGGTAACGTATGCGTGCTTACACGAGTAATTACAAAATGTGCAGAATTCTAAAGACAAGATTGAGCCAACCCTTCACGTACAGTGAAGAAGCTACCCCGAACCGGGCCAATCTCTTGTACATGATTCAACTTGCTCGTTTTTCCTGTACTTGAATAATTTGGTCCCAAACGTATGTATAATTTTTTTATCATGCTACCAACTTGCAAGACACTTCGGATTTGTTTGGTGCATTCATCCGTTTTAGGGAAGGACTTGAATTGATGTTTCATGTTTCATGCAATATTCAATTAGATTCTGTTTAAACTTCTGTATTATTCGTTCAATTGGTATTTCAAGCATTTGATTTCTAACTAGAAGATCATTAGCCGAAGAAAAAAGCACAAGACAATGTTGATAACATTTGTGGCATTAGCAGAATAAGAATTTTTTATGAGTAGATTCAAATTATCTCGACCATTATTAGAAGGAATTAATCCGTCAAACGGACCTTCTCAGACCAGCAAGTTTTAAATTAAAAGAATTTCATGAAGTCAAGACCATGTAATAGATCTTGCGGAAATAAGTAAACCCATAATTTTTCTCATAGCATCATAAGAAAATCATTTTTTTTAACTAGATTTGGACCATACGCTTGCACAGATTTAATTTTGTAATTGATTAGATCTCTGTAATATTGTTAGGATTCAGTTATTGTTTCAGTTACTAGTTTCTTTTTTAGCTCTCTAACATTCCTTCCCAAAATAAAAAATCTCACATTAATTACCGGTCAAATTCTCTAACTTTTTTTCTTTTATCCTCGATTGCAAGAATTGATGGCCGAACGAAAGTATTGTTCAATTATAAATAAAGAGTTATTATAAACAAAAATAGTTAATTAATTTTCCTTTTCTTTAATATAATTTAAGTTGTTCAATTATCTAAACTTATTTGGCAATTTTTTTTTTTTTGCAGCAACTTATATAGTGGGAGTGAATGACGGTGAGTGGACTTAGTAACTTCAACTCTAGTGTTGTATATGAGTTAATTTATTTAAAATGAATTTAATTTTCATATCCAAGAACATCTGTATTTCCTAAATTTTAACTTGTGTAAAATTAATGTTATAAAAAATGTTACTTAATTTCATGTTTTATAAAGTATAAATATTGGAATTTATGACTTAATAATTCTAATATCGCTGAAATAAAAAAAAAATGACCATATCCATTCAAAATTAATGCAGGAGACAAATACATTGGGGTTGTGTTGTACCTCTTAAGTTCAGTTGCTTCAAAGAATTTGACACTTGAAAATGATCAAGATAAAGAAGAGATACACGAAGCGTTATCTTAAAAATGCAAATTGCAGTGCAATATCTCAAAATGATGTCTTTTCCGATGTCTTTTCCCTGTTGCTACACTGTACATATGCAACCTAGCTATGTACGCAAGGTTTAATTGTTTACTAATAATAAAGTCAAAACAGAGGAGAAACAGGGGCTATCTTTACATTCCCCTGTTTTTCTGTTTGGTGACTTTAAAATTTTTTATCTATTTTCATTAAAAAAATGTTATTCAAATTTATTTTCTATTTTTATATAGATATTCGCTTATTTAGAAAAAAGAATTTAAAAAAGTATAATTTTAAACTTATGCTTGCGCTTTGATCTTGGATAGTTTTTCTGTCTTTCTATGTTCGCCATATCAACAAATGATGAAATTTCTCACCATTAATTGCTTTTGAAATGAGTGACCATGGTATTACCCCAAGGAGAATTTCTTAATTGGACAAGTTAACACCTTTGAAATGGATCCTACACATGAATGAAATTTGTGTCATTTGGTTTTGCTTTGTATTCTCCATTAAATGAGTCCAGATTAGGTCAATGAAATTATTTATTTATTTATTTATTTTATAGGTTCTCTATGACTGCCCTTAGAAATGAGATTGACTAATTCAAACTTCTCTTTTCCTCTTAACATCCAAACATGTGAGGCAAGGGCAACTAATAAGTCCTTTGTAATGAGAACCTTTGTCGAAGCAAAAGCATAAGTCAACTGCTATTTCTAATACCGTACTTTTGCGCTCTTTGGTCTCACTGTTATTAGACAAAGGTTCAAGAGCTTCACAGAGAAGCTGTCTTCAATACTGCCCGGAAATTGATTATATTGAATAAGAGAACTTGACCAGATAAGATCTGCGTGTAGTCTTATGTACACCAGATTAGTCTTTTTATTAATATGATTCAACATGCTTATTTTACAGTCAATTTGAGATACTACAGAGTTGTAAAACACTTCGGATATTATATTGTATTTTGCACTCAAAATACAACTAGATGTTCTAACATGTTTTGATTGAACATCTTTATTTAAATAAAATAGTGTAGGACAGTGCTCATAATGCTTTTATGGAATAAGTAGATAGATGCTTGTATAAAATTTATTATGAGAAGATTAAAAATATATTGAATATTATTAAAAAGATTTATTCTGTCAAGCTGATATTCTCAAACGACTACCCTCTAAATTAAAAAACTCAAATACAGCAATTATGTTATCAAGTTAAGATCATGTTAAAGATGTCGTCGGAATAGCAAACCAAGCATCGCAAGATCGAATTGAACTTTAGTTAACCATTAAAAAAAAAGTTAATTATGTTAAAAACCGCACTTCTCGACCTCTAGACCTCTTTACAAGTTCAGACGTTTAGAAGTCGAACAATTTGGCATACAATTAGAAGTACCAAGTTTGTTAGGTAGAAGGGTATTTAAGTATTTTCATTTCATATTCTATCATATTTGGTGTTTAAGTATCCGTTAATTCATACAAAATTTTTTGAACCATTGAATCATAGCGTTGGTATTTAAGTATTTATTGAGTCGTATTTGGTGCAAATCCCTCATTCCCTCATTACAAGTTGTTGAGATATATTTTAAATGTTTAATTCATACAAAATTTATTTGTTAATATTTTCCATTTTCAAGACTAGTTGCAAACAGCAAAATGAAGTGATAAATCTAAATAATGCATATAAAATGCATTCTAAAGACATGATTTTATAGTGAATTATTTTTTCTATGCTCTATAAACAAATATATATAGAGAATTTGTATAAATGTATTATTGTTTTCTTTTTTTTTTTTAATCCATTTTAGTGATAAAAGATATTTTATTACTAATTATGTAAAAAGTTATTTGTAATAAGAGGACATAACCTATAATTAATGGATTAATTTAAATTAAGGAATTACCTGTAACTTGGGTAATTATTAAAGATAAATCAAAAGGTTGAGATATTTCCTTTCAAATCAAAGGGTCTATGATAATCCACTACTGATATGGTATTTTTTTCACAACATTATAGAAAAGCTATTTTTTTCTTTCCTTTTAGTGTTGTGCTTCACAGTGCTTCACAGTGGTTTAATTTTAATTCTTGCAGCATTTAGAATAGAAACAAAATTTGCGCTTGCAACAAGACCTGCTCTTTTCATTCCCCATTTAAAAATAATAAAAGAAAACAGAGGAGAAACAGGGGCTCTCTTCCATTCCCCTGTTTTTGTGTTCGATAATTTTGAATTATTATATCTTTGTGCTTGATAATTTTGAATTTTTATATCTTTGTGTTTGATAATTTTGAATTATTATATCTATACTTACTATAAAAAAAGGCATTCAAAATTATTTTCTATTTTTATATTGACGTTATTTATAAAACAATCAAAAGTATTTCAAAAATGTAATTCTAAAATTATCCTCTTTCTTTGACCTTAGGAAATTTTTTTTTTTCCTTCCTGCGTTGGACATATCAATTAAGAAAGTTCTCATCGTTAATTGCATTCGAAATGAGTGACCAGTTAATTTACACCTTTGATATGGCTCCTCTACGCAATTTGTGTCAGAACTGACTGGTGCGAATACAACTTCCACCAAGCATCTTTGAAATCTCACTGATCCTTGTCGGCCAAATAATGTTTCTATCTCATTCCTTTTTTAATTTTATGAGAATCCCTCTGTATTTATATTCTGTGTGCATAACGTGTATAAATAATGTTGCATATATGCATGCATTTCCTACTAGTCATTTGGGTTTTAGTTTTTCGCAGAGGCAAATGAAGTCAATTTTGCAAGAAAATCTGTCTTTGAATACAACTACCTACTGAAAAGGTCAAAATGAATTGTTTCAAGTGGCCTACCGATATATTAACGTCAATGGTAGTCATGCACCTTGTCCTCTTATTGATATTCATTTCTTCAGGTCATTAATTTTGCTATTCTTCAATTTGTCCTGTAGAAATGCTTGTGGTTGAAGAGCTTTACAAAGAAGCTGTCTTAAATACTGCCCGGAAACTGATTTTATTCAATGGAGAACTTTCACCATTCCTTTATTATTATGTTACTTTCTATATATTTAGCACCATTTTGATGCTGTATAACAGTTTGTAGATGCCCACCCATTGAATTGTTTGTTTACTACTTTCTGGTCCTTCAATTGGTATCTTGTTGCAAATATTGAAAGTAAAGCGGTTTCTTGCTTCTATTTTCGAGTACACTATTTTGAAACTCACTTACAGAAATATAAAAGAGAATCAATAAGGATGACCGTGTTATATCTTTCAATAAAAAGATGCAGGGAAGACTTTCTTTAAAAATAATAATAATAATAACAAGGCCTTAACAAAAAGAATTAGTAACTTAGTTGTAGCAGAGTTGTTTTGGAATGTGTAATGAAAGGATCAGAGATAGATTTCCTTAAATCAGCTAAAGATTACCCGTCATTCTTCTACCCTAAGCTGGCTGCACCATCCAAAACACTTTTTCCTGTGATGGAAACCATATATTACATTCACAATTTTAAGGGTCGCAATGGAGGAACCCTTTTCAGGTTTGCTAGCTAGTTACTGACACTTTTCCCGTGGCAACATATTAATGCTTGCCTAGTATCACTCACTGATTTCCTGCTGTTTAACTTATATTTTACATTTTTTTCTTTTCCTCCTTCTATTAGTGCTACCGAGGTTCCTGGAAGGGCCTCAAGAAAGTGAGTAATAAATATATACGTTTGCGTCAGCTGGAAGTGATACCTTCCCTTAAGGAGGTTGCTTTGGATATCCTTCCGTCAGCTTGAGTTTCACTAAAATACTTGTCTGGTGATAAATCCCACTTTTTTATGTTATAGCAGATTTGTTTTATAGCTTATGAAAGATCAACTTATTTGCTGAGTTCAATAATTGGTGTGTGATTTCTAGTTCGTAGGTCTTATGCTGAGTATTTTGATACTAATCTGCCAGTGTCTGAAAGATCTTATTCTTAAGATGAATATAATCATAATCATAATTAATTTCCACGTCATAACGTGATTGATATGTCATCTCTGCTCAATTTATTAAGCATCAAATTATCAGAAGAATTTGCTACTTAAATAGATGGTTTTCATTTCAACCCTGATGTTCTTTCAGGCATCAGACTTCATAGTGCTTTTTTATATTGTTAATCAATATACATAAGTTTACTTGCAGGCAATATCAGGCATTTTCGAAGTATGGGTAAGTCTGACAAGGAAATCTTAAGATGAAACAAGAACTTTATGCTTGAAAAATTTATTTATTTGGGGGAAGCCACTCTGAATTTTGGGCTCCTTAATAGATTTAGTAAATTTTGGACCCTTATTTTGAACTATGACCCAGTTACCCTTGTTTGCACCATCGACAATTAGCATCACTCTCTTAAGTCTCAACTCTCTCTCTCAACCAGTAAAATCAACTCCCTTTCCCATCTAAATCACAATGCAAGCTATTTCATCAAACCCAAGACTGACTTCGAATTAGATTCATATATATTATTTGATTCTTGATTAAGAAAGTGGTTTTTTTTTAGTACCCTTAGAGAATAACAAATATAGTTACCAAATAACACAGAAAAGGTTTATATGAGGCTTGGTTCACAATTTTATTGTGGTAATATGTCGTTTAAAGATGAATGTTGTTGATTTATTGATTCTTCTTTGATTTGGATGGAAGATATGTAGAAGAAACCCAAAAATTACATATGCAGTTTTTTCATCATTTCTGGTTTTCAGGATTTTGTACCATATATAAGTTTCGTTTTCTAGACTTTGTTCTAAATAGTAGTACGAAATTTTTGTATTGCACATTGTAGGGGTCCTCAAATCTATTAAAGTGGATTAGGAGGTTTGAACTCATTATAAGGGTCGTAAAGGGGTCCATATGGTATTTTCTCTTGATGCTTTCATTTTTTTTGGATATACAGATTTGATGCATCGATGATTCTTTGATTCTGAGGACTAATGAAAATGAATGTTCATATTGCATTAATGAATTTCCTAATCTGGGAAGAGCAGTAATTGTGTGTTGTATTTCCATGCAGGTGAAACCTTGAAGTTTTTGGAAAAGGAAAACTACTTAAGTTGATAAAGAAGTACATATGAATTTCTGAAACAATAAAAACTGTTGGAAGCAAAAAGATATCCTTGTGGCATTAATGAATTGCTTGAGACAAGGTTTAAGAATTTTGTATGCTTTTGTTAAAGCTACAAAATGCTATTTATTATCTGTGTTGTTGTTACAAACTAAAGTACTTACGTACTTTATGCAAATTTAAAAATGTTATGCTATGTGTTAGAGCAATAAAGTTGTTAAGAAACGGTGAAGGCTTTTGTTGCTTTACTTAAGATGGGGTTCAAGAATATTATATAAACCTTAGTGAATATTATATAAACTTTAGTAAATGTTTGCAGGTGGTTTTGATCTTGTTGCTGCCCCAAACTGACTGATTGAAGGAGAGAATTTTAAATCTAGATCAAGCTTCTTTCCCCATATTAACTTCTGACATGGACCAATCAAATGGCTGTTGCATTCTTATAAAAATGGTTCAAGTTTTCCATAGTTATGGTTCACTTATACAGAATCTGGAGAAATGAATATATGAATTGTGACCTATACCTTCTGTGAAGGCAAGGAATAATCCATGGAATTATATAAGAAGCATTGAAACTGCATTGTTAATGGCCTGAGGCCAGAGAAAATGCCGATAACATATTCCTAAGAAAGTTGTTCCTTTTAGCTCAGTCCGGTCTATCATTGAATCCTGGCTACAGCCCTGAAAATAGTAGGGATTGAGGTGCTTTTGTACGTGTAAGAATGCTCTTGTATTTTTTTTTCTTTCTTTTAATTACTATGCCTTATTGTTAAGGAGGCTCACATATGCAGCAAAACAGAGGATCATAGAAGCTTCTACAATCAATTACAAATTGACGATATGTACTGCCAGCTGGCACCAGGTGGTTATGTAGCTACTTGTGCATGCACACGTGCTAATTCTTTTTGCTAAGCAAGTTGTATATAGTTAGTTTGTTTACTTGAGCTGAGCTACTACACTTGTATATATATATATGCACGTATTCTTTTGTAAAAGGAAGATTTTCCAAAAACAAAATTTAATGAAATAAAATTCCAGATCTTATTCATTTTCTTTAACTTTCTCAGCTGCCAAACAATCATTTTCTGTTCTTGAAGTTGGCATCAGAGCCAGCTATGGCATCTGTAAACCTTGCCTCATCAAATCACACTTCAAATACTAATGTTAGCTCAACAAATATTACTTTTACCTTCAACACACCTGTGAAATTAGATCAGTCAAACTACTTGATTTGGAAATCTCAGGTATTGGTCTCAATACATTGTAATAGGCTAGAAAAATTCATTGATGAATCTTTCACTCCACCTCCATCTCATATTGCTCAAAGAATAAGTGATGATGTCAAATCTGTTGAAAATCCGAGTTTACAATTTGGAGGTCACAAGATCGTACTTCTCGGATGGTGCTCTCATCTATGAGTGAAGGCATCATAAGCCTGTGTTTAATCTAGAAACTTCACTTGAGGTATAGAAAGCTATTGAAACTCAGTTTGGATCACAATCAAAATCTAGACTTTGCATATGAGGTATATGATGAACTCTACCAAAAAAGATGATATGACAATCACTGAATATTTCATTAAAATGAAGAACATAGCTGATAATATGGCTATAGCAGGAAGTGCTTTAAGTGATGATGATTTGATTTTACACATACTTTTGCACCTTTTTGTATCACTGTTATTACTTTCAGTGCTTAAATTGATCCATAAACTTTCACTTTAAGTCTTTGTCTTAATTTCAGAGATATACTGCTATAATTCCTTTTGTTGTGGTGGTTACATTGTCATAGTACTGACTATTAAAGGCCATCAATCAGCTCTGCTTTGTATTTTTTTTTCAACGCAATGATCAAACAAGTGTTAGCCCTTAGATGGCATCCAATTATTGATTGTCCTATATTAGGATATAAACTAATGTTGCATTTACTTCCTGGATCGGGGAATTAAAATTTGGAATCAGAATGATTGATTGCGTTTACTTCACAAAAATAGAGTAGGAATCAGAATCGGAATTGTAGAGCCCACCATTATTTGGGAATGGGGAAGGGGGAATAGAAGATTGATTCCCATGGGGGAGGTGGGAATCAATATCCCATTCCCTAGAATGCCCATTTTGCCCCTCCCCAAAATTAAAAATGCCCAATTTGCCCTCTTTTATAATTAATTAATATATTATTATAATTAATTAAATGCTATACTGTATTTAATTAATAAATTGATACATTATTAACAATAATTATCAATAATTATAATTTTTGAATAAATAATTACAATAATTAATATATGATAATTATTATAATTAATATAATATCATTATAGCTAATTAATTAATATAATTATTATAACTAATTAATATATTAATATATTATTAACAATAACTAATAATAATTATAGTTATTGAATAAATAATCACAATAATTAATATGTTATTATTATTATAATTAATTAATTTACTATTATAATAATTGTCAATATTATTATTATTATTAATTCATTCATTATCACCAATTAATTGATATAATTACTACTATTCATTAATATATAAATATATTATTAACAATAATATATTAATAATTATAATTTTTGATTAAATAATCACAATAATTAATATATTACTATTATTATAATTAATTCATTTATTAATAATAATAAATGAATTAATATTACAATCACTATTAATTATTATATTAATACATTATTAACAATAATAAGTTAATAATTTTATTTTTTTAAATAATTAATCACAATAATTAATATGTTATTATTATTATTATTAATTAATTAATTTACTATTATAATAATTATATTAATAATTATTACTATTAATTAATATATAAATATATTATTAACAATAATATATTAACAATTATAGTTTTTTATAAAATAATCACAATAATTAAATGTTATTATAATAATTGATAATTTAATTATTATAATTAATTAATATATCAACATATTATTGACAATAATTAATAATAATAATAGTAATAAGTTTTGAATAAATAATCACTATAATTAAAATATAAAATAATGATTATGACAATAATTCATTAAATACCTTTTAGTAATTTGTTACAATTTAATTCATTCGGATTCCAATTCCAAGACAAAATAAACACATTAATGGCAATCCAACTCATTCCGATTTCGATTCCTACAGTTCAAGTATACCACTTATCTGATTCCCATTTCCTATTTCCATTCTAGCTCATTCCGATTTCAGTTTAGTAAACGCATCACAAATTCATAAGAGGCTCTCTTATTGATATTCATTCTAGGACGTTCTTAATTGTTTTGGTCTTTTGCCTTGTCGAAATGCTAGTGGTTGAAGAGCCTCATAGAGAAGTTGTCTTCAATACTGCCTAGAAACTGATTATATTGAATTAGAGAAATTGACCGGATAAGGTCTGGGTGTAGTCTTATGTACACCAGATTAGTCCTTTTATTAATATGATTCAACATGCTTATTTTACAATTAATTTGTGATGCTACAGACTTGTAAAACACTTTGGATTTCTTGGATGCATTCTCTGCTAAAAGACATACATTGATTTTTTTTATTTTGTAGGCCAAATACAACTAGATGTTGTGTTTCAACTTCAACAGTATTTGTTCAATTGGTGTTATAAGCATTTGGACTTTATCATGTTTTGGTTGAATATCTTTATTTAAATAAAATAGCATAGGACAGTGCTCATAATGCTTTTATGGCATAATTAGATAGATTCGTGTCTATAATTTATTTATGAGATTATATAAATTAGATTGAACATTATTAAAAAGAATTATTCTGTCAGGTTGATATTCTTGAACTGCTACTCTCTAAATTAAAATAATCAAATACAACAATTGTGTTATCAAGTCTAGATCATGTTAAAGATCTCGTTGAAATAGCAAACCAAGGATCATAAGATGGAATTGAAGTTTAGTTAGCCATAATAAAAAAAAAATTAATTATGTTAAAATGTCATACTTCTCAACCTCTAGACTTCATGATAAGTTCAGAAGGTTTTATGATTGGCAATTGGCTAGTGCCATAGAAAATGATTTCAAATGTTTTTATGATTTGTACAAAATTGTTTTTTGGTACTAGTTATCCAACATCTAATCTATTTCTACACCATGTGTGTGATATTAGATTGCACCTAAATGAGTGGGTTTCAACTCCTAGGTATGATGAATTTAGAATCATAGCACAGAAAATGATTGAAAAGTTCAATAAGTATTGGCATAACATGAGTGGAATATTGTCTATTGCATGTATCTTTGATCCTAGGTTCAAAATTACGTTGGTCGAGCATTACTTTTCCAATGATTTATAGGGATGATGCTACTATTCGTATCCAAATAGTGCATGGTGATTGTCAAAGTATAGTGAAAGAGTAAAAAGCTATATATGCATTAGTTGCTTGTTCTCCTAGGTATAGCTCTAGTTCATTGAATACTCATTCTATGCCAAGTTCCCCATAGGAGTTCAATTGAATGGATTTTGGGGTTTACTAGTTTTGTTAATGTTGGTAATGAGGAAGTAAAAGATGAGCTAGACACTTATTTGGGTGAAAAGTTAATACCATTTAACGTTGAGAAACATTTTGATGTTTTAGCTCTGTGGAAAGTGAATGGTGGTAACTATCCTATATTGTTTCAAATTACCAGAGATATTTTGGCTATTTTAGTTACCACTATTGCTTTTGAATTTGTTTTCAGCACTGGTGGTCAATTTGTAAGCCCATATTGCAGTAGACTTCATCCAAGCACATTGGAAGCTTTGATGTGTAGTCAAAGTTGGATACGTGCTCTTTATGGAGGTATATGGTTTGTATTTTATTGTTTATATTTTTATTTATTTAAATTAACTAATAAAACTTGATTTTGGTTTTCATTGTATTTTTTTAATTAGCTGCAGCATTAACCTCTCCAACATATACTAAGATTCTTGATAAGGAGCCAAAGATTGAAACAAAAGTAGAGGCTATAGAGGTATATAGTTTTAATTTATATTATTTTGTTAAGTGTTTATTAAGTTGAATTGTTAAAAAATATTTTTTTTTTGTTTATCTTATTATAGGTTTACGAAAAATCTTAAAATGTGCATCAATGGTAATAGCTACAAGTTTATGTTGAAGGCTTAAATTATTTTGATTTTTTATATAAAATTTGATTATTTGTAATTTTATTTCTAAATCTGGAGGTTGTTAGAATTATTAATTTTTTTTTTAAAAAAAGGGATTGGAATGTTTAGAAATTATTATTTAAAAAAATGGGGATCGAGTCCTCATCCCCATTTTAATCACTGCTCAATTTGGGGACTTTTGAGGATATATCCAAATTGTCCCCAATTACAATTTTTCGGGTATGGGGTGGGTTCATGGATTATGATCCCCTCCCTGAACCCGCCCCATTGACATCACTAGAAGTTTAGAAGTCGGACAATTTGGAATACAATTAGAAGTACCAAGTTTTGTTAGATAGAAGGGTATTTTTAAGTATTTTTCATTTCATATTTTGTCATATTCTTGGCATTTGAAGTATTGAATCATAGTGTTCGTGTTTAAGTATCATTGGGTCATATTTGGTGCAAATCCCTCATTCTCTCATTATAAGTTGTTGAGATATATTTTAAATGTGCAAATCATACAAAATTTACTTGTTAATATTTTCCATTTTCAAGACTAGTTGCAAACTACAAAATGAAATAATAAATCTAAATAATGCATATAAAATGCATCTAATTTAAACTCTAAAGACATGATTTTATAGTGAATTACTTTTTCTATGCTCAATAAACAAATATATAAGTAATTTGTATAAATGTATTATTGTTTGCTCTTTTTTTTAATCTATTTTAGTGATAAAAGATATTTTATTACTAATTATGTAAAAAATTGTCTGTAATAAGAGGACATAACCTGTAATTAATGGATTAATTTAAATTAAGGAATTACCTGTAACTTGGGTAATTATTAAAGATAAATCAAAAGGTTGAGATATTTCCTTTCAAATCAAATGGTCTATGATAATCCACTATTGATATAGTATTTTTTTCACAACATTATAGAAAGCTTTTTTTTTTAGTTCATTTAAAGATAAAACTATGATAAATTTAATTCTTGCAGCATTTAGAATAGAAACAAAATTTGCGCTTGCAACAAGATCTGATCTTTTCATTCGCCATTTAAAAATAATGAAAGAAAACAGAGGAGAAACAGGGGCTCTCTTCCATTCCCCTGTTTTTATGTTTGATAATTTTAAATTATTATATCTCTATTTCTTAAAAAAAGGCATTCAAAATTATTTTCTATTTTTATATTGACGTTTATTTATAAAAAAATAAAAAGTATTTGAAGAATGTAATTCTAAAATTATCCTCTTTCTCTGACCTTGGGAATTTTTTTTTCCCTTCGTGCATTGGACTTACCAATTCAGAAAGTTCTCGTCATTAATTGCTTTCGAAATGAGTGACCAGTTAATTAACACCTTTGATATGGCTCCTCTACGCAATTTGTGTTAGAACTGACTGGTACGGATACAACTTTGACCACGCATCTTTGAAATCTCACTGGCCCTTGTCTGCCAAGTTTGATCTTTTTTCTATCTCACGCAACTAGAATACTAAGTATTGTGTATATGAGCGGTGTTATTTTAATCTTTCCTTCAAATTTTCTTTTGAAGGTAGTGCGCCCTGCTATTGCAGAAGAGGTTTCCTTGTTCATCGCTGTTTGCATAAAATGAGTGGAGATAGAGTGCTTGTCTCTGTTTGTGCGTATTCAACATAAATACATACATGCGTACTAAGAATTTCTGTCCTGTAAAATGAAGTGTGCGCGGCAGGTAAAGCATGGCATCAACCAGGCTCTCTGCACTTCGGGGGTGTAGGCAAGCCATCAAAGGTCACCAATCAACTCTGTTTTTTTTTTTTCATATAATAATCAAACAAATGTTAGCCCTTAGATTGCTCCAATTGTTCATTGTCTCATCTTAGGATATAAACTGAATTCATAAGAGGATCCCTCTGTATATATTTTTTCATGTGCATAAGGTGTATGAATAATGTTGTGGGTATGCATTTCCTACTTTGTTAGCAGTCTGTTTAAGGCCCATTGCTGATTATCTGATATCTATGTTCATGATTCATTTCGTGATCTTGGTCTATCATTTGGTTTTTAATATTTCCCCGAGGCAAATGAAGTCAAATTTGCAAGAAAATCGGCCTTTGAAGGAGCACCATTTAGTTTGGACTATGTAACAAAACCTTCATTCTTTGAGGATTTTGGATTCACTGAGAAGGTCAAAATGTCAATGGTAGTCATGCACCTTGTCCTCTTATCGATATTCATTTCTTAAGGTCATTAATTTTGCTATTCTTTAATTTGTCTTGTAGAAATGCTTGTGGTTGAAGAGCTGTAAAAAGAAGCTATCTTAAATACTGCCCGGAAACTGATTATATTCAATGGAGAACTTGACCGGATAAGGTCCGGGTGTATCCTTCACCATTCCTTCATTATTATGTTACTTTCTATATATTTAGTACGATTTTGATGTTGTATAACAGTTTCTAGATGCCCACCCACTGAATTGCTTGTTTACTACTTTCTGGTCCTTCAATTGGTATCTTGCTGCAAAAATTGTAAGTAAAGCGGTTTTTTGCTTCTATTTTCGAATACAATATTTTGAAACTCACTTACAGAAATCTAAAAGAGAATTAATAAGGATGACCGTGTTATATCTTTCACTAAAATGTTGCAAGGAAGACTTTTTAAAATAATAATAAGAATAATAATAACAAGGCCTTAACAAAAAGAATTAGTAACTTAGTTGTAGTAGAGTTGTTTTGGAATGCGCAATGAAAGGATCAGAGATAGATTTCCTTAAATCAGCTAAAGATTATCCGTCATTTTTCTACCCTAAGCTGGCTGCACCATCCAAAACACTTTTTCCTATGATGGAGACCATATATTACATTCACAATTTTAAGGGTCGCAACGGAGGAACACTTTTCAGGTTTGCTAGCGAGTTACTGACACTTTTTCCAAGGCAACATATTAATGCTTGCTTAGTGTTGATGCCAAAATCTAGTCGTGGTGGTTAGTGGTTTGATACCAGACTCCTGGTGGTTCGATACCAAACTCCTAGTAGTTTGATACCAGAATCCTGGTAGTTTTATACTAGACTCCTGCATTAGCTTTGAATTTTTATCTAGTCGAGTTGATGAGCAGATAATCCATGAGCTGCTATTTAGTGTGCTCCTGAAATCACAAAAGACAGTGAGAGGCGTTGGAAGTTTTTCTAGCGTGAACCCTCCGACGCTCAAGTCAGCGATCAATAAATTTGAGGGAAAAGAAAATCATAAATCTTAAATAAAGAGAGATTGTAAAATCGGAGGAGCCCATTGCTTTAGATTACCTGGGGCTTTTATAGGCACCCATACCCCCTTAAATATGTGTCTGTTACTGGATTAAACGCTTGCTTAAATCACGAGTTAATGGGTTGGTTACAGAGTAGTTATTAGACCATTACATGGTAGTTATTGAGCTACAGTTATGATGCTTGGTTGTGCGTGGACGTTATCGCTGAATTTTCGAAAGGAGTTCTTCAGTTTAAGCTTAGTTGAGGTTTATTTTGACTAAGTCTTACCTCATGGTCAATGTAATCTGCTCGAGATCACAAAGTAATCTCCAAGTCGAAGTCATTTACTCAGGGATGATTAGATAAAATCTGGTTCAGGTGGCCTGCTTGAGGTCTCCTGGTGTGTCCTGCTTGAGGTGTCTTGCTTAAAGTGACTAAGTAAGCGCCTGGCCAAGATGGTCTGATCATGGTCTCCAGAACTACCTTCTATTCAAGGTCGTTTGCTCATGATATCAAGAATACTTCCTAAAAGCCTATCAGCTATCTGCTAACTTTTCACTTAGAAGAGATCTGGTCACCCTATTTCACTCCCCAAACACCTAGTATCACTCAATGTTTTCTTGCTGCTTAACTTATATTTTACACTTTTTTCTTTTCCACTTTCTGTTAGGTGCTACCCAAGTTCCTGGAAGGTCCTCAAGAAAGTGAGTAATAAGTATATATGTTTGCATCAGCAAGAAGTGATGCCTTCCCGCTTTGGATATCCTTCCGTCAGCTTGAGTTTCACCAAAATACTTGTCTGGTGATAAATCCCACTTTTTTATGTTATAATAGATTTGTTTTATAGCTTATGAAAGATCAATTTATGTGCTGAGTTCAATAATTGGTGTGCGATTTTAGTTTGTAGGTCTTATGCTGAGTATTTTGATACTAATCTATCAGTGTCTGAAAGATCTTATTCTTAAGATGAATATAATCATAATTTCCACATCATAACGTGATTGATATGTCATCTCTGCTCAATTTATTAAGCATCAAATTATCAGAAGAATTTACTGTCTAAATAGATGGTTTTCATTTCAACCCTGATGTTCTTTCAGGCCTAAGACTTCATAGTGCATTTTTATATTGTTAATCAATATATATAAGTTTATTTGCAGGCAATATCAGGCATTTTCGAAGTATGGGTAAGTATGACAAGGAAATCTCAAGAAGAAACAAAAACTTTATGCTTGAAAATTTTATTTATTTGGGGGAAGCCATTTTGAATTTTGGGTTCCTTAATAGATTTAATAAATTTTGGACCTCCGATCATCCAATCAAAGATTAAAAAGCTTACTTTCAAATTATAATGACCCGTCATTGTCTTCTTCTCTCTTTCGTCTTTTCCCACACACAAAAGTCGCTACTGCTTCCACTTGTTCGTCTTTATATAATGTTTTAACGAGTCAACCTGCCATACAGCGCTGCATGCCATACAGCGCATGGAGAAAACCGGTATAACTTGTTTTTAACCGGTTAATATAACAAAAATTATAATTTTATTTATTTTTAATGTGAAAAAATTATGGAAAAAAGGGAAAAAAAAAGATAAATTTATAAATTAAATGAGGCTAAAGATTGGAATAATTTTAAATTTATAAATAATACAAGAAACTATAAAAATATTATAAATATGTCAAAAAAAGTCATATTCTTATTTGTTTTGTTACATTCCAATATTTATAGTGCATGTTCCAAATTTACTTTTTAAGTTTCTATTTTTTGGTAAGATTTATTGAAAATTTGGTAAGTTATTCCAACTCATTTTTCCACTGGTATTTGGTTCTATATTTTCACTCCTTTCATTAAGTTTCAACATTTTAAATGAATATTTCAAGTTTACTTTTTATATCTCTACATTCTATAATACTTTATCTAATTCTTGGTGAGTTGTTCTAACTTATTTTTCACCACTTTTTGGTACTATATTCCTACTCTTTGTATTGAATTCCAACATTTTAGGTAAACATATCAAGTTTAGTTTTTAAATTCCTACTTTCTGTTAAAATTTATCAAATTCTTTATAAATTCTTCTCACCTTTGGGTTAATCTCTTCAACTCATATTTCCACCAAATTTTGGTTCGATATTCCTATTCTTTTTATTAAATTCCAATATTGTTGGTGAATATTTCAAGTTAATGTTTTAGATTTCTATTTTTTATTGGAATTTATCAAATTCTAGTCAAGTGATTCCAACATTTAAGTTATGCTCTTCCACTCTTTTTCCCACCATTTATTGGTTTTATATTCCAGCTCATTTTATTAAATTCTAACATTTGGGTAAATATATCAAGTTTTATTTTTAGATTCCTACTTTCTATTAAAATTTATCAAATTCTTTGTAAATTCTTCTAATCTTTGGGTTAATCTCTTCAACTCATATTTTCACTAAATTTTGGTTCAATATTCCTACTCTTTTTATTAAATTCCAATACTGTGGGTGAATATTTCAAGTTAATTTTTTAGATTTCTATTTTTTATTGGATTTATCAAATTCTAGTCAAGTGGTTCCAACATCTAGGTTATGCTCTTCCACTCTATTTCTCACCATTTATTGGTTTTATATTCCAGCTCATTTTATTAAATTCCAACATTTGGGTAAATATATCAAGTTTTATTTTTAGATTCCTACTTTCTATTAAAATTTATCAAATTCTTTGTAAATTCTTCTAACCTTTGGGTTAATCTCTTCAACTCATATTTCCACCCAATTTTAGTTCGATATTCCTACTCTTTTTATTAAATTCCAATATTGTGGGTGAATATTTCAAGTTAATTTTTTAGATTTCTATTTTTTATTGGAATTTATCAAATTTTAGTCAAGTGGTTCCAACATCTAGGTTATGCTCTTCCACTCTATTTCCCACCATTTATTGGTTTTATATTCCAGCTCCTTTTATTAAATTCCAACATTTGGGTAAATATATCAAGTTTTATTTTTAGATTCCTATTTTCTGTTAAAATTGATCAAATTCTTTGTAAGATGTTTCAACTTTTAGGTTAATTTCTTTAACTCTTTTCTCACCAAATTTTAGTCCTAAATTCCTACTCTTTTTTATTGAATTCCAATATTTGGGTTAATATTTCAAGTTTATTTTCCAGATCTACTTTTCATTAGAATTTATCAAATTCTTATCAAGTTGTTTCAACTAATGGGTTAAGCGCTTCCACTCATTCTTCTACCATTTATTGGTTATATATTCCTACTCTTTTAATTGAATTTCAACATTTTGCGTGGATATTTCAAGTTTATCTTTTATATTCCTACTTATTGTTGAACTTTATCAGATTTTAGATAAGTTTTTCTAATTTTTAGATTAAGCTTTTCAACTCTTGCTTCCACCACTTTTTTGTTTGATATTCCTATTTTTTTTTTATTGAATTCCAATATTTTATGTGGATATTTCAAGTTTATTTTTTAAATCCCTATTTACTATTATAGTTTATCATATTATAAGTACATAATTACAACTTTTGGGTTAAACTCTTCAACTATTATTACCACCACTTTTTTTGTTTCATATTCATACTCTTTTTAAGTAAATATTTCAAGTTCACTTTTAGATCTCTAATTTTTGTTGGAATTTATCAAATTCTTGTCAAGTTGTTCCAACATCTAAGTTATGCTCTTCCACTACTATTCCCACCATTTATTGGTTCTATGTTCCTACTCATTTTATTAAATTCCAACATTTGGGTAAATATATTAAGTTTTGTTTTTAGATTCCTACTTTATGTTAAAATTGATCCAATTCTTTGTGAATTGTTCCAACTTTTGAGTTAACCTCTTTAACTCTTTTCTCACCAAATTTTAGTCCTATAATCCTACACTTTTTTTTATTGAATTTCAATATTTTGGTCAATGTTTCAAGTTTATTTTTTAGATCTCCACTTTTCATTGAAATTTATTAAATTTTTGTTAAGTTGTTTCAACTTAGAGGTTAAGTGCTTCTACTTATTTTCCTACCATATATTAGTTATATATTCTTGCTCTTTTAATTGAATTTCAATATTTTGCTTGGATATTTCAAGTTTATTTTTTAGATTCTTATTTATTGTTGGATTTTATCAGATTCTTGGTAAGCTTTTCCAACTTTTAGGTTAAACTTTTCAACTCTTGTTTATACCACTTTTTTGTTCTATATTCCTACTCTTTTCATTGAATTCCAACATTTTATTTAGATATTTCAAGTTTATGTTTTAGATCCCTATTTACTGTTGGAATTTATCAAATTATTTGCAGGTACTTACAACTTCTAGGTTAAGCTTTTTAACTATCATTCTTCGCTACTTTTTGGTTTGATATTCCTACACATTTTAACTAAATTCTAATAATCTTGGTTAATATTTCAAATTTTCTTTTAAGATCCCCACTTCTCATTGAAATTCATCAAATTCTTTATAAGTTGTTCCAATTATCGGGTTAGCTTTTTCAACTCTTTTTCCCTCAGTTCTATATTCCTGCACTTTTTGTTAAATTCCAACATCTAGGTGAATGTTTCAAGTTCACTTTTTAAATCCTTATTTTTCATTAGAATTTATGAAATTATTATCAAGTTGTTCTAACTTCTAGGTCAATCTCGTCCAACTCTTGTTTCTACCATTTTTGATTCTATATTTCTACTCTTTTTATTGAATTCTAATATTTTGAATGGATATTTCAAGTTAACTTTTTACATCCCTACTTCTCGTTAACATTTATCAAGTTATTGGTAAGTTATTTTTACTTTTGGGTTAAATTCTTTACTCCCGTATATTTTAAGTGAAACTTTCAAGTTTACTTTTCAATCTCTACTTGTAGTTGAAATTAATCAAATTCTTCATGAGTCATTCACAATTTTGGGTTAGTTTTTTCTTGGCACTACTTTCTAGTTTTGTATTTCAATTCTTTTTATTGAATTCTAACATTTTTAGTAAAAGTTTCGAGTTTATTTTTTATATTCGTACTTGCCATTGAAATTTATCAAATTCGTCATAAGTCTTTTATAATTTTTGGGTTAACTTGATTAACTCTTTTTCTATTATTTTTTTATTTTATATTCCATTTTTTTAAAATGAATTCCAATAACTTTTGCAGAAGTTTCAAGTCAAATTTTAAATTCTTATTTTCCGTTAAAATTTATCAAATTATCATTTAGTAATTTCAACTTTTAAATTGACTTTCCTACTTTTCTTGCCACCATTTTTTGTTTCTATATACCAGTACTTTTTATTGAATTCCAAAACTGAGGTGATGGTTTCAAGTTTATTTTCTACATTTCCACTTCCCATTTAAATTTATCAAATTATTAGTAATTTATCTCAACTTTTAGGTTAAATTCTTGAACTCTTATATCCAGCAATTTTTTTTTTTGTATAATATTCCAATTGTTTTATGTGCATACCAAAATTCTAGGTAATTGTTTCGAGTCTCATTTTATTGAAGTTGTCAACATTCCAATTCACACGATTTTCACTAACGTCCAAACTTTTTGTTAGATGTTTCAAGTTAGTTTTAAGGATCCATTGTCCCCATAGTAATTTATCAAAATGCTTGTACATAGTTTCAACTTTTTCGTTGAGCTCTTCTACTCGACTTCCTATAAGATTTTGATTTTATATTCCTACCTTTTTTTTTTTTAAGAAATTCCATTATTTTAGGTGAACATATCAAATTCAATTTATAGAATCCGACTTCCCACTCTAACTTATCAAAATATTGGTCAATTATTCTAAGTTTTGGGTAAATTCTTCCATTTTTGTTTCATCTATTTTTTTGGTTTCCTGTTTCTAATATTTTTGTTGAATTCTAAAATTATGGGCAAATATTTCAAGTTAAATTACTATATACCTTTTTACGGTTAATATTTTTTCACTTTATGGTAAGACATTTCTACTAATGGGTTTAGCTACTTAACTCTCTTCCCAACAATTTATTGGTTGTATGTTCTAAATCTTTGATATGAATTACAACTTTTGTGTGGAAATTCCAAGTTGTCCTTCCATTAACCGACTTTACCATTTATGCTATCTATTTATTGTTGATATATCCCAAATTTTTGGTTGAATTTCTGTTGTAATGATTGCTAAAATTTTTGGTTGCATATTTCAACAATTATTATTGAATTCCAACATTATGGATAATTCAAATTTAATTATTAAGTGCATTCTTTGCGTTAATCTTTATTCAATTCGTAGTCCATTATTCCTAATTACAGGTTGAACTACTTAACTAATTTCTTAATAATTTATAGGTTGAATATTCCAACTCTTTCAAATGAATTTCAACTTTCATATGAAGTTCAAGTTTTATTTGTATTTACCAACTTTGCCATCAACTTTATCTATTTCTTGTTAAGAAATTCCAATTTCTCTGTTGAACTCCTGTACTCTACTTTTCTTGACATTTTCAAAATAATAATAATATCAATAAGGTGAATTATGTTTGACCCCTTACTATTTTAACAAATGTCAATTTACCACATAATACTGAAATTTTTTTATTGTAACCCTTTATTATTTTCTACATTTTGGGTCCATAATCTAAGTTTTTTTTTTAATTTGTTTGTTCATGAGATCTTTTAAACTTGATTGCACGTATACTTGAACTTTTAGTCGTTACAAATATTATTCTCATTTTATTATTTTAATTGATTATATTTTAGTTATCCTTGAAATAAATTAATGCAATTATTTTCATCTTCCTCTTTACTTTCTAAAATAATTTCTTTAATTTTTCAAAACTTCAACAATATATGAAAAATAATATGTAAGTGCATGCAATTACTATGCTTCTCAAAAATTTTATTTTTCCAAAAAAAAATTTAAAAATTTATGGTAGCATATGTTATAAAAATATTTTATCTTTTTTTTCTTTTCCTTGGGATCAATTGACTTGATGAGATGTTTTTTTAGTTAAATTTATTTATACTTAGCTTTTGATCTAAAATAATTGTATTTATTTACCTTAAATTAAAATAAATTAAGAATTGATTTTTTTTAATTCGTATAAATTTTTACCAATCTATTTTCTTTGCATAATAGTTTTCTTAATGACTTCAGCCAAAAATTTATATTATTAATTACAAATATTATAATATTATACTTGTATTATTACTACTATTAGTATTTATTTTTTCAGTTACTACAATTATTATTATTACCATCAAGCCTCATGAGATTTGTTAAGAACAATTTTTTTTTTTGTTTAAAATGAGTACCACTCTTTTTTCTAAAGCATGTGTATAATTTCAAT
Source organism: Luvunga scandens (assembly GCA_030449905.1). Classification (NCBI taxonomy): domain Eukaryota; kingdom Viridiplantae; phylum Streptophyta; class Magnoliopsida; order Sapindales; family Rutaceae; genus Luvunga; species Luvunga scandens. The sequence goes on along the minus strand of JASUUG010000088.1, from coordinate 53,763 downwards.
TTATAAAATAAGTTCTTGAATTTTTCAAGACTTTGCTAAATAGTTTTGAAAAGTTTATTATGGCCAATATAACATTAGGAAAATAAAAAATTTCTAATATGCTTTCAGCATATTTAATTAGTTAATCTTTTAAATGGTCTTTGCTCATTGATTTGTTGGCATATTTTTAAAATAATCTGCTACCAACTATTAGAATCTGTTCGTAAACAAAATTTATAAACAACTTTAGGAAATTTAATTTTGATCATAAATTTGATCATTTATACTTGACTTTTGATCTTTATACATATTTATGCTCATTTATCATTTAAATAATAATTATAATCAAATTTTTATAATGATTAAATGAGTATCATACTTTTTCAAGTATGCATGTCTATTAAAAACCAGTAATGTATATAATTTTCAATTTCCAAAATCAGTTCTTCAATTTTTCGTGACTTGACTCAAATCATTTTTAAAAGCTTTTTTTACAACTAATTTGCTACTAAGAGAATATAACACTCTAAGAACAGCCTTCATTGTACAAATTTGGCATGCTAATTCATTTCTGAAAAAAAAAAAGGCTGGTTCTCTTGATTTGTTGCCATTACTTTGCAAATAAAATAATAAATGCCCTATTAATTTATGCAATGCACTAAAAATCTAACTAAACTAAAACTTCCATTCATTTAAACAAATGTAACAAAACAATTAGAATTTTTTACAAGCTTGTGACCAAATAACTTTAAAAAATTAAATCAATTTACAGCTTCCACAAACTAGACTTCAGCTACAGCTCATTTTAGATTTTAAGGGTCTACACATAAAAAAGAGAGAGAAACAAATGGCATTAGAAAACACAATGCAACCACAAAATAAACAACAATATTCAGAATTTCAATTGCATGATCCAAATTCTTAGGCAGCATTAAATATATTTTGTTTTCAACAGAAAAATTCAGACTTTAATCTAAAATAAACACAAAAACATATTGTAATTTAACACATTTTTTAAGGAATTTATTAACAACAATATTCAAAATATAAAAATTACTCTCGCCTTACATAATTGTTTGATGTAACTTTTATTTCCTCTTTCATTTAATGACAAAGTGATCTTTGCAATAAAGAGAAAGACAGAAATACATCAAGAATTAACAAGATAAAAAATTTCAGTACTGATATATTCTTACATGAAGCATATATACCACGATACAACATCTAATATGAAAAACATACAAATGACTCATCCTAGCAATTCATCTCATACAAAATGACTCCTTTCAAATACCCGAAATACTTGTCCCCCCCGGGGGGGAGGGGGTGGGGGGAGAGGAGGAGGCGGACCAATGTCAAGGTCAAAACCTAGCCCTCAAACTATGATCCAATCCCCCTTTTGTAGTATTTTCAATGCACGAAACCAACAATCCTTCAGAGTCACTTTAATAATTGAAACTGTAAAATATATTACTAAAATTTAATTTTAATTAACTGAAAAAAAATCTTCTTTTGAAAACGAATTGACAAAGTGCTTCTTCAAACTAAGTACCTTTTTATTCTTTAAGGAAAAACAAAGTACCTAGATCCCTAAGAAAGTGAATCAGCTCACCAAGAAACTGAATTATACAATATAACCAATGCCTTCAATTTAAAAAAAAAAAAGGATTCACCTGGATCCAAAAGAAGAGATAAATTACTGCCCTTTACACCTTAGTTTACCTGATTCAATCAATGATTAATTAATAATTAAGAAAATCAATCACACATAATATAAACATTTATCTTGAACCTCTGAAAAAATAAATCAGCTTATCCTGTGAGATTATTTAGCATAATACATCTATCTCATTCAAGCCAAGCCTATCTTATTTTTCTAAATTCCGTTTACCCACAAATTCATTTTTGACTAGTAACAGGTAATATAAGATCAAACAATATGGCATGTAGATTATTATATCAAACGAAAAATTGAAATTTAAGCACATAGACTATGGGGAAGCAACAAAAAAATCAAATCACAGGTAAATGTTTCTTTATTTTAAAATAGCAACCCAATCATATCACATGTTACAACGATAATCCAAGGAATTAAGACGAGCAACAAAATCCAATAAATAACAAAGCAAATAAAATTAAATCCAACAATCAAATGACCATAATTTTAACTGAAACATTAAAAACTATGCAAGTTTTAGATCATTAAAATGTCTCCTATAACTAAAAGAAAAATGCTAATCAATTACATGGACAAAAATACTCAATTAAATTGAACCTTCTTTACACATGCCGAAACACTAGTCGAAGTTCCCATCATTGAAATATAATTGAACCTTTAGACATATAGAATTAGTTACATATATATATATGTAGGAATAGATTACTTCACAATTCCTAAGATATTGTAATACCACAAAGATAACAAATTAAAATAACAAGATTCAATATCTAATTTAACAAATTAAAATGGTATGGTTTATATTTCTTTCCCATGGTCTAAGCAACTCTTTATATTAATAGCCCTTTTATCAATTGTAACAGTAACTACACATTAATGAGCTTACTACACGACAATAAGCATAAACCAAAATCTTAACAGAATTGGGGGGAAAAAAATACAGCGGATGGCATATCATACCTTCAGGGAGAGCTCAAAATCAACCTCACATTGTAGGACACTGCAATAGTCTTGAATAGGGGCGGGCATTTCAGTTTTTTGTTTCGGTTTTTTCAGTTTTCAGTTCAGATTGCAACCCGTTTGGGTTCAAGAATGAAAAGTGATTGCAGTTCGATTTGGTTTCAAATTCAGCTCAGTTTGGTTTGGATTCGGAGTTTTTCAGGTTGCAATACGGTTTGGGTTACAAAACGGTTTGAATTTCTAATTTAGGTCAGTCAATGATTCGCGTTGGAGCAAGTATAGTAAAAAATGAACCAAAAAAGGCAAATGATGAAATATTCAGGTTACCAAAACACCAAATTCAAAATATTCAACTATAAATTCCAACAATAAAGAAAACAATACCAAAGGAAACAGCTTCAAACCTGAAAACTCTATTTCTGGCTCGATTTTGGATACATCTTGGATGCCTTCACCTATTTTGAAGGTCGTGGTGTTTTCATTTGGGTTTATAGTCTCTGGCATTCCTTTCCCTCGCAAAGAATTCTGTGGAAAGTATATAACAAGATTCAGTAAATAAATCTTTTGGGACAAAAACATACATTTAACAAATATCTTTTATAAAAGGATTTAAAACCAAATACCAAACTGACACAGCTTCGCATTGGCCAAAATAGAAACGATATTCAGAATTATGAACTAGCAAGTTTTCAAAAGTTCATTCTAATTCCAAATGTTAAGATGTAAAAAATTCAGGCTGATTCCATTCCATCATCAGCTATGAACACTTGGCTAGACCAAAAAGAATTAAGTAGATTATAAAGAACATCGCTCACTTGGCCTCATACCAAAGCCAGGAAAAACAAGCTCAGGGCTCAAATTTACATTGGCCTGCACGTACTGTATTATATTACTTGGTGCCAAAATCTCTATAAACATAGTTCATCTAATTTTTAAAAAATAAAATAAATTATCAAACTCCGCTACATTCACATTCTAGAGAATTGATAACTTATTTTGCATTTACATATATAGAAGAAAACAAATAAATAAAGGTTTGCCTACCTAGCTTTGGTTTCTTTCTAGACTTTTCGTAGCTCTTCATTTTGCTGCAATTCCTGTCCATGTTTTTAATTCTGGTTAGTGAAGTAAAACAATTTCAAATAATAAAATTCTTATTTTTACACCTATAAATAAAGAAATAAAAACTGCACCTGCTTGGCTATGAATTTCTCGGGTTTGTGGCTTTAGAAAATTGGGAATTTGGGAATCGGGTTGGGGCGTTTGGCTTTGAACTATTTTTTCCTTTTTTTTTCTTTTTTTATTATAATTTATAACCCAATCAGTATTAATGAATTCGATCCTCAACCTTCTCCATGCTTTGGCAGCGCAAGAGATGATGGCTTTTTTAAACGGTCAACGATGGCCTTCGATTGAACTCCACCACTTGATTCAGCTCGCAGGTCCAGGATTTGCGTACAGAGAAAGTGAGATACGATGACGACTAGTGGCTGATCCACAGAACCGTAATGAGCATAGGAATGCAGATGGCGATGACTGCTTGCTTGCTGGCTTGTGAGGGTTTGATGTGAGCGAGTGCGTTTGACAGTTTGAGGAGAGCGGCTAGGGTTTCCCAAAAAGATGTCCAATGTGAGAGTATTTATATTTTCAGTAGAAATTAGAAAAAATATTAAAGTTTTCAAATTAATAAAGAAAGTGTGATAATGAATGACAAAACTTCCACGAGATATATTTGTTGTGACCACTCAAATCTAAAAATTTAATTTTATAATTTGGTAAATAATATTTTCACTGAGGAGGTAGTTTTACATGCCAAGATGAAATTTTTTTATGTGTAAATTTTACACACACACACACCAATATATATATATATATATATATAAAACTTTTGTGCTAATATAAAATTAATTTTTTACAACTATATTAATAATTTAATATAGATGAGATATATTACTTTGTAAATATATTAATAATCAAATTGTGGGTACCAGTTAATGTAGATTTAAATCATTTGAGTTAAAAATAAAATAGTTGATGTTTAAATCCATGGGAGTAAATTTAGTTGTTATTAAGCTAACTTGAAAAAATTATATTCAAATTCGATTTCTTTTACCACTACAATAAAATTATATAAATTAAATTTAGTGAGAAGTACAATGAAAACATATTTCATGTCGCATGAAATTATAAAAAGCTTAAGACGTATAAATAAAAATGAATTAAAAAGACTATACTTCTCTCTAGTGGCATAGAAAGTTTTAAAAATAAATTTAGTAAAACATACTACTTAATATGAAAATGGATTTATATTTTTTATATTTTTATATAATTTAATAATCATTTTTAGTTCTCACATAAATTAACTTAATTTAAAAAAATATAGATATAAATGTAAGACTAAACATATTTTGGGATACTCGCACATCATTTAGTAGACATATTATGTAGCCATCTACGGAGTGTAGTATTACTCAAATAATTTGATTTAATTTAGAAATGTAATTGTCATGCTTAAATTATATAACCATAAGTATAATATAATATAACAGTATTCAATATTAGTTGCATTTGAATTGTAATTATCCATGTTATGTGCCATAATGAATTTGATTAATGTTTAACAAAAAAAATTATTATAGCAAAAAAGATTAAATAAAGTAATTACTCTCACATAAGCTTGTATGAATTAATTTGCATAAGAGATCGTTTATGAGTTTTATTTAAAAATATCAAATATTAGCTGCTTTATATTTTTCTAATATATGAAAAAAAAATTTAGAGGGTATACATAAAACATACTAATAGTAGCCGCTAATAATAACAACAACATTTGACGGGTAATTACGATGTTTGGAATGATAATTTTTTGGTAGTTGGATAAACATTGCTGTCATTTTGGTGGTAGGAATTTACGCCGTGAATGTGTATCATGAGATCTTAAGATTGATTTCTTCTAAATATTTGGAAATAAATCGATTTCATTATATGTTTAGATACTTGGATTCTAATATAATTAAAAGTTGATAAAATTATTTTGATAGCTTTGTAAGCAAAATATCATTACATTTATTACATAATATTAAAAATAGTGCAATTAATAAATTATAAATAGTTTAATTAATATATAATTTATTTTCATTTGTTATATTTAAATATTTTCTCATTAGTACATAAGTTACATTTTTTAAAGTAAAATATCATTAAATTTAAAATGTAATATTAAGAAAATAATATAACTATTTTTTTAAATACATTAGTCTAATTAATTTTATTTAATTATATTTATTTCATTAGTGTATAAGTTAAATAAATTAACTATATTTTTCATGAATCAAAATAAAAAAGAAGTATTTTTTTTTGTAAAATGTTAAGGGGGTCTGTGATAGTTTACTAGTTTTGAATTGATTATCTTAATATTTACCTAAAATGAGGGAGTTATATGATAATTACCTTTTAATATTTGCCGTTTTAAACCATTAAAAGGACGTTATCGGTAACCGGTTACATCCATAATATTAAAAAAATAATAAAGGGCGCTGCATGACATGCAGCTCTGTATTACAGGCCCAGCCTGTTTGAAAACCTAATTTAATGGTAAATTTCATTTGCCCCCTTCAAATTTACTTTAATTATTTACATACCCAAATTAATAAAACTTGATCTTAGGCCACCTAAATGAGATGGACCCAACAAATTCTAAGTGTCACAACTCACCATCATTCAAGTGATAGATTTCATAAGACTGCTTATGTTCCATCAAGTTCCTTTGCCTCTAAGCAGAATTCCTATTAAAGGGTCAAAAAGAAAATGAAAACGTGTTAACTCTAATAACCACCCCGTAAATCCAATGGCGAAGCTCAGAGAGGGTTAGGCCAAGCCTCTTAGAAAAAAATTATTTAGTTACAAAATTAACCTTAGTGAATATAAAAATTTTATATTAATTAGTTATATTGCCTCTTTAACTATGATCAAATTCTTGTCCGAGCTCATCATTTAATGAATAAATATGTATTTTAGTAATCTCAAATAATGTTTAGAACAAATATTTTAAGGAGTAAAGCTCATTGTATCTTCCATTATTAGGTATATCTTTAATTTCTTATTTACAAAATTATATTGTACGTTAAAATTGTATTGAATTAAAAAAAATCAACTCACTCAAAAAAAAAATGTTGTTAGCTTCGTAATAATTATTCCTTATCACGCTAAGGATCCTTTAATTTCTAGCCGTATTGATTGCACTAGGTAAAGTTTTGTAAAATAATAAGTTCTCATTAGTGATTTTTTAATTTTTTTTATGGTACACCTGATTAAAAGCTCTACTTTGTGAACTAATCAATTGCAAAGCATAAGTGTTGAACGATACAGAAATTTGAAAAAAAATATAACTTCAAACGTGTGGACTCGGGTAGTCACACTGGAAATCAATAAGAATAATTACCTTTAATGCTTGAAATCTTTTATTAATTTCTATCCATATTGACTCCACTAGGTAAAGTTTTTAAAATAACAAGTTCCCAGTCCTGATTTAAAAAATAAATAAATAAATAAATGTGTTTATAATAATTTTAGAATAATGACTTATTTGTAGAAGAATTTATGATTTCCCATTAGCATTATTGTCGAAGTGGGGTGGGTCAAATCTCAATTGCTTGAAAAATTTATTTATTATTATTAGTATTGAAGTGGGGTTGGTAACGGTTCACTCAATTGGTGGGGAATCAAATACTACCATCCCAGGTAAAATTGTGGAAAATTAAAGCAAAATGAGAAATATGGAAAGGAAGGAAGAAAGTTAAGGCATGAAAGATCTACAGTTGAAATTGACAATCATGTTTCTATTTTGTTAACTAATTAATAATTAAAACGTGTGGACACCGCTAGCTGCCCCACGAGTCTACAATAATAATTGAGTACCTTTGATTCATCTTTCTATGAATTTCTAGCCCTATTGACTCCACCGAAATTTCCACAAAATAAAATAAAAAAAACTGAATTTCCGCAAAATGCAAAACCCATGGAACTTAATTTTTGGCCATGTGAACCAAAATGTAAATTAAAGAAAAAGAATAAAATTAAAAAATATAAGATTTTTAAAATGTGTAGAAGGTGATCCATGATTCACTGAACGTACTTGCTCCAGATATGAAGTCATATTTATCTAATCTCATAAAAAATAATTGGAAAAAATTAACTAATAGAAACCTACAGAAATTGAACCCTAGAATAATGACTTTTTATAGAAGAATTTTTTTTTTGAATATGTTATCAAAGTGTATTTGATTAAATGTCAATTGCTTAGTACGGTTAGGATTTTGTGAACATCACTAAAAAGTGAAAACTATGAATGATAGAGGTGATGTTTGCGATATGAATAAATAATGAAGTAATGAACTGATTCAATTGATGATCCTATTTCTTTATTATTGATTATTTATGAATTTTCGGACTTGTTATGACATATTACTATGTGATTTTGAAACTTGAAACCGTGGCAAATATTGAAAGGAATTGTAACTTGAAAGCATGACATATGTCATGAATCATGTGTGCAAAAAAGTTAGAACTGTGTAAATTTATAACAGGACGATAAATATGATAAGAAAGGAAGAAAATTGAAAGACTTGGGCCTGCATGTATAAATTGTTAGATGTGTTTATTATAAGTGTAATCTTTAATTTATCCTCAGTTAGAATGATAATCTTCAATTTATTTTCTGAAAGTATGAAAACTTTAATTTATCCTCAAATGACGTTATTTGTCCATTAATTTTAACAATCCAAAGGACAAAATTATATTTGTATATTTTCTTAACAGTCAACTAACTGATAAAAGTCAAAACTTAATTTTTTTTTTTTCTTGTTTCAATCCTCTCTCAATCAAACAAGTTCGCTTGTCTAAGCAATGAGGAATATAGCTGGAAAGATTGTTATTAGAAAGATTTATCAATAGCAATTAGTTTACTGGCACAACTGAACAGACACTTCATCTTTAAGATTATTATGAGTCAATATGAAGTAGCTTGCTTCAGAAAGCCTATCAACCCAACTTGGAATGCTCTCATTCAAGTGGCGATAGCTAAGATATAATGTCCCTAAGGAAGAGGAATAAAAAAATGTACCTTCTTTTATCTGTCCGTATAGCGTATTGTTTTACAAATGAACTTGTGTTATAGAGAGAGGATATAAACAAGATAGTAAACTCCTAAATATATTATTGTTTGTAATGTCCAAAATTTGAAGAGAATCAGGCTGATAAAACACCATTGAAATAAGGCCTTCAAGAAATAAGCTAATGGGATCATTCATTCCCCTCCCTCAACACATTTATCTTGGGCCTAATAATTTTACGGCAGCATGGACCACCACTCAAGGTAAGTAAAACCTACAAATGTGTGGCAAAATAAATAATTAAATGCATAACCTGTCAACCAATTTTCTTGGTAAATACATCTAAAGCAGGGCTAAGGCTACAATGCAGGGATTAAAGTCATCGGTACCGTACCGCATTTTAAAATAAACCGTTGAATTCATTTTAAATGAATCTAACAGTTTAGATAAAACATTAATAATAAATAAAAGAAGAAGGGCAACCTTTGCAGTCCCACCTACTTCTCGCTCTTAGTTATTTCTTCTTCTTTTTTTCTTTTTTAAAAGGTAAGGGGGGTGGGCAAACCCAAATACAATTTTGACCCCCCTTTACCACCCCCAAGAATCGAACCCGGGTCTTGTAAAGGCGATAGCTACACTGCCAACTAACCCGATCATGCCCTTGAGGGCACTCAGTTATTTCTTCTTATATTAATTTTGTTTTACCTTTTCTATTTTTATAATTGACTACTTTTGATTTCGCAAACAAATGCTTTTAAAATGAGAGTAATATCATCCAAAATGATTTAAGCAACACTTTGTATTATTGATTTTTAAAATAAAAAATTTACAAATTACCAATTGAACTCAAAAAATTTAAGTACTGTTAAATTTGTTACCATAGTTAGTTTCACTTGAAAAATTAAACAAATTACAAAATAATGAAATAAATAATAAATAAAATGATAAATTATTACTTGAATAATGAAACAAATTACTTGGATTATCAAATATAATTTTAACACTAGGGTAACATTTCTAATTTTTCATATTGCTTCCTAATAAAATGATTTAATTAGACTTAGTTAATAAAAAAGAATTTAAAAAAAAATAATGGATTCAAATAACTTACCACTTGAATTGTCAAGAAATTAGTTGCTACAAATGGATTCAAAGATGGAGGTGAAAAGTCTTGAGAATTGATAGGAAATGTTGTTTATGCTTGCATTATTTTGTATTCTTTTTTTTTTTTTTTGAAATACACTCTTTTATAATGAGTGCTCTTGATTTTCATTCCTAAACGATCATAAATTCATATATGGCGTGCACCCCCAACTCTTCTTTACACTTTTTTTTTGGCAATTACAGAGCTTGAGATGCCTTTGTTCATGGGTTTCATTTAATCATTTACAAGCATTGATGCAATTAATCCAAATTACTTAAAGCAACACTATATTATTTGATTTTCAAACAAAAAATTTACATATTACCAAATGAACTAAAAAAATTTTATATCTGGTAACTTAAAATTGTCACCATAGTTAGTTTCGATTGAAAAACTATATAAATTAAAAAATAATGAAACAAATAATAATTAAAATGATAAATTATTACTTGGAGTATCAAATAAATATAAAGTCATTGTTACCTTTGTTCATAATATAAATACTTCAAAACTTATTATATTTATAAAAAAATTAGAAGAAAAAAGTTAATAAAATAATATTATTGAATGTCTAAAACAAACACTTGTAGCCTAAGGTATGACCTTTGAAGGATTAAAATCGGTGCATGAAATTTAGGTGAAACGGTTAGATTTAATACTAAATAAATAGTATTCACACAATGAGTGTTGTTAAACCCCTTAATATTCTTCTAATGCTCAAGTTAAAGTCACTTTACAAAATGGTGGATTAAAAATATTGGGGTATTTGAAAAATAATTACATGAAAAATTGAACAGTAAATATGAAAAACATTACTTTTTTTTCTTTTCATTAAAGGTAAGGGGGGTGGGCAAGCCCAAATCAATTTTTACCCCCTTACCACCTCCGAGAATTGAACCCGAGTTCGAGGGGTGACAATTACACTATGAAACACATTACTTAAAATATGCAATAATGAATATAAAATATGAATACTTTTGTAACAGTAAACATAAAATATCAAACATAAAACTCTGAACTTGCAACGTGAAACATAAACGTAAACATCAAATAGGATGAACAAGAAAAAATTTTGGGGTATTTGAAAAATAATTACATGAATCATTGAATACTAAATATGAAATAGATTACTTAAAATATGCAATGATGAACATAAAATATGAGTACTTCTGTAACAGTGAACATAAAACATCAAACATGAAACTTCGAACTTGCAAAGTGAAACATTAACATAAACATGAAACGAAGTGAAAAAAAAAAATCGGGGTATTTGAAAAATAATTACATGAAACATTGAACATTAAATATGAAACACATTGCTTAAAATATGCAACAATGAAAATAAAATATAAGTACTTCTGTAACAGTGAACTTAAAACATCAAACATGAAAGTCCAAATTTATAACGTGAAACATGAATGTAAACATGAAACGGGGTAAAAAAAGAAAAATTTTGGGGTATTTGACAAATAATTACATAAAACATTGAGTAGTAAATATGAAACACATTACTTAAAACATGCAACAATGAACATAAAATATGAGTACTTCTGAGTGAACATAAAATATCAAATATGAAACTCCGAACTTGTAACGTGAAACATGAACATAAAGATGAAACGGAGTGAAAAAAGAATTTGGAGTATTTAGAAAATAATTACATGAAACTTGAAATGTTAAATATGAGACAGATTTCAAACAAAACGGTCATTATTAGTGTCATGAAACATGTTTCAGCCGTCAAAGTCACGAGAGGGGGAACTGTCATAACAAGTGGACGTAGTTGTGCCTTGTGGTGATAATTGAACCGGAGATGAGAAGCTGTAAAGATTTGGCAGTAGTAAATTGTTATATAAAGACGTAAAGACAAGTTCCCATTAGTATTATTTTTTTCAAAAACTTTTTTTACAGCACATTCACTTGGTCAAAAATTCTATTTTTTCAACTAACAATAATTGAGGACCTGGCCATATTGACTCCCCCTACTTTTTAAAGTAAAAAGATAGAAATGGAATCTTCATAAAATCCCAAACGTGTGGAAATTAATTTTTGGCGGTGTGGACCAAAGCACAAATGAAAGAACAAGAAAAAAAAGGTCCAAAGACTTTTAAAACGTGTGGAAGTTTTTGGAGCTTTTTATAATGGTGGGTTTTTCAAAGGGAAAAAATAACAACACTTCTAAGGCTTGTTTTGATAATCACACACATACTCTTTAATTTTATAAATGGAGAAATAAATCTTTTTGTACAAATATATATTATTCATATTCTGTATTATTTTTCAGCTTCATATGCTTATTTATTACAAGCGTCCTCTTTCTGAACACACATATTCTTAGTTTCTATCCATTTATCATCTCAATCTCTCTCCATTATTCTTTATTGATAGCCCAAAACACGTCATTGTAGAAAATTATAGCAAAATGACAAATATGGAAAGAAAGGAAAGAAAATTAACGCATGAAAGACGTGGCGAAGACGACCAAATAAGTCAACTATAAGTTAGCTGGGTGTATAAATTGGCACTCCAGTTGGTTACAGAGACAGAAAGAGTGTGTGTTTTTTCATAGTTAAAGATATAGTTAGAATGGGTGGTTCAAAATCAAAAATGGTGATAATGTTTGTTCTGTTATTAATAATTTTAGAAGGTGGGTGGAGTGAGGGATGTTTGGATCATGAGAGATTTGCTCTTTTGCGACTTAAACATTTCTTCACTGATCATCACGACTGGGTAGATGACGAGGGAGCTACTGATTGTTGTCAGTGGAAAAGCGTTGAGTGCAGCAGCACCACGGGCCGAGTGATAGCCATATACCTTTCTGGCAGGCATTTGGGAGAGTACTGGTATCTGAATGCTTCTTTGTTTACTCCCTTTCAACAACTTGAGTCACTTGATTTAAGCGAAAACAACATAGCCGGCTTTGTTGAGAATGAAGGTGCTTCGTTTAATTTAATTAATTTACTTTCTCCCTCCTAATTTAAGTCGAATATCAAGACTGAACAACTATATGCATATTTATTCAGTTGACAATTTTGACATATTCTTTTAAATGATTAATTTTGAAATTACGAATGTGATGTGCTTTGATTTTACTTACAGGACTGGAGAAGCTATCAAGATTGAACAACTTTAAAGAGCTTGATTTAAGTGGAAACTCATTCAACAATAGCGTCTTATCATCTCTAGCTCATCTTTCATCATTAACATCATTATATTTATATAGTAATAGATTGGAAGGAAGTATTGATGTTAAAGGTACATAATTAAAATTTCATCTCTTCTCCAAGCTCTTTCATTAACTTGTTAACATAAGATTCAAGGCTTTGAATTCAATTTTTTTTTATGATTAATGTTAAAAAAATAGTTGTAAACAATTCATAAATACAAGTTTTAATGTTTCTCATAATTTCATATCGTACTTTCATATGTCTTGAATTTAAGATGAAATGAAAAAAAAAAAATTGCTAACCAAACACCCCAACAACTGTCTTTTCTTTGTTAAGAGAATTAGTTCTAAGTGATACGGGTTTCAAAGGGACATTCGATGTTCGAGATAAGCCTAAGCCTGTTTTCTCATTTTAGAAATGCAAGCTAGACTTGTGTATCATCGACATGATTTAATATTTAATTTGATTAGTCAGAAGGAATTACATACTAATTAAGCATACTTTTATTTCCTCTGTCAATCAATTAATTAGATACTACTTGGTTTTGTTTAGACAAAATTCTAATGACATTTTAATTTCTTTAAATTTATTAATTAATTTACTCTGTTTTAAATCTCGATATGTTTGCAGAATTTGATTCCTTCAACAACTTAGAAGTGTTGGACATAAGCTTCAATGAAATCAACAATCTTGTGGTTCCGCAAGGTAAACAATTAAAATATTATTTAATTACATTAATTTAATTCATTTGATTAGGGAAGGCCCAAAAGGTACAATAATAATAATAATAATAATAATAATAATAATAATAATAATAAAGAAACAGAGAATTTATATTATTTCAAAAACAGAACGTAATATTAATATTTGAAAAATAGAATATAATAAAGATTTGATTCGAGTTCTTGGATCTTTGAAGCGATTGAAAAACGATGTTAAAAAGATTTGATTAGACAACAAATTTTGATTTTCTTAAATGTCATCCTTATTATTATTATTAAACAGGTTACAGAGGTTTGAGGAAGTTGAAAAGCCTTTATCTATCGGGTGTTGGATTTAGAGATGGAAGCAAGTTGTTACAGTCAGTGGGATCATTCCCATCCCTCAACACTCTTTACCTGGGGGATAATAATTTTACCGGTACAGTAACAACTACTCAAGGTACAGATGTGGCCAAATTTATAAATACACTGTTAATTAATTAATTAATTAATTTTCTGTATTATTAATAAAGCTAAATTTGTTTCTCCTTCCTTTTAAACAGAGTTGCACAATTTCACCAACTTGGAATATTTAACATTGGACGGTTCCTCTCTCCATATAAGCCTTCTGCAAAGCATTGCATCAATATTCCCTACGTTAAAAAATCTGTTGATGTCTCATTGCGAAGTCAATGACGTCCTAAGTGGTCAAGGTAAAAGAAAAGTGTTGATTGTGAATAAGCTGTTAATTAATTAATTTTGTGGCTCCTTGCTTCTAAACAGAGTTGCGCAATTTCACCAACTTGAATATTTGACATTGGACTCTTCCTCTCTCCATATAAGCCTTCTGCAATTGCTTGAAGAATTTATTTATTATTATTATTATTGCTATTATTATTGAAGTGGGTGGGCAGTTCACTCAATTAATATAATCAAATAAGTCAACTGAAAACTAGCTTGGGCCTATGTGTATAAAACTATAAATTGTTAGATGTGTTTCTTATAAACAACATGGAGCCCTCTTGTTGGTTGCAGAGGAAGGAGACAGAAAGAGTGTATTTGATTAATTAAAGTTCAAAATGGTGATAATGTTAGTTTTGTTATTATTAATAATATTATAAGAGGGCCTTAAACATTTCTTCAATTCTCCTTGTAATTTTCGTCACGACTGGGTAGATGATGAGGGGGCTACTGATTGTTGTCAATGGGATGAGGTTGAGTGCAGCAACACCACAGGTCCAGTGGTATCTGAATGCTTCATATTTTACTCCTTTTCAACAATTTGGGTCACTTGATTTAAGATGGAACAATATAGCCGGTTTTGTTGAGAATGAAGGTGCTTCGTTTAATTTAATTAATTTACTTCCCCCTCCTAATTTTATTGGAATATCAAGACTTAGCAACTATATGCATATTCATTCAGTTGACAATTTTGACATATTTTTTAAATGATTAATTTTGAAATTACACTAGCATTTATGATTTGTTCTGATTTTATAAGCTTCCAGGTCTAGAGAGGCTATCAAGATTGAACAACTTGAAGATGCTTGATTTAAGTGGAAGCTCGTTCAATAATAGCCCCTTATCATTTGTAGCTCGTCTTTCATCATTAACATCGTTATATTTATCTCAGAATAAATTGGAAGGAAGTATTGATGTTAAAGGTATATAATTAAAACTTCATCTCTTCTCCCAACTCTTTCGTTAACATGCTAAAATAAGATCATTCAAGGCTTCGAATTCAATTATTTTATGAGTAATATTAGAAAAGTAGTTTTAAGAAATTCATAAATACAATTTTCAATGTTTCTCATAATTTCATCTTGTACTTTCGTATGTCATGACATTAAGATCCAGAAAAAAAAAATTGCTCTAATTGTGAAGCAAACACCCCATAACTAATTTATCATTTTTATTTTAGTTAAAAATGATAAACTTCATCATCTGTTTTTATTGATTACTTAATTAACTCTGTTTTAAGTCTCAAGTCTTGGCGTCATGGCATGTTTGCAGAATTTGATTCCTTGAGCAACTTAGAGGAGTTGGACATGAGCTACAATGAAATAGACAATTTTGAGGTTCCTCACGGTAAACAATTAAAATATTATGCAATTACGTTAGTTTAATTCATTTGATTAGGGAAGGCCCAAAAGGTACAGAAACATAATTAAAAAAATAAAGAAACAGAGAATTTATATTATTTTAAAAATTGAATATAATAGAGATTTGATTCTAGTTCATGCTGCTCTTTTCCCAAAGCATAAAATATGAAATGATTCCCAATGGGAATTAATCATTTATTTCGTTTAGCTCTACATTTAGACAATGAATTTTGATTTTCTTCAATCTTTTCCTAATTATTATTAATAAACAGGTTACAGAGGTTTGAGGAAGTTGAAAAGCCTTAATCTACTCGAAGTTGGAATTAGAGACGGAAGCAGGTTGTTACAGTCAATGGCATCATTCCCATCCCTCAACACTCTGGACCTTTCTTATAATAATTTTACGGAAACAGTGACGACTACTAAAGGTAAGTAAAAGGTACAGATGTGACCAAATTTATAAATAAACTGTTAATTAATTAATTAATTTTCAATATCGTTGATAAAGCTAAATTTGTTGCTTCGAAACAGAGTTGCACAAATTCACCAACCTGGAATATTTGGCAATGGACAGATCCTCTCTCCATATAAGCCTTCTGCAAAGCATTGCATCAATATTCCCTTCGTTAAAAAATCTGTCGATGTGTTATTGTGAACTCAATGGCGTCCTCCGTGGTCAAGGTAAAGAAAAGTGTTGATTGTGAATAAGCTGTTAATTAATTAATTTTGTGGCTCCTAGCTTCTAAACAGAGTTGCGCAATTTCACGAACTAGGAATATTTGACATTGGACTCTTCCTCACTCCATATAAGCCTTTCTGCAATTGCTTGAAGAATTTATTTATTATTATTATTATTGATATTATTATTGAAGTGGGGTGGGCAAAGGTTCACTCAATTAATATGTGAGGAATTAAATATTACCATCCAAGGTAGAATTGTGGAAAATCAAAGCAAAATGAGAAATATCGAATGAAAGGAAGAAAGTTAAGGGCATGAAAGACTTCGAGAAGACTGAAGACCATCAAATAAGCCGACTATATGATTTAAGATGGAACAATATAGTCGGTTTTGTTGAGAATGAAGGTGCCTCATTTAATTTAATTAATTTACTTCCTCTCTCCTAATTTAAGTTGAATATCAAAACTGAGCAACTGTTTGCATATTCATTCAATTGACAATTTTGACATATTTTTAAAATGATTAATTTCTAAATTATCCCAACATCTATGATCTTTTTTGATTTTATGAGCAACTATATGCATATTCATTTAATGACTAGTGCTCAAGGTATTAAAAGCTAAATAAACAAATAACATCCGTACGTATTAATAAATTTGTTTGACTATGAAGTCAACGGTGTCCTCCGTGGTCAAGGTAAAAGATAAGTGTTGATTGTGAGCTCAATGTCGTCCTCCGTGTTCAACATTATTTATTTATTTATTTTTTGATAGATTTTATTTATTTATTTTATTGTTTAATGTTTCTACTAGGTATTCCTCATTTCAAGAGTTTGGAGAATTTGAAAATGTATGACACGCGCGTCGCACTCAACACCAGCTTTCTTCAAATCATTGGTGAATCGATGACTTCTCTTAAGTACTTATCACTGTCAAATTCTAGACTTAGCACTGAGAGCAGGACTATTGATCAAGGTTAATGAGATGCTCCCACCCTCCCCTCTTAATCTATAATATTAATTTTCGATTAAATATATAATTGCACAAACCAATCACCTATGAAAGAATGTTATGCATTTGTTAATTTTTTTTTTATTGTACTGATAGATAAATTAATAAATTTTCAGGCCTCTGTTCGTTGGTGTATTTGCAAGTGTTGTGGATTGATCACAATGATTTAAGAGGTAACTTGCCTTGGTGCTTGGCAAATATGACATCCCTCCGAGTGGTAGATATTTCTTTCAATCAACTTACTGGAAGCATCTCCTCATCGCCCCTCGTTCATTTGACATCTATTGAAGAGCTGGTGCTTTCAGAAAATCACTTTCGAATCCCAATTTCACTTGAACCACTTTTCAATCACTCAAGACTTACAAGTTTCTGGGCTGACAACAATGAAATAAAAGCTGAAATAACTGAATCCATTCTTTGATCCCAAAATTCCAATTAAAATCTCTCTCACTGTCCTCTGGTTACGGAGATGGTGCCACGTTCCCCAAATTCCTTTACCATCAACGTGACCTGGAGGAAGTTTATCTCTCACACATAAAGATGAATGGAGAATTTCCAAATTGGTTGTTGGAAAACAACACAGATTTAGAGACACTATATCTCATCAATGATTCTCTTGCGGGACCTTTTCGATTGCCAATTCATTCACACAGCCAGTTGAGATTCTTGGATGTCTCCAACAACAACTTCCAAGGCCACATTCCAGTAGAAATTGGAGATATCTTACCAAGTTTATATTATTTCAACATTTCCATGAATGCTTTGGACAGTGGCATTCCATCTTCATTTGGTAATATGAACTTCCTTGAAGTTCTTGACTTATCCAACAATCAATTGACTGGTGAAATCCCTGAGCACTTGACCGTTGGTTGCCGCAACTTGAGGCTTCTTGCATTATCAAACAACAGCCTAGAAGGTCATATGTTCTCCAAAAACTTTAACCTGACAAACTTGGAATGGTTACAATTGGAAGGCAATCACTTCGTAGGAGAGATCCCACAAAGTTTGTCTAAATGCTCGTTACTAAAGGTATTGTACCTTAATAATAACAATCTCTCGGGTAAGATTCCACGATGGTTGGGTAATATTACAGGGTTACAACATATTATAATGCCCGAGAATCATCTTGAAGGTCCAATTCCAATGGAGTTTTGTCAGCTTGATTTGCTTCAAATTTTGGACATTTCAGACAACAACATATCTGGGAGTTTACCATCTTGTTTCCATTCTCTCTACATCAAACAAGTTCATTTGTCAAAAAATTTTTTACATGGACCGCTCAAAAAAGGTACATTCTTTAATTGCTCTTCCCTTGTGACATTAGATCTTAGCTATAACCGCTTGAATGGCAGTATTCCAAATTGGGTTAATGGGCTTTCTCAGTTAAGCCACCTCATCTTGGCTCATAATAGTCTTGAAGGTGAAGTGCCAGTTCAATTGTGCGGATTGAACCAACTGCAATTGTTAGATCTTTCTGATAATAATTTTCACGGTTCTATTCCTTCTTGCTTGGATAACACCACACTTCATGAAAGTTACAACAATAGCTCTAGTCTTAAGCCATTTGAAGAATCTTTTCTCATGACAGACATTTCAATATATGCAGAAAAGAAAATCCATGAAATTTTTGAATTCACAACAAAGAACATTCACTACACTTACCAAGGAAGAGTGCTTAGCCTCCTATCAGGACTTGATCTTTCTTGTAACAAGTTAATCGGTCATATTCCTCCTCAAATTGGAAATTTGACCAGGATTCAAACATTGAATCTATCACACAACAACTTGATAGGAACAATCCCATCAACGTTTTCAAACTTGAAGAATATCGAAAGTTTGGATCTTTCTTATAACGAATTGAATGGAAAAATCCCTCATCAACTTGTGGAGTTAAGTACATTGGCTGTTTTTAGCGTGGCATACAATAATTTATCAGGCAAGACCCCAGAATGGACTGCACAATTTGCAACCTTTAACCAGAGTAGCTATGAGGGAAATCCTTTTCTTTGTGGACGACCATTGCCCATTTGCAGATCACCAGCAACTATGCCGGAGGATTCAGCTAGCAATGAAGGAGATGATAATTTAATTGACATTAACAATTTCTTTATCACTTTTACAACATCATATGTAATTGTGATATTTGGAATTGTTGTTGTTCTATATGTGAATCCTTATTGGCGATCTAGATGGTTTTATCTTGTTGAAATGTGGATAACTTTTTTATACTATTTGTTTATAGACAATCTTATGTCAACAAGATTTTGTCATTGAAATTAATAAGTAATTTAACTAAGATCCTTTTAAGTAATTTGTTTAAGAAATAATTTATTTTTTGAAATTGTAGTAGCATTGAGCATTATGTAGCCCCCAACTTTGAAGCACTTCGTATTCGTCTTCACTCTTAGAAAGCTAAGCATCTGGATTTGAAACAGGATGGTTCCAAACCCATATCTGTCCATCGTAGCCTATAGCTTCCTTATGCTATACAACATACTTAAACGAAAGCATCATCTCCATTGTTAAAAGTAGCCACTTTATATCATTCATTTAGAAACCCAGATGCACTTGCTACCCTATTTTACTCTGAACGAGAACAATTATGACGTTATCATCATCTTCTTCACTTGCAGCATTAACACTAAATTTAGGGATAAACCCAGACATTTCATCAAGAAAGGCATACATCTAATAAAGTTGAAGCTTGACAAAAAAATTCAATGGAAGGTCAATGCGTCGCTGCAACAAAGGACACAACAACATTATTCTAGCAAAGATGAAACAATATTCTCAAAGCTAAAGCTCTCAAATTCACCACACTAGAATTTCATATCTCCTCATCGATTTTAAAAACTAAAGATAACTAGGATTTGGCATTATGTTGTCATATATTAGTTTCATAATTCACAAGTCAATAAAGATAAAGATTATGCCAATGAATTCAAATTATGCTGGATGTTACTAAAAATTTACAAGTCAATCCCACAAATTTCATAATTTTATGACTAGAAAGTTTCATTAGTTTAAAGTTTCAATACCTTCAAGTGGAAGATGAAGATGAACATTATGCAAGCGATTCAAATTATATCATACACTCTCCGAATGCAACTAGAAATTAACAAGTTGATGCCCACAGGTTTCATAACTTTATGATTGGAAAGTGTCACAAAGTGTGAAACTTGAAAAAGTCTAAATTCAACCTCCACGAAGACATTTTGATTGATTTTAAGTTACTTTGTGATGAAGCTACAAATATAACATTCAATTCAAGGGTAGTAACCTAAAACTGGGAAGAAATAGCAGTAAAAATTTGTTGCTAAACATGATATGTTGCGCAGTTTTGTTCTAAGGCAATTCACAAACAGAGTTGTTGCTACATGTATTATCCTCAACTTTGAGATGAATACAGATATTAAAATACGATCACACATATTACTCGGAGCTTAGCAAGATTTCATTAAGAGAAGCAATCAAACCACTTATCTTATCAATTGTGAAAGCTGTTCTGTTAATTAAAATGGTAATATAATACAATAAAAGGAACATATAGATACTTGGCAAGAGTTCATTGAGAAATATCACATTCAGATGATGAGTTTGCTTTTGACATCTTACTAGCTAGGGCTTTCTCCTGCCTTTCTATATAAACCGACCGAAACCAACTAGCCTCACCCCTGTATTCACCTTCCGACCATCTAGTAGGAGCCACCTTGAGAAGTTATAGCTAAAAAGGTGAATTCAAAGGAAGTTGACCATTCAAAGACTTGAGGTGAAATAGTTGAAGCAAAACATGCTAATTCTTTTATATTGGAAGGAGTGAATTAGTTTGTGATTATTGAAATAATTTTCTTAGCCATGGAAGCACAACAAGATATGAATTCACAAGAAATTTTAAAATGAAAATATAAGATTAGAGCTCTTCAGTTTGCTTTTGAGATCAGCGAGATAGTCTTTTGTAAGCAAAAGTAGTATGTATAAGCCATAAATTTGATTCTTAGCAGTTCAAAAAGAGTTAAATCCTTCATAATCATCAAAATATCCATGTTCATTTCGTCCCTTTGAACAAAGGATATAGCAATTTCACTAGGATTTATTGTCAAAGCCAGCGAAGGACAACAAAGCCTTTTTTAAAAAAAATCACCTATAAATAGCACAGGCATATAAAGTATCCACAAAATTACTTCATTCTACAAAGAATTATAAATTGAAAGCACAACAAAGCTAAAAACCTATAAAAAGTATACACATATAAAGTATCCGTAAAATTACTTCATTCTACAAAGAATTATAAATTGTTCTCTCACTTGTACTCATCCTCCCTTCCAAGAAGAATCTATTTATCTTATAGAAATTTCTTTAGTCAACAACAAGCACTCTAATCCTTAAAATATTTTTTTTGAATCTAATTTTCTATCATTTTTCAAAATACAATTAAACTAGAGCGAAGATCAAGTTTAGCTTTTAGAAAAAATAACCAAGCAAACATAAAATACTCACAGTTTAGAGAGGTAAATTAAGTGGTCTAGAAATGAGTTAGCAGCCTTACTATATTCTAATTTACACTTCAATGTAATAGGGAATATGACAAGAAAAGAGAAAACCAACCATCATTGCAATTGTTATTTGTTAACTCATTGCTTTTCAATCAAAATTTTAAGAACAAAATGCCATGAGCTTTGAATATCAAATAAGTATAAATATTAGTTCCAAATTCCACAGATAATAAGTTGTTTGTGGGATAAGTTAATTATGGAGTACAAAAATCTATGTACTGTTGTTTGGACTAGTAAAGGAGAAAGTATCTGGCAAACCACAACATAATTATCAAGTGATAGACTTAGCTTCTCATTTGCTTGAGCATCAAATGGATGTATAACCTATAAGATAATAGGATAAATAAAACTTAATATTAAAAAAAATAACAAAAGCAGCAATAGCAGCAGCATTTGTTATAACAACTATAATCACGACAAACAAGGATATACTAGAAACAAAATTTTATTTTTACTAGGAAAAGAATACGTTCCAGACGATATCCAAGACTATTGAGCTACCAACAATTATTAGAGTTCCATATATGATTTTTGTATGACTTAATGTAGTTGTTTAAATTATAGATGGGAATCTAATTCTCAAATTTTGATTGTTCTCCACAAAGCATAGCTTATGCCGCAAGAGGGCCATAGATAATTAGGGTTACAAGTGTCCGACATCTTTCAAATGATGGATTTAAAATAATAGTTTATGGTTAGTCAAGTTCCTCTGCCTTACAAGATAAACTTGCTGGGCTAGATTTCTCATCAAATGCATAGATTGCCACGAGGTCACATTATTCACATCTATAAAAACAAAGTTTTTTTTTTAGGTATACCAAGTAAAGAGAATCATAATTCAACCACAATCATAAAAAGGCCCAACCAACTTAAGAGAAAATCTTAAGAAGCATCATATGTTGAGCTATCAGCCTTGTATCCATAAGCAATATCAAGACTTTATATCACTTGCTACATCGTGAGTGGCCACGCAACTTTGTAGTGGTTTGTCTTTCATTGGAATGTGTATCTCGATAATGACTAACTCAGCTTTGATGTTGTTGAAATATTGATAGCAAAGACACATGATACTTCAATTAGCTCATGTATTCTATCTAGAATTGAGGCATCACCCCTATCTCTTTTGTAATTCATTAGTGTTTGCCAAATCTCATGCTTAAAAGCCTAGTTATCCTACACAAAGTTCCCCAAAGAATGACTTCCTCAGCACCACATTTTGACAATTTCTACTGCAATTTATTGGGGGGAAAGAATTTCCAAAGTGTTAACTAATAAATTTTAAAAAATTGTTATGGTGCTGTCCTACAATCACACAACAATTTATCTAGGGTGAATGGATACATATGTACATCTTTCACTTTTAAGATTAATCACTGCTTCCATAGATGTTATGTGACAATACAAATACTTGAACAAATGGTAGTGATAATAGAAAAGAATTTATTGTTCAAAAATTAAAATAAGAATGTGTTAAGTAAAAGACAATGCAACATCAAATTAATTGTTAAGTTTCCAATTTAGCAAATTAACGAAACTTTCACGTAAAATAAAGCAAATTTCTTGTGAAAAAAATAAAAAATAAAATAAATCTTGAAAGACAGCACTTCATTTTGTTCATATCTCTTTTATGTTATTTCTTAAGATTTTTTAGCAGGAGAGCAATAGCGGTACTTTCAACCATGCAAGAGAGCAGAAGCCTTAATTTTGCTATATAGTAGTCATCATTCTAATTAATATGCGTTTGTAAATCAGCTCCATTTGAATCAGTATTTTGAACGACACATGGGGCACTCATATCCATTTCCAAAGTCACATGTTGTGAGAAGGACTCATCTGATTGCTCCTATAGGATCATCTAATTGAGTAGCAAGGGTTGGAAAAGCATACAAAGTCACAGTTATTCTTTTGCATAAGAGAGATTTTTTTAAAAAAAAATAAAGGAAAGGGGGGGTGGGCAAGCCCAAATCAATTTTTACCCCCCTCCCCACCCCCAAGGCTCGAACCTGAATCCACACAAGTGAGGGGCGATAGACTGCACTACCAACCAACTCGGCTACGCCCTTGGGGCTTTGCATAAAAGAGATGAATATGATAAATGCAATATTATCAACAGTCAGCAAGAAGAGTCAATAAAAAGAGAATGCTCAATGGGACAGACTGCTGCAAACAATCAAGTTATGATGCATAGTCCCAAACCATAGCATACAACTTCTCTAAAACAGTAATAATGTGTTGATGATATGTTTTCTCAGCATCTACCTACAAAGGCCCAAGACTGTTGTAAAACTTGTATTGAGCTTATAGCTTTGTTTGGTTACTGAGAAAATGTTCTGAGAAAATTAAAAAAAGGAATGTTCTGGATTCTGGATTCTTCAGACTTTATTCATTAACCTTCGAAATGATGATTACAGCAGTATTTATATTAACTACATTACATGAAAACAGAATTCAAAGAATATACGAATAATGTAATGTAAACAAAAGCATGCATAACTAATTTCTTTGAAATGGCATATCTGCTTAGCTAACAAATGCTGACTGGACTTCTAGCTCACATATGCTTCGTGTGCAACTCCTCTGCTTCCTTAACAGCCTCCCTCAAACTCAAAGGGCATTGAAGCACATTGAGTTTGGCTCTAAAGTAGTTGAAATGAATAAATGTAAGAGGCTTTGTTAAGATGTCTGCTACCTGTTCATTGCTTGGAATGAAATTGATTTCAAGCTCCTTTGCCAATACTTTGTCTCTTATAAAATGCATATCCAGTTCAATGTGTTTGGTTCTTGAATGATACACAGGGTTCTTTGCTAATTCAGTTGCACTCAAATTATCACACCAAATTGTAGGTATTGATGTACATTTGATCTTGAGCTCACTGAATAATGATTGTATCCATGTGATTTCTGCACTTGCAGAGGCAAGAGCTCAGTATTCACTTTCTCGCACTTGATCTTGTAACTCACGACCGCTTTTCTTTGATGACCAAGATATCAAGTTGTTTCCTAGATAGATACATATGCACCTATTGATTTCCTATCATCAACATCACAAGCCCAATCTGCATCGAGAAACCCCGTCATCTTCATTTCACCTCCAAATTTGAGAATCTAAGACCAAAATCTTCGATTTCCTTTAGATATCTAAGAACCCTTTTACATGCTAGACCATGTTGAAGTGTTGGAGCCGAGACATATTGGCTTAGTTTATGTCTTGCAAATGAAATTTCTGTCCGGTCAAAACCAAATCTCTGCGATCCTCCAACAATGCTTCAGAACTTGTCACATCTTCAATGTATTGTCCTAGATGACCTTTAGCTTCTTTCTCAAGTTTGATTCCGAACCATTGGAGTATCACAACCTTTACATCCCAACATATTAGCTTTATTCAAAGAAGTCTTTAATGTACTTCTTTTGGGGACGATAAATGCTATCCTTGGTATAAGATACTTCTATGCCAAGGAAGTATGACAATGTTCCCAAATCTTTCAATGCAAACACCTTGCTGAATTCATAAATGAATCTCTCCAACTCCTCGATGTTAGGACCCGATGATTAGAATATCATCAACATAGATTAAAATCAATATCATTGATCCTTGTATTTCCTCAAAGAAAAGAGATGTATCGACTTTAGAATTCTGAAATTTCCAGTTTAACTAAAACGTCCTTCACTTATCATACCAAGCTCTGGAGCTTGTTTGAACCCATATAAAGCCTTCTTTAGTTTACAAACATAAGCTGGCTTCTGCTGATTGACAAATCCTTCAGGTTGACACATGTAGACATCTTCACTAAGCTCTCCATTTAGAAAAGCATTGTTCACATCAACTTGCCTTATTATCCACTTGTTCATTACAGCCAAACTTAATACCACTCTCACAGTACATGGTTTTATAACAGGACTAAAAGTCTCAGAGTAGTCAATACCTTCAGTTTGTTGGAATCCCTTTGCAACAAGTCTGGCTTTGAACTTAGCTATGCTTCCATCTGGGTTTTGTTTGACTCTAAAAACCCATTTATTGCCAACAATTTTGTATTCAGCTGAAGATGGTACTAGTGACCAGGTCTCATTTCTGATTAAGGCTTCATACTCATCTCTCATGGCTTGATACCAATTCTGATCATTAAGAGCTTCTTGAACTGTATTAGGTTCTGTACTGGTCAAAGTGGCAGTGTATAGTTTGGGTTTAAAGATACCAGATTTTGATCTGGTAATCATTCTGAATGTGGTCATTGATTGAGGTTTCTATTCTGATTTTGTTCTATGATGTTTGGAATTTGTGGTGATGGTTCAGGTTGTGTTGGATTTAGTTCAGGATTTTGTATATGCAAATGAGATGATGATGAGTTCAATAAAGAATGGTTAGATTGTTCATGTTGATGTGATTATGTTGCGTGTTCGGGCATAGAAGGTATTTGATGACTTTCTGCTGATCTTTCTGAGAATGTGTCTTCAAAGCTGCCATTAGGTAAAGGTAATGTGGATAGATGAAATACTTGTTGTGAAGTGAAGTTTGACACAGATGGTTCAGACATTGTAATGGTTTCAGATGAGGCAAATACATTATTGGTTGAATATGGAAATACATTCTCATCAAAAACAACATGTCTAAGAATATGAACTTGACCAGAACTTGTTAGACATTTGTAACCTTTGTAGGTTGAACTGTAACCAATAAAGATGCATTTACTTGTATGAAACTCAAATTTGTGTTTGTTAAAGTCTCTCAAGTATGGATAGCACAGACAACCAAAACACTTTAAGAAAGAATAATCTGGTTTGTGCCCAAACATCTTTTCATAAGGGGATGCAAGTTTCAGTACAGGTGTTGGAAGCCTATTTATATGGAAAACTGCTGTGTGAATAGCATCCCACCAGAATTTAAAGGGAAGGTCAGCTTGAGCTAAAAGAGTTAATCCTAATTCAACTATATGTCTGTGCTTTCTTTCCACCAAACCATTTTGATGATGAGTATATGGACATGAGTGTCTGAAAATGATTCCATTTTGACTCAAAAAATCAGTAAACACTCTATATTCTCCCCCCCAGTCAGATTGTAACATCTTAATAGTGGTATTGTATTGATTTTCCACTTGAAGTTTAAACAATTTGAATACATCAAATGCTTCTGACTTGAGCTTTAATGGAAAAATCCAAGTGTATCTACTATAGTCATCCACAAAACTGATATAGTATCTCAATCCATTTAAAAAAGTTGGTGAAGGACCCCAAAGATCAGTGTGTATCAGTTCTAACACTTTTGTGGTTTTTGTTTCAGTTGTTGGAAAATGTTGTTTATGGACTTTTCCTAATTGACAAGCTTCACATAATGAATGCATGGATGATAAAATGGATTTCTGAGAGACTTTAAACTGATTACAAGTTTTGAGTAAATGCATCAATATCATTGGATTTGGATGACCAAATTTTCTGTGTAACAAAGTTATCTCATCAGAATTTTGGTTACAATTATTTGAAGTAGACTGATAACAAGCCTTAGCAAATGACTTACAGTCTTGAAAGCTAGAAAACATGTTTGAATATGAAAGCATAGAAACTGGTTTATTCAACTGGAGAGAAGAGATGCAAGAAACAGGTGATGAGGGGAGTGAAACAGATTTCAACAGCAGCTTATAAAGACCTTTCTCAGCAAGGCCCTGCAGAAGAACTTGTCCCTTCATATCCTTCACAAGACAGATTTTTCCACAAAATTCAACAGAAAGAGAGTTATCAGATGTAAGTTTTGAAATGCTCAACAGGTTCTTAGTGATTGAAGGAACTAGCAATATGTCTTTAAGAGATATGGTAGTATGTGTGGGTGTGTGGTTTGAAGCTTTAAATGTCAGAAATGTATGTCCAACATGAGAGATGGTTAAACCTTTACCATTTCCAATAATGAGCTGATCAGTACCTTTGTATTCTTCTCTGATATGCATGTTCTCCATGTTGTTTGTCAAGTGATGAGTTGCTCCACTGTCTAAATACCAGCCATCATCAATAGCTCCTTCATAATTGGCTACAAATGCAGCTCCAGGTGTATAGGCATCATTTCCAGGGTAATTATTAGTTCCAGAAGCTTGATAGAAGCTTGGTGGTATACTACTGAAACTTTCATAATCTTCATAACCTTGATAAGAAGCAGAGCCATCAAAATTAGCAAGATAAGCAGATCTTGATCCTTTGCCTCTTCCAAAATTCCTTGGTAAAGGTACATAATCTTCAACAAATCTGTGCCAGCATATATCAGCAGTGTGACCAGTTTTAAAACAAATCTGACATGTCATTTCTTCTGCATTGCCAGGAACCAGTGATGATCCATGCACACCATTGAATCTATTTCTAGTAAACTGAGATGAAGTTCTAGGTGTTTGGAAAGAATTGAAGTTATTTGTTTGACCAAATGACTGACCCCTACCATATCCACCTCTAAAATTGCTACTATGCATTCTCACTGGATAATTGATGTTACCTCTACCAAAATGAGTTCTACCACCAAAGTTTACAGAATTATTACCAGTGTATCCTCCTCTTCTGAAACTACCTCTAGGATGAGCATAAAATGCCTTTGGATAGTATGCATAGTTTGCATTGAGCACACTTTTATCATCTTGTTCTTGCTCAATTCTGGTTTCATGTGTGAGTAACAATGCATATGCATCATCAAACTCCATTTTCGAACCAGTGATAAATGTAGCAATATCACGAAAACCAGATCCTAATCCATTTAGAATTGTTAACATAAGATCTTTCTCTGTTATTGGACTTCCAGCACTTGCCAATTTGTCAGCAATTGATTTCATCTTAATGCAGTAATCTTCAATACTCAGTGCTTCTTTTCTAAGAGTATTCAACTCATATCTAAGTTGAAGAACCCTAGCTTCAGATTGCACTCCAAATTTTCTTTCTAGAGTCTTCCAAATATCAAATGAACTTGCACAATTAATGACAAGACTGAGTGTACCTTCACTGATAGATGATAGCAGCCAACCAAGTAAAGTCTGATCTTGTGATCTCCAGTTTTGATATTCAGGATTATCAATTTGCCGATTAGATCCATTATCATCAGTGACAACAATATATTCTTCAGGTGCTGGTTTTGTTCCACTGATGAATCCTTCCAATCGATTGCCTCTAATTGAAGCCAGAACTTGTGAACGCCATAGCAAGTAATTAGAACGTTCTAATTTGATTGGATTATTAAAAGAGAATGTGATTTGAGTGTGTTGATTTGCATCTGCTGCTGTTGAATTTCTAGATATTGTTTGCTGGTTACTGGAACTTGCTCTGTTTGGCTCTGATACCATGTTGTAAAACTTGTATTGAGCTTATAGCTTTGTTTGGTTACTGAGAAAATGTTCTGAGAAAATTAAAAAAAGGAATGTTCTGGATTCTGGATTCTTCAGACTTTATTCATTAACCTTCGAAATGATGATTACAGCAGTATTTATATTAACTACATTACATGAAAACAGACAAAGAATATACGAATGTAATGAAACAAAAGCATGCATAACTAATTTCTTTGGTGGCATATATCCGCTAGCTAACAAATCTTGATGGACTTCTAGCTCACATATGCTTCGTGTGCAACTCCTCTGCTTCCTTAACAAAGACCAAGAAAGTAGCAATAAAACCACTAACTAATGGAATAGGTTAAGAAAGAAATACACTTGACAAAAGCCTTGACAAGAAGAAAGCCTTGACAATTTAGGACACAACAAACCCCAGTCATGAACGAATACTAGGAACGCTAAGCAACCATCATATCAGTATGTACTTTTAATTTAAGAAGAGTTGAATTCACGTCCATTGGTTGTAGATATTGAGAGTTTACATGCTTTTACTAGGAACGCTAAGCAACCATCATATCAATTTGTGTTAATTTACAATCAATCTTTATTAATTCATAAGTAAAAGATAGTTTCTCAAACCAAAGTGCACGTCCTTGTATTGATCAAGGGATGTAAATATATTACATTTGCAGGATGAGTTTTAATCACTTATTAACTAACATTTGCCCTTGATTTATTTGTTAGAAAATTGTTCAAATTCTTCAACTAATACAAGCTTAGTACACATAACTAAGTAAACAACTGTTTAACTTTCAAACAACAGCTAAACTTGCTATTAAAATTCAAATAAAATCGTTAATAGAATGATGACAGGTCATCTTGCATAAAAAATTAAAGTTTAATTTGTGAATTGTTTTTCTATGGATATATTAGTTCCTGCTATTAAAATGTTAAAAGCACTAAACAAATATTCAATAAGTTAAAATTATGCAAACGCTAAAATAAAGGATATATTAAAATATTTTTTATTACAATTTTAATATTTCGTCTGTTTTAATATTTGCATAATTTTAATTTATTGAAAAGTTATGTCAATCAACTTTGGGTGTGAAGATTTTAGCTTCAACAAGACTTGATTGAATATGCATAAGGGGTCTTAAAGGATGATGCATCCAACGAAAGACAGACCATGTGTACTCTTTTAATTAAGCCAAAGTAGGAACTCAAACAAATGACACGTGGACCAACATGCAAGCATGAAGTGGCGGGGAAAAGGACAAGTGCTACTTTGGCTTAATTAAAAAGCAACAAGTGACTCAAAAGTTGGAAATAGCACGAAGATAAGAGGCCAAATGTCAACACATGCATAGGCACACACAAGAAAATATTAACTTATATACCATAGCAAAAAGTCTTTGATATGTCATCTGCTGCTGCTGTGTTTCAACTGACAACATGCCAACACGTGCTTCTCTGCCAAGTGCCAGCACTGTAGCTTTAAGCTCAGTTAATCTTGCTTCAGCATTTCGAAGCCTCATTGCACTCTCTATTGATATATCAGAGTCCCTGATCTTTGATTGGCGCTTCAATACTTTAGCTGCCTGGTGAAAATATTCGATATGAATCAAACATTAGTCTCGCCTAACCTCATACATCTGCATGTTACCTCAAAGCTTACCTGGGCTTCAACTTCATGCCGGAGTTTGTCATAACGGTGAGTCAGGTGCCGAGCATCTTCCAAAGGTGCTCCATTGATTAACGCCCGTAATGGCTCAGATACCTACGTGTCCAAAAACCTGCAACATAATTAGAGAAATGAAAAGAAAGACCAAAACCGTAATTAAAAAGTTCCTCCAGTATAATCATGGAATTTGGGCCTACTTTAAGAATATATATATATATATATATATATAAGGATAATTAATGCAATTTTGGGTCTTAGGATGACTGGCACTAGGTTATGGTTCTTCCTTCTGTATTTAAGGTTAAAAATATAAATAAACCTATGCAAATATTTCAATTAGGGCTGTAAGGCTTCCACATGCATCCTCCATTCTCATGGATATGATTTTAGGTAGATGGAAGCGTCTTTATCTAAAATGCTTGGAATCCATTGAGAGAACTCAAGGTCAATAACTGGTCCCAGGCTTGTCTTTGCTAGTTCTTTAACATTTGACCCAACAAAATTATCAAGTCATGGATGTCACTAGCAATGGTTTTACTATAAAACATTAAATATTTCAGAGTTGTAACTTTTAAATGGATTCTTTTATTCAATATCTTAGTACTAAGTTTCCTCATGAGAAGATAATAGTTTCGGTAGTAATTTTACATATAGTTTTCTATATTTGAATTATTTTCTAGGTAGGGATGAACTAACCTGATCACCAAGAATCCCAAGCAAAGTTGATTCTCCGCTCTATATTTCTCGCTACAATATTTGAATACAAAAATATTATACACAAAAAGTAGTCGAAAAAATAAAAAGAATCAAAAATCATAACGAAAGCGAGAGCAAACAAACAACCTATTTGCATTTGTTTCAAGCTTACTGCAACAAACCCTTCAACCCCACGCACAATATTCCTCTGAAAATGCTGTGCTACATAGCATATATTCCAAATTATTGCTCAGGTAAACCGTAAAAACCATCATTATCGTTCAACATACATTAAGCTCTGATTGGTAAACAATTGCAGCTGTACTACTGTAGTGTAGAAGATGCAGCTGTTTGTACTATTTTTGACAAAATTATTATTGAAAATCCATATGTAATTACCAAAAACCACAATAAATCAATACCAAACAGACCCTTATTATTAGTTGAAAGAGGATGGTACCTTATTTGCCCTGGTGGAATTGTATAGATTTTGAAGTTGTTGGTGACACTCAATTTCAGCTTCATCAACCGCAACATTTTCATTGCCAAGATGGAGCAAATGCTTCAATACTGCCTGTACAAATCATAAAAAATTAATGAAAAATAAATAAAATCTAGAAATTTCACTAATTAAAAGCCTAAATAATTTTAAAAAAGATAATAAACGGATTTGCTGCTGCTTGGCGACTTGTTCTCGGAGCTTGATTGCCTGTTTCTTGATAGCTTCCATACTGTTTCTTTCAAAAAGCGACGATGGCTCAGCTCATGTAATTGAAAAAAAAAAAAAGTGTGACCGAGAAAAATAAAAAGGCATGAATAATTTTTGACAAAAAGCGAAAATCAAGGAAAGCCAGCACTTTCCAGAAAATAAAGAAGAAAAAAGAAAAAAGAAAATTATAAGTTTGCAAGGAGAAGATGATAGTGGAAGTGTGCGGTGTGGCTGCCAGCAACTTGGGTTGTGTTGTCGGGTAAGCTAATAGTAGAGAATTTTTTTAAGAAGCTAGACCAGAGCATGTTAGACTTTTGTTGACCAAATTCAAAACTCAAATGGCGCAGCCCAGAAGCTTTTGAATAGAATAACTTACTAGAAAGCTCCATTTTTGTTAGCTGCGGTAAAAGTAAGTTGTTTTATTCTTCTTATATTTTCTGCTTGCATCAGCTTAAATCACTTCTTAAACGCTTGCTTTAACTGCATCACTTCGCAATGTTGAATATATGTATCGGTTATGCAGTTGTAGTGCACGGCTGAGGCTACGTGTTTGTTGACTTGATAGTTGCGTTACGACGTTTCGAGTCTGTTAAACATTCGGTGACAGAGCATTATCAGTTATTTCAAAGGGACAAATAAGATTAGTTATAATATTCGAGTAAGACGGAATAAAATAAAAATAAATAAGTAAATTGACTTTTATTTTTAGTGGTTGAATATATTTTGTTCTCTTTGGGCACTGCTGTAATTGTTCTTTAAATGTCAGTCACACCCACATATCATAGGCACAAGAAATGAAATTTAAGATCACTTGTTTAGTTAAAGAATCACTTATGAAAAAATTATGCCATTTTGATTTGAGGATCTGCGTTTTGAACTACCAACTAATGTTCATCAACAACGGAGTATGGCCTGTGAGTAGAAAAATTAATTTTGGAGAAATTATTTTTGTTAATAGAATCATTTCTCAAGGGACTACTAAAATTATTAATAAAGATGTCAGACATACCCACGAATCATCGACACAATTGACTACGTCTTGAACTGCCACCTAACGTTCATCAAGAACAAAGTATGGCTCGTGAGTAGAAACTTTTCTGATTTTGGCCTGGAACAAAAAGAAATTAAATTGAAGGAGAATCTGCTACTTTCTTATTAAGAAAGGCATACGGGGCATACCATGGTACCATACAATACAAAGATTCTCCGTTCTCTGGCATTTCAAACTCTTAAGAGGGCATTATTCCCCAATTCCCTTGTGAAAATTCTGATTGCAACATTATTCATCGCTTGATTCAATCAAGGTAGTGACAAAATTAGGAATTTGGTAACTAGATATTCTGTTTTCATAAAACTCACAGCCGACACGCTTCTTTGTTTAAACGAAGCGAATGAGAAGTATCTGATTTTGGCCTAGAACAAAGGAGAAATTAAATTGAAAGAGAATCTGCTACTTTGTCACGAACAAAGGCATCTGGGGCACACTATAGTACCAAACAATACAAGGACTATCTGTTGTCTGCTTTTTCAAACTCTGAAGGGGGCAATTTTCCCCAATTCCCCCTTGAAAATTCTGATTACAACAAATTATTCATCACTTGATGCAATCAAAGTAGTGATAAAGTTAGACAAACATATGAGTCCTAAGTAATTACTAGGCAAGCCCCTGAGAGCAACATTGTCCTCCGCACTATATGCATACATTGTGCGGTACATACAGCACATTGAATTCCACAATATAACACAAACCCAGAAAGACAAGTAATAACTCAACTGATATAAAGACAAAGAGAAGGTAAAATGATATAGAAAAAAGAATTTCAAAGAGATAGCAACATACAATAGACCGAAGCCACTTGATCTGCTCGTTGATTGCAGCCTTAAACTTCTTAAACTTGCAAATAGTTACCGTTCGCTAGTGCTCAAAGAAGTGAAAATGATGCGAACCCTGATTCCCTTTTGACTTCCATTTGCTGTCAAACAATTCTATTAATACAAAAAATTGTTTAGATATCTTGCTATAAAGATAGCCGTTTGACTGTCTTAATAAAGTCACAAATAACCATTCATATTGATCCACAGTGTCACACAGCCTGCTTTATGCATACAACAGCCGTTTGCATACCAACTCCTAACCTTATCAATACATTTGGCAAAAACTTAAGAAGAAAACTATTTCTTCATCTCTGTTTTGAAATTTCATAATAAACCAGCACATTGTAAAAGTTACGTTCTAACCTTATGATAAATGCCCTAGTCTCCAAATGGATTTTATATGAGAGTTTGTTGCAGCAGATATACTGACTTATCAGGCATGAATCGTTGTCTGGATGAACTCTCTTTAGATAAAAGAATATTAGAACCACGCTAGAACATCTTTATGCTGCTGGTTCTAACAGGAATCTTCAGGTGGCAACAATTGCTGGATCTATAATTCCCCAACTAATGGTTTGTGTTTCTTAAAATTAGTGCAAGATTTGAAAAGTTTTTGAACCATTAAATTAATGGTACATTAATGGTGGAGATTAATGGAGATGATGACAGAGATTATTACTCTCTTAAAGTACGGGTTTTAAGATATGTATCAAGGGGTGCCCAATAATCCAACTCTTTACTCTTTTGGACCATAAGTTTGTGTCAAGTGATATCAGAGCAGCATCATTGCCCAGATGTATTTAGAAGCATTTGGAGTGCATTTAGTAACACTTTGAAACATCTGCAGAAAGAAAAATCCCTGAAGCCCATTTGGAGATGCTTTATATTTTTCAAAAGATTCGTAGATAATCCACCCCAAAAAAATTATTCACCTTTTTATCATAATTCATAATTGTGTCAATTGGGATATTTTTATTTAATAAATTAAAATTTGAGTTATTTTTTATTTATGAACAATATATAAACTTAATCTCATTCATTTGTCTTTTAATATTGTGTTTCATGAAGCCCACGAATTCCTAGATTGCTCAAACAATTGCCTCTCATCTCCCGTTTGATTGCTTAAACTAGAATTGAAGTTTGACTTACCATCAGTATCAATGAAATGAATCCTAGAATTATTTGAAAGATACAATAAGAACATGTGTAAGTTCTGCCATCAAGTTCAGATCAAATTATATCAACCTCAACAATATATATCTCTTCAGTCATCACAGCATTGAGAAGTTGATTAAAAAAAAATGGCAACCCCAAGTCCCAACTGCCACAAAATAGACAAAGCAACTTACTTCAATACATTACAGCTTCTAGAATACATCAATGTGCTTAACATGGCAGCTAAGAGATCACAAAAAGAAAAATAAAGAAACTAAGATAATGCTTTTATTAATTATATGTACATACGCAACAAGAAAATTTAATTTTCATCTTCAAAGCTAAACTTCAATGTTTTGTGATGCCATGGAGGGTGCCTGAACTCAACAAGGATTGACCAGAGGACATGCACATCTTCACACTGGCAAGATTTCACATCATCCTACAAAATGCATATCCCTCTATCTGAAAAATCACAAAACAGAAGATCAAAAATTTGGCCGAGAAGAGAAAGAAGGCGAAAATTTCACAAGCTGAAACTAAAACACATTGGTGAAATATGCACAAACTTCAAACGATGATGCATTTTGTATATATGTTATGCAATGCATCAACAAATACATATTGAACAACCCAAACTGGAAGAGAGTTGAAATCAAGCATGAGCTGTAGGGAGTAATTAAGTACTCTTTCTCTGAGTCGAATGTAGGCAAAACCAAAGCTTCTTCAGTGGAGAGAAGAGGGATTGCAGCAAACCCATTTGAAGTATTAGGGAAGAAAGTGCTTCATGGTAGGTGAAAGAATGGAAGAAGAATACAGAGAGCAGGGATAATAACTGTTGTTGTTGCTTTGCTTAGACAGTGGTGAATTACAGATTACTATTTGTAGCAGCATTTCAATTCTTTGCAAGCTAAAGATTGTTTAAACCGCGAGATTGTGATACAATCTACTGAGATCTAAATTATATGAGACTTTAAGCTACTATTTTTTGCATGTTTCTACATGGCAAATTAGCACTACCATCTATAATCCAAAACGACAGATGATAAGCGGCTTTTGGCCACTTATTACTAGCACCCGCAATTAATTTTTGTTCTGCAATCAGTTTCTTTTATAGAAATTTATTTAGTCAGCAACAAACAATATAATCCTTGAAATTAATTTTTGTTCTTTGTAATTTTCTATGATTTTTCATAAATCAATTAATCTGCAGTGCCAACATGAGGTTTAGTTTTTCAAACTAAATAATCAAGCAAGCAAAAATACAAATTCAGAGATTAGAGGGGTAAACTGGCTAGGTGATTTAGATTCTTTAAACTGGGCTAGCTAGCTCACTATATTCCAATTTGTACAGTGAATTAATTGAATCACGAGAAAACAATGTGGTCGTGGCTCAATATGAGATGATTTCGGAAAGGCATATATTGTTTTCAAGTTAATTTGATCCATTAAGAGATGGAGTGGATTGAAGTGGAAAGTTTAAATAACAAATCCTCGTTCTTGAGTTTTACGACGTCGTTACTCCTTCAAGTGACAGATTAAAAACACAATGCATCAATCATGTAAATTAAAAGACGGGATTGTAGTCTATGCATTGAATAGTTAGAGTTGCTGGGAATGTAGGTGTAGTTTCCTCATTTGAAGCTGTCTATACATAGGATTTTCTCCTGCTTCAGTACAAATAAATGAACCGCCTTAAAGGCTTTATTATTGACCCCAAAAAGGATTATTAATTGAAGAAGACTATACAGAATTAATCTCACACTTTCGTTCTCTCAATTTCTTTGAGAAGTCCCTCTGAAGATAGCTGCCAAAACAGTTACTCGGCTTTTATACTCTGTTTTATGGAAACACAGTCCGAACTAACTTAACTGACTGTGCAGAGCATGTAAACATACATAGTATATCTAACCGTTTTAACAGTAATTTTTTACCGTCTTCGCAGTTATCATCAACAAACTCATCATAAGATTTTTGGAGGACCCAAGGACTATCACAGGATTTCTCTTACGGTTAATTAATTAATTAATCAAAGAACGGTTGGATACCCGAGGACAATTACTAGATTCTAAAATGACTAATTCACTATTCTTTTACATTTCCCTTCACCAATAAAATTTTTCGACTTCTGGAACTGGGAATGAAGTGCAAGGATGGAGCAACATTTACAATGTCCCAGTTTCTCCTGACTATCAGATTTTAGCAGTGAGAAGATATAACAAAAAGGCCTCCATCAACATATGTAGACTCCGGCATATGGATTGGATCGAGTTTTTGCTTGATATGGAATAACCTCTTTACTATCGCGATTTAGAATATGTGTAAGGAGTTGTCTACTGTTCTTTGTCTTATGCTATGATCAGTGCTTTTGACGTTGCCCTGAAACAGTGGAAAATGCCTCGATATCCTCCGTTTGATGACGCAAAGAACTGGTGAATGTATGAGTACCTAACTGACTAAGGACCAACTAACAAAAACAATTTATTAATTGTAATATCTCACAAACTAAGAAGATTTTGGAGAGGGAGATGTATGCGTATACTGTTTACAGGTTTTATCCATGGGGGATGAAGTGGTCTCAAGTCAAAAGCGATCCTATTAAATAACAAGTCATTGTTCTTGGTTTATACCTCAATATGTCTTCAAGTGGAAGATGAAGATTATGCAAGATGAAGATCGAGTTTTGATTTGATATTGATGAATTTGAACAGAAAGCCCATACAAAGTACCTAATTAAGCATGTTCTTGAGGTAGAATATGGAGGAGTTGTCTATTGTGTGTTGCGCAATTATGCTATGATCGGTGGCTTCAACATTGCCCTGAAAATAGTGGAAAATACTTCATATCCTCGACATGACAATGAAAATTGGTTACCGATTACCTAATTGACGCAATGACAATAACCTATTAATAGCCCAAGTAATAACCTATTACTTGGGATAATTCTTCAAACATGGATGGGGTTATAATTTACTCCCACGAATTTCAACCCAATTTTATGATTTGAGTGTCTCACCATGACTCAAAAAATTCTGATTCAACCTCCTCAATAGATTTTGATTAGTTACTTTGTGATCAAGCAACTTAATTAAACTCACGGTTTGATTTTGTTGGTATCACTTTTTTTTAAAAATGGCCATATGAGGAGAGCGGCACATAGTGTCACTTCCTCATCAAGCTCTTCAAAGAGGGATTTTAGAAGAAGATATAACTGCAATTGTTTTCGTATGTATATATATAAACTACAGCACATTCAGTTCATAAAATATATTCTCCTCAAGTTCAACGTAAATACAGATATTAATTAGAATCCAGATTATTGTGACACACATAACTTGCTTCAAAATTATTAGAAATTACATTTGATGATTCACAATGCATATAACTTGGAAGAATCGATGTTAAAGGAACAATCACACGCATAACTTGGAGAGCAATTGCGACAGCAGCCGAATTTATATTAACTAACTAAAATGGACAATCAGGTTTGCTTAAGAAATAAAATTTTGTCATTAAACTTGTAGTAGTATTTCCAAGCACCTCGCATTTGTATAGACATTTTGCAGGAATTTTGAGAAATACACGTGTTCAAAAGTCTAATCATCGTCCTTACTATTCGAGTATTGGTATGATAATGACGAATTTGAAAAAATTCATGACGAACCACCAACAGTGAAGTAATAGCATTGGAAAAAATCTACCAAAATTAATTGCCTCCATACATATATACAGATGCAAGTAATAGTTATCCTAACTTTACTTGCCCTTGTTTGTTAATATTCATTTCTGGAGAGAAAAGTAAATTACAAATCTTCAACAACAAGGAGGTGTTTGCCTCCAACTTTACTTACGCCTTTTGTTTTTTTGGTGCAAAGGGGCCCTTATACTTGGCTTTCTCTAATCGCATTAGTAATCATTTCCCCTATAATTTCGGAAGCCAAGCTCAAAATCATACAGAGCATTAATTATCTCTATTGAAGCTTTAATTTTAATGGTGCTAGGTATATTTGTATAATTTACAATCCGTCCGGCCTCTACGAACTATCCTTTTATGATTAAACCATTTTCAGCAAGATTTTCTTCAATTTTCTCCAAGAAGAGCGGGAGCTGTGTCTCTGATTAGCCAAAGAATTAGTAGCAATTAATATTAATATTGCCCACCCAAGAAAAATGAGTGAATTAAATTATTAGCAAGACTTCATTGAGTGGAGCAATCAAACCACCTCCGTATCAATGGCGGCGGCAGCAGTCTATTAACTAAAATGCCAATTTGATACAAGAAGAAACAACAAGTACATATTTGGCAATTGTGTTCATTAAGTAGTGACATAGCATTCAGGTGATGAGTTTACTTTTGTTTTCTTGCTAACAATGTTAGTCTAATTTTTGTTTTACTGTGAGCACTATTCAAGGTAAGCGAAAGTTACGGATGTGGCAAAATCAATAATTAAATTCATAAAATGTTAACTAATTTTCCTGACTAATTTCCTCAATTTGGAAGAATTGACATTAATGGACTGGCCTTCTCCCCATATAATCATAATCCTCCTAGGAAGCCAATTTTATTAATTATTTGTTTTTAGGTTAATTTTAATTTCAAAAAACAAAATTTTTAAGTTATATATAATCTAATGCGAGTTTCTTCATAACAATTCCCTTACTCCAATAATAACGAAAAGGTGGTTACTTAGAAATAATTAAAATAAACATGTGTTGATTATATATCCTAATTTGCATCGATTTTTTTACCTTAATTTCAATAATTTGGAATATTAATTTGTTAATGGAGGATTATCACGCATGTGTTAATTTTTCAGTCGTTGACCGTCGTGTTCTAGACTTAATGATAGCGTTCTTGATCAAGGGCAATGACTCCCACTCCTCTTACCAAAAATATTGTCGAGTATATTGATGACAAAATCTCTTATATTTAACAGTAGATTTACTATTGTCATGACCAAATTATTCCTGTTTAATGAAATATTAATGCATCAAAATAAGGGTTTTAATCTAATCCGATTTGCTCAATCCGTTAGATCCGCATAAGTGCAATTCACAAAAATCTGATCAATGAATTAGTAGATTGGATTCAAAATTTAAAAATCATGCGATCGATGGATTGGATATTGATTTACTTTTTTTGTAAATTCGCAAAAATCCATGAATTTCCAAAAAAAAAGTGTATTTAATTAAAAAATAAAACTTATAAATGTGGCATGACTACTTACTAATAAATAAATAAGTTAAAATGTAGTTACTTAATTTAACACCATATTATATCTCATCTGATAATAATATAAAATAAATAATTAAAAAATAAATAATTAGATAAACAAATATGACTTTCTAAATAGTAAAAATTATAGAGTTAAAATTTATATTGTTATTCTATTTTTTTTAAATTGACATTTTTCTATTGTCTTACATGTACAGAGATTTTGAGAGTTGAGAAGAATATATTTGATGACCCTTGATAGCATTTGATGGGATAGTAAGTAATGGTAAATATTGATTAATTATTTTTATTAAATAAAATATTTTTAGTTGTTATTTATTTCAATTATATCTATTTTGTTCAAGTTAAAATACGAACTATAAATGGAGGTGGACATTTTAACAAATCATCTAAGCTCTCAAATCTGAAATTTTGTGTAGAATTAACTTCATTATTTTAGTTAATTTTCATATATTGATATAAACAAGTTAATGAGATTTTTTCTTTTTAGTATGTTAGATTTTGAAACTTTCAATATATTATTCTAGCTTTATTTAAACAATTAGTTTATTTAGATTTTGAAACTTTCAATATATTATTCTAGCTTTATTTAAACGATTAGTTTATTTAAATATTTTTCAATTTTGAATTTGATTGATGGTAAAATTAATTTTATATAAGTTTTTTTTTATTTAAATAGTTTGTGGATTTGGCAAAACTAAAAATTTTTAATCTGCAAAATGGTGGATTGGATATGAACTGAGTGAAATCTGCATCCAATCCGCAGTTGCATTGATTGGATTTAGATTGAATTTCATCAATTTATGAATTAGATTAGATTAAAAATTTATACTCGACGAAATCGTGAATCGGATATGGATTGATGTCCAATTTGCAAACTCGGATCCCCAAACACTCCTATATCAAAATTTAACTAGAGTGGATCAAACCGCATAATTTTCTTTTATAAAATTGATGCCTATTAGTGTCACACTTTATTTATACACCTAGTCGATGTCAACTTTTTTTTTAATTTTTTAAATAAAAAAGATCATTTTGATTTTAAACCATGTCCTTGGCCTTAGGAAGGCTGACTTCTTCTTGTCGATATCAGCTTGAACTTTGTTATATTAATTATTCCAACCCTCCATTATGCAATTTTTAAATTATAGCCTAACGGCAGTCTCATCACCACGTGTGTGATTTCCTTTTGCCAATAGATATGCAGAGAGCTTGACCTCACCCAATAGAAAAACAAACTTCCTAATAAGTGAAGGTAGAGTATAAATACTTCACTGTCATATTATTTATTAGCAGCTTGATTATTTTATATCCATCTTTGATTTTAATTTTTTTTTTCGCATAATTGCTACTATGTTCGAACTGGTCATGAATTATCTATAAGATTTTTCATGTCCGTTTTAGGTGCATTGGATTTTGAATTTAGTGCAAGAGCAGAGGAGGGCAAATTAAGAAAAAGGAAAAAATCTATAATTAGCTATTTTGGGATGTCACATAACATATTGATGGTAACATTATACATATGTATATCTAAATAATGGAGTTGGATCATAAGCCCATTAATAATCATAGATTAGCTTATATAGTTCAAAAACCGTACCATGAAGCAATTTCACAAACACTTGTTAGCCTATGTTGAGCTTTATTGAATCAGTAGTTCACAGCTCAGTGCACTATAGATTGACTATTTGAAATAAATGGTTATGGTGCCCGCATTCTTCATAAGGCCAACGACTAAATTTACCATTAAAACTTGCAAAATGTAATAGAGAGACGTGGATAACAGCCACAAAACACTAGGATTGAAATCAGGGCTATGAAATTCTATTACAAGCCCTTAAAATAGACAACGATCATCCTGGAATGTATATACTGAAATTAAGAAATATTAATCGCAAAGTTTTGAATTAACAGAACTATTGACTGCTTATCCTTAGCAGAAGGTATATATTTTTAATTACAGCTCTCTACTTTGTCTAAGAACTAGGCAAAAGTGGCATATCTTCAATCCAATCAGCATATATACCGTGCACTTTCATTTGCGCTTCATACCCTGCACTTGCTGCTTAGATATAAATATATTTAATTTTATCCCCAATATGAAATATAGGCATGACCTGCTGAGTCAGTAGATGAAGCTACATATACGCAATTGGTTTCTTTCTTTTTGGTTTTGGAGGGCCATGGGGATCTACTGTGGGCTCTAAGTAATAGCCTTTAACACTGGAATGACAGATTTGCAGAACATGATGCATGGGGAAGGATTAGGAGAGCATAAAAATGTTTTTACACTCTTGGATTAGATCCTCATTTAGGTTGTAGCGAGATAAAGATGTTAATTAAAGTTTTATAATCCCTGTTATGATTAAGGCTTCACTTAGTACAGCATAGAGCTTTTTTAGTGTAGCATCTTGCAAGTAGAATTTTTAAAAATATTATTTATTTGGTTGTTTTGTTCAGGAGAGCTTTTAAAGCTCCCAGAATCTTTGATCAATCATGTTTTTTTTTGTAAGTAAAACTTTTAACCAAAAATTATTATTTGTTTGATTATTTACAAGAATTTTTATTGAAAGTTACATAAATGGTGTGTTTACTTCCCGGATTGGGGAATTAGAATCTATAATCGGAATGATTGATGGCATTTACTTCGCAAAAATGGAGCAGAAATCGGAATTGGAATCGTGGGGCCCACCACTATTTGGGAATGAGGAATGGGAGATTAATTCCCATGGGGAGGTGGGAATCAATCTCCCATTCCCTGGAATTTCCATTTTGCCCCTCTCCAAAATTAAAAATACCCACTTTGTCCTCATTTATAATTAATTAATATATTATTATAATTAATTAATTAATATATTATAAGTAATTAATATATTGATACATTATTATCAATAATTATAATTTTTGAATAAATAATCACAATAATTAATATATTATTATTATAATTAATATAATATTATTATAGTTAATTAATTAATATAATTATTATAACTAATTAATATATTAATATATTATTAACAATAACTATTAATAATTATAGTTTTTTAATAAATAATCACAATAATTAATATGTTATTATTATAATTAATTAATTTACTATTATAATAATTATTATAATATAATTCGTATATTATCATCAATTAATTCATATAATTATTACTATTAATTAATATATAAATATATTATTAACAATAATATATTAATAATTATAGTTTTTGATTAAATAATCACAATAATTAATATATTACTATTATTATAATTAATTCATTTATTATTAATAATAAATAATTAATATAAAAATTACTATTAATTATTATATTGATACATTATTAACAATAACTATTAATAAAAACATTATTTTGACTAAATAATCACAATAATTAATAATATAATTATTATAATTAATTAGTATATTATTATAATTAATGAATTAATTTTACAATTAATTAATATATCAATATATTTTTGACAATAATTAATAATAATAAAATTTTTTGAATAAATAATCACTATAATTAAAATATAAAATAATGATTATAAAAATAATTCATTAAGTACTTTTTGGTAATTTATTATAATCAAATTCATTCCGATTCCGATTCTAAGACAAAGTAAACACATTAATGACAATCCAACTCATTCCGATTTCGATTTCTATAGTTCAAGTAAACAACTTATTCTGATTCCCATTCCTTATTCCCATTCCAGCCCATTCTCATTCCTGTCCATTTTGATTCCAGCTCATTCCGATTCCAATTTAGTAAATGCACCAAAAGTTCTTTAATTTTTTTATTGGTATAGCTTTTTACAAGAACAATTTTCATTTTTTTACAAAAATTAATTCAATAATAATAGGAATCTCAATATTTGAGTTCTAATGTTATGTGTCACTCATTTATTAGATGATAGATTTCATAAGTTATAAAATTACTTAACTAGCAGCCCATGAGTGAATGTCATTATAGCTAAAACTTAAATTGAAATTTAGATGTTAAGTGGCGTAACACCGCTCTTATTTAGTTGTTTATGAGATCTTTCATGTACAAACTTATTTTTATACAAATTGATGTAGTCTAAATTCATTAATTAAACGAAAACAAAAAATAATACAAATAAATCATGTGTACTAAAAATTATTTAATCCATCTAATTGAATTATTCCATATCTATTTGTACCAAATAAATTTATATAAAACATTATAATTTTATTTTTAGATGTGCAACTAAATTTTTAGTCTCTTATTTTTAGT
This sequence comes from Luvunga scandens, assembly GCA_030449905.1. NCBI lineage: Eukaryota > Viridiplantae > Streptophyta > Magnoliopsida > Sapindales > Rutaceae > Luvunga > Luvunga scandens. Next base: position 8,786 of record JASUUG010000088.1, on the reverse strand, counting down.
AAAATTCAAATTCGAGTGGCTCGTCAAATAAAATAAAAAACAGTGGGTGTGGAAGCTGAAGCTCTCGAAACTATGTAAGCCATAAAATTTACGAGTTTTAAATGTCTATTTAATAAATTTTTTAATAATTTTTTTATTTACCATTTTACCATCCATGTTAAGAGTGGCGCATCGACATTGAACAGTTCAACAAATCAGTCATTTCTCATTTCGATGTTACGTCTGGGGCATTTTTGTAAGTAAACGAAGGTAAACTAATCTTTAAATTCATTTGACTTGCACTTGCTCGCCTTTTCTCTCTGTATGCTTATGGCGTTAGCATTGTCATCTTCTCCACTCGTGCTGACACCAAACCTTAACCGTTCAGATTCCCATTCTTGACTGTCATACCCTACGCCCCATCTCCGTGTCTCCGATAAACAGTGGTGAATTAATTCCATCAGATTATCCCGGACCCACATTGATCCAACGGCTCGACAAAAATATCCATTTCAAGCTCCCTCTTCAACTGGCTTCTGCTTCCGTCCTACTCTTTCTCGGAATTCGAAGCCCGTATATGCTCGTCTGGTCCCAGACAGCTCACTCCAGTCGTCAACCAACAAGACCAATTGCTTAATCAAGACACAGAACAAAAAGAGGATGAGAAATTGAATCAAGAATTTGAGAATTGGAAATCGAAAAAGCACGCATTGACCGTGCCTTTGAGAGTCGTTTCTCTTTAGAATCCAGTGCCTCAATCTTGGGTTAATCATTTTATGCGAAGTCAAGGAAAGAGATTGAAGTTTCAGATGAATTTGTGTGCTAGCATTGATGGGATCTTTAACAATTTATCTATGCCCTTTAACAAAGTTAAGGCTAAGTCAGCTTCGTAAGTGGCTGCTGATTTGGTTAGTGTTGGTGATTCATGGCTCAGTTATGCGATTATAAAGAGATTGATTGAGCCAATAGCTGGAGCTGAAGATCAAGATTGGTTCAAATGCTTAAGTCACAAATGGAAGGTAACATCTTTATCTTTGACCCAATAATTTTTGTTGTCTTACATTGAAATTTGGTAATGTAATTTGTTCACTATCTGTGTTACCCTTTGTAGTCATTTTATTTATTTGTTTATTTGCTTTTATTTGCACTAACGGAGTCTCAGGTATATCTACGCAGGAATACTGCAGGAGAAATTGATCCTCGAGGTAAAATATGGGTGGCACCATATCGGTGGGGCACAATGGTGATAGCTTACAAGTAAATTTCGAAAGCATAATTTGGCTCCGATTGAGGTAATAATTGTCTTTAAGCTCATTTAGTTTTATATGAAACAAAATCAAGACTGCCTTTCTCTTCAATTTTTTTAATGATAATATCTTTAGAAGCAGCTAATTGATGGGTAATCATGGTATCCCTTAAAGGGTCTACAAACTCAATGGTATTGTCTTCTACAAATAGTTCCTTAGACTTTTAGTTGTGGTCAAATGTACACTAAGGACAACGAGAAGCTATGCCACTGTAGCGTAGTAATGATGGCACTTAATAGGTGAGTTGCTAGGATGTGAACTAGAAAAATTGAATGAATGTCTCCCTGGATATGCCACCTTGTACACTAGGGTTAATATTAGAGCTTGAGATACTATAACCTTGAGAAGCTATTGACTGCATATTAAAATATCCATTAAAATGTCTAGGAAGTTATGAAGGTGGAGCTATCTCCCGATTTCTAAGGCCGTATGGTAGACATCATCCAGTATCCTATTAAAGTGCAGTTAACCGTCAAACAATTAATAAATTTGGTCAATGCAACTGAAACCTGTTAAATGATGTCAGATTGCAACATGAGCTCCTCAAAATGGGATAGACGATTAGTAGCACTGAAATTCTTCTTGCCTAAGATTGAGCAATTTTTCTAACTACTAACCCCCTATTGTAGGTTGATTATTATATTTTAATTATGTGATTTTGATCCAAAAGATTACAGAATCTCAATGCCATTTACCAACTAACTTGAGTTTGGTATAACAAACACATGGTGTGTCTCTCATGTCTCACCATGATGGAGAATTTTTCTAATGCATGAAGTAAGCTTCCATATGTGGGTTAGCTTGGAGAAGATATCTCAAAATAAAGAATATGGGGAGTTAATGGGAAGAAAACAGTTCAGTAGTTTATAATTCTGTAGTCAAGCTGTATCTCTAAAATGGTCAAAATTTATGTGAATAAGGACGGGGAATCTTCATTCCTCTTTTCCTTTTTATACCTAGATATCTCTCAACCTATATATGTTGCCCACTGAAGATCTGCTTCTAATAACTAAAATAAACATTTCATCCACTCAAATAAATACTGACCAAGCTTTCACAATAAAAAGTAACATCTTTAGTCAAGTAATTTGCAGTTCCTCATCATCTTCATGTGAGTCTATCAGTATGATCCAAAAACATAATAAAACTGGTTAGACCCTGTTTATTGATGTTTAAATGTTGTTCATTGTGAAATGTAGAAATGATGACGTTAAGTTTCTTCGGTCATCAATTAGGAAGATCTTGTTTGAGGTTGTTTTCTGAAATGAACTGCCAAATGGTAGTTTTTCTCTTTTTCTGGGCATTTGATGGCTCTTTGTTTTTCCCCTCATTTTAAACATGTGCCTGCTTGGAATGGGAAGGAATAGGCTACAGAGTTGTTATATATGTTGACATGCTTGGATCATTACGCAATATGTTCACATTGGAAATTAGAATGAGATATTTGTTGGTGCTGTTTTGAGAGATCTGCATTCCATGCACCATAACATGGCTAACGAAAAATGGATTTTATGACTGGAAAGATCTGTGGCGGCCCGAGCTTGCAGGAAGGATTTCAATGGTTAATTTTCCCAGAGATGTTATTGGCTCAGTCTTGAAGTATATGGGAGCATCATACAATTCAAACGACATTGATTGGCAAGTTGTTGGTTGGAGGATTGCTGTTCAGCAGAATCTGGCATTACTAGGAAACCAGGTACTCTTAAAGAAACGATATCTGGTCATTGCATATTATTGCCTGACAGCTGATTTTGTTTGTAAAAGTCTGCCTTTTCATACAGATGAATGCATATGTTAGTGTTTTCTTCTCCTTTTCATACATATGAATTCATATGTTAGTGTTGATTTCTCGTTTCCATTAATATGAATGCATATGTTGGTGTTCTTTTCTGAGATGGATGCAATAAAGGCTATTTCTCCTAAATTTAGCTGAGGAAATGGCAAGGAATGTGAGATTCTATCTCATTAAATTAACAAAAACCCAAAACAAAGAAAACCCATATTAATGTGATGTGGTGAAATTGGTGACATTTGGCTTGGTTAATAGAGACGAAAAAAATGGAGTGATAACAAGAAGTCAATGTCCTTTGATGGATGCATTTTTATGCAAAAACAGGTTTGTAACTGAACAAATTTGTCTGGCACGCCAATTTCAAAAAATTAAATTATTTGGTTGTTAGCTGTAATGAAGGGGGATTGTAGGTGCAATTAGGTCGATCCAGGAAAGTTCAACAAAGTTCTGGTATGGTGTAGTGAGATTGGTTTGTGCAACTCGAGTTTTTAGGTGAACAAGGACAAGTTTTCATTTAAAATGTTATAAATCTACTGTGCATAGTATTCTAGTAGAATCATCTAGAAATTCAAGTTATTGAAATTGTCTACTTTGTCCAGTTTCAGTTAAGGGCACATGTAATATGAAAAATAGTTGTCAAATATTGTGGGTTACCTAACATTTGATCAATCCTATAATGAGGACTTCAAGATGTCTAACAACATGTAGAATGCCACTGCTCCCCCCCCCACCCCCCCCAATTGTTTATCTTATACAATAATCTGTCGTAGATGCTAATATCTTTGTCGATTCCTGTACTAGTATTACAAAATCTGAGTTTATTGGGTTTGATATAGGTTTGACTGTTTGACAGTACGCACTATTTCAAGGCATTTGGAATTGGGGATGTATGGCTTGCTGTTGGATGGAGTAGCGGTATTCTTCCTGCTGTCAAACGTATGTCTAATGTTGCGGTTGTTGTTCCAAGTCTGGTGCTAGCTTATGGGCCCATATTTGGGTATAACCCTGCCTGTCATTCTACTTTGTTATTCGCTTTGTTATCACCATCATATTAATGATCAGTAAATACAATAATGTGACTAATAAGATTGTATTCTCTTTGTAGGCAATCCCTGCTGTGTCAAGACTTGAAACAAACCAAACTGGAGGGCGAGTCAGAGGTCCATCTCCATTAATCCACCAATGGATAGAGTTCTGCTTGCAAACAGTAGCAGCATTGCCTTTCAAGCAAGAGGTTATCCCTGGCACATCTCCCTCTGCCCTTGAATGACCCTGGTTAAGTTGCCTGAAGAACTTCTGAAGGGTAAACCAAGTCTGGATTCTAACTTAATTGCTGGAGTACCCCAACTAAAATTCTGGCCAGATGTGAGTTTTTGGAGCCATTATCTGAAGCTACATTGTCGGATTATGAGTGGCTGGTTGCTAATCTGCAAAAACCCACTCCTGTCTTCATCAACAGGATGCAACATTACATGTCATCATTGATCCAAAGCTTTCTAGCAAAAGCTACATTGAAAAGTTGATGGCACTACAGGCCACTCATTACCACGCTGTCAGGGCAATTGCATTAGCACGTTCAAAAGCATGACCTCATTAGGAAAAGAGGCTCCAGGAACATTACCTATTTGGGACGTACTGAGATGGCTAAAGTTCTTGAGGTTTTATTAGAAATGAAAGATGAGTGCTTGTTTGAACAAAGTTGTGGTCAATCTCGCAAAGGTTAAAAAGAAAGATCACGGAGCTAATGCCATCGATTTCTTCATCATTGTAGCCTCTATAGTTTAAGTTTCCTCATCTGAAGCTCTTTATGCATTATCCCTGCTCAAGTACATGAAATTGAAGAACTAACCAGATATGATATGCTGAAAGCGGAAGTTTTCTTCCTTGAATGTGGCCTTGTGATTTGTCGCGAAGGAATAAGATGATCACTAGCAAGAACCCTATCAAGGTAGCTTTTATGACAACAATAACGGTTTATTAATATTGCACAGTCTGAGTACTTTTCCAGGATCAGATATGAAGTCGTCTCAAATTGATAATAATAGTTTATTAAATGACAAATCATTGCTCTTGGGTGTTGGTTATATATGTCATTACCACTTCAAATGGAAAAATGAAGGTTATGCAAGTGATTTGAGGAATACAATACATTGTTCTTGGGTGTTGGTTATATTTTACTGCTTAATATTTATCGGACATTGACACGGCATTTGAAATCAGACTTGTAACTATAGATATAGAGATATAGAAGATATACAGACTTGTGGAAATATTATACAAAAAAAGCAATTATAAATGACAGTTGCCGATTCACAATGCGTATAATCACATATAACTTGGAGCAATTGCCGCAGCAGCCAAGTATTAACTAAAATTACTATTGCCGTAGCAATTAAGCAACAAGATTGTTCATTAAGAGGAGCAACCAAATTAGCCACTAATGATATCAATTGTCGTAGCAGTTCTATTACCGGAAATTGGCAAGTATAATACAAGAAAAAGAACGTATATATACTTGGCAAGAGTTCATTAACAATTAGCGTCACATTCAGATGATGAGTTATCTGTGTAATTAGCATGTGATTGGGGCATATTTGGTGTAATCGCGTGCTGCATAAGCCACAGCTAAAATCAAACCGCCGCTTTGCATGCTTCTCGTTTTATCTGCTATTTTCGTGGATCTTATAGGCGTGGACAGCATGCTTCTCAAGAAATCAAAGGCACAAAAAATATAAAGTGAAGTTGAATTGAAAATGAAGTTGCGAGTTGCTGCCGATAGCTGCTGATTAATAATAAAACGAGACAAATTAATTAAACTCAGGCCTATATGTATATGTTATCCTAACTTTACTTGCCCTTGTTTGTTCTATTTACTCAACACTTGATGCCTAAACCATTAAAACCAAATGACCATAGGGGCATTTATAGTAAATGAAACCAGATAAAACACAAGTAAAAGTTTACAAAAACTAATAATCACACTCTAAACTTACCACTCAACTTATAATAACAACCATACTCTATAACCCAATTTACAACCCTTGACACGAGTAGCATGAGGAAACTCCTTTTCTTTGTGGACTTCCATTGCCCAAGAGTTGCAATTAAGATAGACCGCTTGCAACTGTGCAACTGTGCTGGAAAATTGAGATAGACTTAATTTCTTTTAAGTCAAATTATTAATTACCAAAACTCTGTTTTAAGTTTTAATTTCATATGCTGGCGTGTACGCAGATTTGGATTCTTAAGTGGGTTGGACATGACCTGCAATGAAATTGACAGTAAACAACCATTAAAACTTGTGGACTCTGGTAGCAGCCCTACAAGTCTACAACTCTACAACAATAATTGAGTACGCACCGTTGATTCTCAGGACCCTTCAATGAATTTCTAGCCCCGTTGACTCCACCAGCTAAGGTTAAAGTTCTGTAAAACAAGAAATTAAATAGAATATCCACAAAATGCAAAACCTGTGGAATTTAATTTTTGGCTGTGTGGACTAAAATGTAAATTAAAAAAAAAGACAAAACAAAAAGGGATAAGATTTATAAACGTGTGGAAGATGATCTATGATTTAATGAAACGACCTGCCTTAAATATCAAGATGATTGATTTTTTATATATTTTTTTGAAATAATATCAACTCTCATATTTTTCCACATCCAGAACATGCTCACGTTGGAGTCTAACTAGCTAATTTGAAAAAGAAAATCAAATCAAATCAACACCAAATCAATGAAAAGTAAAACTTTTGAATTTTAGCTCCGTATTCAGCGTTTTCAAATTCTTCCCATTACATATCTTCTTTCTCCATCAATGCAATGTTAATTACTTTCTCTTTTTCATATTCTTTTCGTTGCATTTCTTCTTCCCCATCAACGCAATAATAACTTCTTTTTTTTAATCTGAATGGCTAGGAAAGAGTTTGAGAACGTAAAAAAGCTCCTGGGTTTATACGCTATAAATAATTTAGCTTCTCAATTATAATAGATAATAATTAAACTAATAATTATTTGTTTGCCTATTTCGGTAATTTCACTTAAGAATAATATTGTAATTACAAAAAATCTAATAAGTGGGGTGGTTTTGTACAAAATCAACCGCATACATATATACAGGTGCAGATGCAAATAATAATTTTGATTTTTTTTTAAAATAAGAAAATTGGATATTGAGATGGATAAGATGTTTAATTTAACTAATTTATTTACATTCATGTACAAAATTGTCTTTCTATCAAAAGAAAGTTTGGTGATGAGAATGACTTGAACTTGCCCTTGTTTGATAACGATTTTGCCATGGCCACACGTGGCTAAGGATTTTGGTTTTAAAGCTCCGTTTAGTACAATTTTTTAAGTAAAATTTATTTAAAAGGTCACCGGACTGGAAGTCTTTAATGAACCTATCAAAATGCAGATGCACAACACGAAGGAGTTCAAGAACAAACTCATTGCTTTGATAAGCATTCTAAATCTTCTCAAATATATGGGATCCAATCTAGGCTCGGATATTCCCACACTAAATTTTGCCTTCTTTCCTTCCTTAACTTATGGGAGATTAAGCTTCAAAAAATTCATCAATTTATTGGTCATAAGCCCTTTAGAAACAGAGTTGCACTGATTAAAAGCATCAAGAGCGGACTCGAATGGGTGAAAGGCGTTGAGCTGAACGACTTTATCGAAGCAGTTCATAACGGAAATGGAGCTTCAAACAGTCTCCATGTTTTGCCTGATTTGGTCAAGGCCACGAGCCTAAAACAGAGACTAACCAGAAAGCCGTCTTGTACAGCAAATACAGAACCATTGAATTGGCTCGAAATATGAAACAACCGAATAACGAACACAAAAGCAATATATTCGCCAGGTGTTGGGCACCATGGATTTGGTTTGGCTGCCATGGTCGTGCGCGACCATGGGATGGGTTTTGGTTTCCAAGGCCGCGTACGAAAAAGGCTTTGGATGCCATGGCCCCGCAGCCAAGGGTTTGGCATCCACGGGAGCAAAATGAAATACTGTTAAAGTATTTGGGTCTCTACTATAAATATTTAAAACATTTATGTATATTTTATAAAACTTAGAAAGATTTGCATGTCCACAAAAATTAGCCAACATATAGAACTTTAATCTTTTTCAGTTAATTGGCTATTAGGAGAGAATGTACAAGTAATATTTTACTCTTTTGGCCGTTAAAAATAACGTAGAGATAATGATTTTTAGGGGATAACTTAATGTTTTTGAAAATAATGGAGATAATTTGAAGATTATCATTTTGAGGGATAAACCGAAATTAACTCAATTAATCAAAGAACAAGGGGAGACTTTTTTCAATAAGCATTATTTGACTATCATCAATCAAGAAATCGACCAAATTAATTTCTCTCCATGATTTCCAAAAGCTCGAAAATTTGTTGTTTGAAAAATGTCACTCATTAATTATGTAGTGGATCAAACCATATTATTTTCTTTCATGAAATTGATGCACTATTAAGAGTCAAACATCTTGCATTTACGCAAACCAGTCGACATCAACTTGACTTACTTTTTATTATTATTATGTTATTTATTTCAATTCCTAATTATTTGATCAGCAACTATCAAGAAATCCAACCCAATTTATTTATCCATGACTACCAAAAAGTTAGAAAAATTTTGTTATTTGACAATAACACCATTGACAATAACACATATTATTTGACAATATGGTGTGAT